>OY804604.1:41973287-42152259 GCA_963680895.1 Fragum sueziense | reverse complement strand
GGCCGTATGTGTAAAATTACATGTAATATAGGCCAGGTGAATGTTTTATAAAAGTAGGTCAAACATCAAGTTCAAGGTTACAAGGTCCAAGATCACGGTCAAATGTGAAAGGTCTTGGTTGTAGGTGTCCATGTGTCAAATATCAAGGCTGTATGTGTAAAAGGACATGGCATATCGGCCAGATTAAAGTTTTTTTAAAGAAAGGTCAAGCTCCAAGGTCAAAGTCACAAGGTCCAAGGTCATGGTCAAATTTGAAAGGTCTTGGTAGGATGTGTCCATGTGTGAAATACCACGGCCGTATGTGTAATAGCACATGAGATATAGCCCCAGTTTAATTTTTTTAAAAGTAGGTCAAACTCCAAAGTCAATGCCACAAGGTCCAAGGTCATAGTCATATGTGATAGGTCTTGGTCGGAGGTTTCCATGTGTTAAATATCAAGGCTGTATGTGTAATAGGTCATGAGATATATGCCCGGTATATTTTTTAAAAGTAGGTCAAACTCCAAGGTCAAGGTCACAAGGTCCAAGGTCATGGTCAAATCTTTTAGGTCTTGGTAGGAGGTATCCATGTGTGAAATATCAAGGCTGTGTGTGTAATAGGTCATGAGATATATGCCCGGTATATTGTTTTAAAGTAGGTCAAACTCCAAGGTCAAGGTCACAAGGTCCAAGGTCATGGTCAAATGTGAACGATGTTGATAGGAGTTATCAATGTGTGAGATATCAAGGCTGTATGTGTAAGACGACATGAGCTATAGGCAAGGTTAAGAATTAAGTGTAAAAATCAACAAAGGACAATAACTCCGAGAATTTGATCGGCAGAGTTATGGTTCTTGTGCACTGCACCTCTCCATAAAAAGATCTATCTACCTGTAAAGTTTCATTATTCTACCTTGCATACTTTTTGAGTTGTGCTCTGGACAAGAATCAAGTTTGAAAATAAACAAAGGGCAATAACTTCAAAAAATTGATCGACAGAGTTACGGTTCTTGTGCACTGCACCTCTCCATAATGAGATCTATCCACCTGTAAAGTTTTATTATTCTACCTTACATACTGTTTGAGTTGTGCTCCGGACAAGAATCAAGTTTGAAAATCAACAAAGGGCAATAACTCCAAAAATTTGATCGGCAGAGTTACCGTTCTTTTGCACTGCACCTCTCCATAATGAGATGTATCCACATATGAAGTTTCGTGATTCTACATTTAATACTTTTCGAGTTATGCTCCGGAAACGGTTTGGTCTACGGACCGACCGACCGACCGACCTACCGACCGACCGACCAACCGACCGACCGACACTTGCAAAACAATATACCCCCATTTTCTTCGAAAGGGGGCATAATAATAATAGCAGAAAATTTTAAGGTAGTACACCCATAATGAGATTCATGCTACGTCATAATAATTCAGTCAATATAGTTACGTATACGTAACGAATTTTTACGACGTCGCACGAACAATTTCGACATCAAGTAAATCTCATTAGGGATAGACTTCCTTAAAGAGTGAATAATTTGAACCACCTGTCTTTGTGTTTAGATTGTCAAATTTAATATACTATATATTGTTTTCGATAAATTCACTTGTGTGTTCCTTGATTGTTGCAGGTCTCGGATGGATGCGTTCGACATAAAGGCATAAAATGTCGGACATTCCGAATGGCCACCATATAGATGACGTCATCGTTAACAACAACACCGACGATGACCATAACAACATCAAAAATGAATACGTCACAATTCGTGTGGGCGGACTGACGTACTACCTCGATATTGATGACGTCAGGCGCGCGCCGTCCTCGCGGCTCTACCGTTACGTGTTTGTACGTAAGATGACGTCTATGCGGTTTAACCGTCCAGTGCAGAGTTTTGAGGCGATTCTAGCCTACTTTCAGACAGGCGAGCTACACATGCCCATGACGTTCTGTCCAGGTGCCTTTAAGACTGAGCTGGAGTTCTGGGGTCTGGATGCTCAACTCATGTCTAAATGCTGCTACTACAGGTAAAATTAAATACTATAATAGATCTATATGGTTAATTTTCAATAAAAAATATCGTAACTGCAGCTTGTTTTAAGCTGCAGTTACGAGTTGTTTTTGTTGAAAAGCGACGATTTATTATCGAAGGTTTTTCTACGAAAACCTTGTTTACAACTGCATCTTGTTGAAAGCCATTCCATACCAAACACTTTGTAGATCCTCGAGCGTCATTCATAGCAGTGCAAATTGACGACCGTAATCTGGAATTTAAAATCCAGATACCCTCTTGATTTTCCGAGTGTCATCCGTTATTTAAAGAGTCTTAAGAAAACGTAACATAAACGAGGTCATTTCATAAGGCAGATTTACCGGGTGATTTTGTTGCACTATTATTCCTGATTTTATGAAATTGAGTTGAGCAGTCGACATTTTTATGTTGCTTGCTGAGCGTTCCATAAACAGAAATCCAGTGTTTTATGACGTTACGTCATATCAAAGGAAAATAATTGCTGAATTACAGTACGTCTCTTTAAACACTTCATGTAACCTATAAAGTTAAGAGCGACCATTTGGGAAGCATAATATCTATCGACCCATGACAGACTGCACAGGCTGGTTAAGATGGAATGTTCCCCTCTAAACAATTTATGATTCCAGAAAGTTGTTCATATCTTATTATACACACGTGTATGTTCATTATCCAAATGCGACATATGCCTGGTCTCTGCAGGGAATGAGAATGTCTTTCTTATAATTTTCATTTCATAAACAAAAAAGCACCCGATGAACTTGTATTCCAGTCTGTGTAGGCCTAGTGCATTCTAATTTTATTGGTAATTTATGCGTTTTGATAAAATGATATTTTACACATTGCGAATGAAGCTGCAGAAAACAAAATTCGCGATCAAAAGTATAAAATTTGTATGGTGTGATTTTGGTTTGAGAAGACATTGAGGCTTAACCCATTACCACACAATGACTCTTTTTGACTCCCCACAAAATAATGGCCATAGAAAACATTGTGGACAATGAAGAAATTGCTTGTGACAAGCAATTTCTTCATTTCCCACAATGTTTTCCATCCAAAAAGACATAGAAATTAAAAATTCCATCCACTTGAAATTGTTGTCTGCAGGATCTTTCAATTTGGACCGCCCTAATATTTTGTCGTTTGGTAATGGGTTAAGAAGAAAACGATGGTAACCAGCATTTTTTTCTTTTGCCTCCCTCTGTCTATGCAATATTGTCCACAGAGCCCATATTTATCAACAATCAATTTTGGCGTCTGCAGCAGCTTCCACATTGTAACACCTAAAACTGTGCCGTTTGGGTAAAGGTTAAACTGGATTAGCACAATTGACACTTGTTTCTGAAATTTAATGACTTTCATGCACAATTTTATAATGTAACGATGACTATTGATATTCATATGCACAAGCTTTTGCACCTTTGTCATTTGTGTCGTAGGGGCGGAGGTGGTGCAGTGGTAATGCACTGGACTTGAAACACAGGGGTCGCTGGTTCGTTCCCCCGCTTTCTCCAGTCTTTCGGATGAGACTTTAAACCGAGGTCCCGTCTCCATATGACCTTTGCTCTTGAGTGGGACGTAAAACTCCATATGATCCAATCCTTTGAGTCGGTTTGGGAGAGGGTTAATTACTCCCGAACGATAAATAAACGTACATGGACATTATGATATAACTATAACTACGATTATATTATCAAAAGTTGATGGACAAAAGGACGGATTTTACCTTCTATTTCTGAGTGATTTATAATAGGAGTTTTGATATATTTAGAGTGTGTACGAGTAAGCCACCTCGTGAAAGAAATCCAATGTAACCTTTTCCCACAATACATGTATATCGACATTGAATAAAGGGAACATTGCCCGGAAGTATTTGTGTTTATACAACACCTTGCTCACCATCCGAACTTTTTCCCGCGTGTTTCTTACTTGGCCCTAGCAAGACTAAAATTGTTAAAATGATAGGCCTATGTGAATACAGAATGCGAAGATGGAATTGAAACCAATGTACATGTAAAACTTTGTAGCCTAATTATCACATTTATAGACACAAAAAATGTGAAATAATGGGCGATTTATGTAAACGACTTAATTCAGACAACGTTGTAACTAAATGCTTTCATCGGATTTTCCGGTGCGTGCTTATGTTCACGATTCATACGTAATTATTATAAAGCAGAATTTCCGGTTCCCTTTTAAGTACGTCAGGCAATCAACAACAATGGTGTAGGTTGAATTATTATGTAAATAAATAGTAAGTTTAGCTTGCTTTCGAGCAAAGGATGGCTACCCCCCCCCCCCCCCCCCTGAATATTTCACTTTTATTGCAGAAGTAATTCAGATAATTATGTTTTAACGAAATGTATTATGTTATCAGTCAGGTGTGAAGCGAAAGTATACCTTCTCTGCTATGTTGAAATTTATACTCAAGAAAATCACATACATGTAAATTCTTCTTGATTTAATTATTATAATTGGTAGCTCCATTTCGAGGCCGACATCATTACAGTGTGACTGACCCGATAAACGTTTAAATGATCTTCGAACGTTCCATTAAATAGAAATCAAACACATTAAGAATGAACCTACCTTGTCCCTTTCAAAAATTATTTAGATGTCTATAAAACACCTAAAATTTCACAATGGGTTCTCACATAGTTCAGTAATGTCCTCCATATTTTCCGTTCATTTCTTAGTCTCACGATTTCGATAAGTCAAAGTTGACAAGCACAAAACTTACAACCTATTTTCATACGTTTCATCTTTTGCAATTCGACCATCTGTGTTGGATTAGCTTTAAAGTTGCGTTAACCCTTTCCCAAACAAGACCTGGTTTTGAGTCATTAGCAGAAAGGCCTTGGGGAAACATTAAGGCTTTTTGCATCAGTATTTTCTGGGCTATATTGTACATAAATCCTATCTTCATTACCATCTATTTCATTGTCGACAACAATTTGAAATTGGTACACCCTATTTTTTTAGCTTGGAAGACGGTTAAAATGTTAAACGCCAAACACTGTATTTTACAGGTTCATGTCATACCTAGATGATCAAGAGACGTTAGACCGTTTCCATCTACACCTGTTTCCGGATGCCGGGGTAGTTAAGCCGCCACATCGTATACTCAACAGCTTCAGGTCCAAGACGTGGAGTGTTCTCGATAATTTAGACAGCTCAATTATAACAAAGGTAAGCTTAACCCATTACCAAACGGCAAAATTTTAGACTAGTCCAAATTCAAAGATGTTGCAGACGACAATTTAAAGTGAATGGATTTTTTTTCAATTTTTTGTATTTTTGTTTCGAAAATATTGTGGGAAATGAAGAAATTGCTTGTCACAAGCAATTTCTTCATTTTCCACAATGTTTTCCCAAGTCATTTTCTAGTAGGGAGTCAAAAGGCGTCACTGTGTGGTAATGGGTTAATGTCTCAAACGTACGCATCATTTCGCTGATTTTCGTCAAAAAGCACTTAACCAACAGGTTTCAAAAGCTGTAAGCATATGGGTTTTTTTATATTTCTAAATATTTGTTAGTGTCATTCATTCGCATTTTCACGTAATCAAATTTAAGTTTCAGCTAATGTCCGTAACGACAATTTGATTTTCCCATTCTCATATTTTGAGACTAAGTACACTTAAATCAAAAATATTTGCTTTCCATTTAAGGAAGTGTAAATTCATGACTATGTACATTTATCGATTAATTTTGTTAAAGAAAGACATTTCATTTTGTCAAAAGTAAGCGTCGTACGTTGTCACAGGAAACATTCTAATATCAGTATCCGTAACGGCAACCTCTTTTTCATTTATGAAATAAAAGATACTTCTAATTCATAATTATATGAATACACACATTCTATGATTTTCAGCATTTCCACACTTTAATTTGAGTCCTAATAAAATATTATCAAACTTCCGTAATGACCTATTTCCATAACTTTTCAGTATTTGTTACATGCTTCCTCTCATTTCATTAAATCTTACAGGATACATACTGTCATATACCACTCTATATATTATCGTTATTTTTGTCAAATATACCCTTAGTTTAACCTTAAACCATTTTATAATATTATTACTAACAATTTTACCAATGCCAATTGAAAATCGTTCATGGGGATGTAATGCAATTTATACAAATGTTATTATCCAGGCAGAGAAAGTCATTAGCTTTACGTCAAATGGGCTGTGTCTATTATATATTTTGGTAATGATTGATCTCGTTATCAGGCGATTTTGTTCTTAAATTCTAATTTCCGTAACGAACTATTGATTGCGCAGACTGACTAGGATGGGTAGTTTTCAAACGTTTTAAAAGAATGTTTTAGCCTGACCGTCTGTGTTTCCTCTATTTTCAGATCTACTTCACAATCGCAATAATCATTGTTATATCAAGCGTTTTTGCGCTAGCTTTATCTTATTGTGAAAAGTTTCTATCTTAGTTAGCCTGTGCGGGCTGACTATGATCGATACTTTTCAAACTTTCAAGAATATCCATTTTATTGTGACGGCTTATATATGCTCTATTTTCAGGTCTACTTTACGATCTCAGTAATCATGGTGATATTGAGCGTGTTGACGCTGGCTCTCAGCTCTGTGCCTTACTTTAACCGCGGCCTCACTAAGTGTGAGCTGGAAGAGTACCTCGGTACCAGCCTCATGTCCGTCAACGCGACGCTCGATCCCAACGACACGTGCGCTGAACCCCTGCCGGACGACGTCTACGCCTCGCTGTTTGTCGACTTCGAGAGGGTCAACCTGACGGACATCGACTCTCTCAAGGACACGGACATCGTACTGGACGACCACTTCACGACATCAGACCAGTCAGACTCAGGCTGGGGTTCGAGTACGGTACAACCTCCCCCGTCCAACTTCACGTTTCTAGTCCCTAGAACGTTTGGATTTCCCGTGGTGGCCGGCGATGAGACTGTCTCAGATGACGTGATGCTTAATCAAGTCTTTGAGACGCTTCGTCCGCAGCTCCAGATCAGTAAGAAGACCGTACGTATACAGGCGCTTGTCTATCTGGATACAGCAATCCTCGCCTTCTTCACGGCCGATCTCATCCTGCGTCTGTTGACGTGTCCAAGTCTCAAGCGTTACTTCCTGTCCATGGTGAACGTCGTTGACGCACTCGTTATCCTGATGGCGTACGGTTACATGGCCGTCAACTTTATACGGAAGGACGAGAAGTACATCGCCTCTAACTTCGACCTACTCGAGGTCTGCCAGGTGCTGCGTGTGATCCGTCTACTGCGCGTGGTGCGGAACGTGATCGGCTTCAAGGTCCTCACGTTCTCCTTACAGGTATCGATGAAGGATCTACTGGTACTACTGCTGTACCTCATGCTGGGCGTCACGATATTCGCCAACTTTATCTACTTCGTGGAGAGTGAGAAGGATTTCAGCAGTATACCAGTAGGCTGGTGGTGGGCAATCAGCACGTTAACGACGGTCGGGTACGGTGACGTTACGCCGGAGACGTTCTACGGACGTATCATTGGCGGTGTGTGTGCGATCAGCGGCGTGGTGATGATGGCGGTGGCGATACCGCTCCTCGTGAAGACGTTCATGTTGCTGTACCAGTACGCGGTGCTCTACAAGAAGTCCATCTTACGTCCTGAAGACACGCACAGATACATACACAGACAGGGAGTCATCATACATAAGGAGAATCAGATGAGGAATGGCGCGCGACAGAACGGACACATGAACACCGACATGTCGTGAATGTTTATACGTTCTTCAAAATGGTTCGTGATACGAAACTGTTGAGTGTATACTGATATAATGTATGTGTTGTTATGTCATCGTTTGTTATTAAGGATTAACCCATTACCAAACGACAAAATTTTAGACTAGTCCAAATTCAAAGATGATGCAGACGACGATTTCAAGTGGATGAATTTTTGCTTTTTTGGGGTCTTTTAGGGTAGAAAACATTGTGGGAAATGAAGAAATTGCTTGTCACAAGCAATTTCTTCAATTTCCACGATGTTTTCCATAGTTATTATTTTGTGGGGAGTCAAAAGGAGTCATTGTGTGGTAAAGGGTTAACATTTGGATATTATAGATCCACTTAGACTGGACATACGGACCCAATGGAGCAGGTGTAAACATAGGTTGTATACAGCTTGAAGTAACCAAATTGGACCTCTAACGTAAGAGAGTCAATAGCTAAAAGTACCTATTTACATTATAATGTTTTTGGCGCGAAATGGTAGAGACGGAGTATCATTTTATTTTCATCAGCATTTCAACGCGTATATCCCCAAAGAACAGAAGAAAAATCTGTGTGCGCAGAATAAAAGTCGAGTCAGCAACAACTGCAAAAGATGTCATTTAAACTAATTGGGATAGTAAGACTTGCTTCAATTGGAAGAAAAAAACATAGTGAAATTTATATCGTAAGTGAACAAGATTTTTGAAAAATAGACCCCTGAAAAAGCAGACATTTACAGATTTGAACAATGGCAAAATAATTTTAAATGTTATTGCCAGCGACCAGCATTCTGCCACCAACGACCATCTACTTAGAACACGCCATGTAATCTAAAACTGGGCGAATTTATTTATGTGTGAGACGGTTACCCCATGACCTCTTTCAAACGATAGCATCACTGGTAGTGAACTCGTCCAAAGCGAGGGATGTTTTTCGCTACAACAAGGTATAGATATATTGCGTTTAGATATGAGTTTATAGATTTTTTTCTAATGACAATGAATTTGTTCTAAAAATAGACCGGATTTATGGTTATGTATTGACAACCCGTCGGTATTGTTATATAATCTCGTAACTACGGCTTTATCGAAGCCGTAGTTGCGAGATTTTAAAACAACATCGACGGAATACATTGATCCTGAAAAAACTTTCCTCGCTTTGGCCGAGTTCACCATCAGTGAGCTTAGACACGATCTCGATACATGGACATTTAGACATAATGATCAACGTTGCACTATTTCTGTCAGTGTATAGTTAATCATTTCCAAAACAGTGACACCCTTTGTCGCACTTAAGTTTTGAATGGCATCTTTAACAAATACATCCGATTTAATTGAACTAACGTACAAGCACAATCGAAAAGCAAGACTGTCTTTGACAAATTGTTCCGGTTTGAGCGTGATGCCGGATGCTAGATCGCCATAGGCGCTTACCCTTTTTTTTAGAAAATACTGAATGACACTTATAACGATTCGGTGACGTCATCATAGTCGGATCTTCATGTCAAAACTACAGAGGTTAGCCGAGTTGTAACAGCGATTACCTCTGTGTTGAGAATAGGAAAAACTTTGGAGAGAAATACGAAAATGATAACAATCAACATAACATCCCATTTCAACAGAAACTGCAGCTTAAAACAAACTGCATTTACGAGGTTTTCGTTGAAAAGTCCCGATATTCACCCCTTTCTCAATGTTTTCAATTATATAACAAAGGGTATTCATTCTGAATTTGGTATAAGCATGTCGCAGACAACGCCGTCTTATTTGGCAGTAAGATTTGTCGCTTGAGAAAGGGTTAACAAGTTAAGAATCGTTATGTTTGAAACAATGAAATATAGATCCAAGTGACATGTGACCGTGATATGTGTGATTAATATTTAATAGAATCAGATTTGTTGAATAAAGGTGTGTATGTGAAAAAGAATGAAAGTATTGTCAGTAATGTTAATATTAAAGGGACATTTCATCCCCATTTCAATTTTTTAAAGTATGTCTTGATGCCAAGATTGATTATTCTAATTGGTATAAATGCTATCAGGTTTTTTTAAGTTGTTGCTGGTACGCGAAAAATATGCCTTTAAAGTTGAGACAGAAACGACAAATTCTATATACATGTTGTGGACAGCAATTTGTGCAATTTTAACACAAAAATATATATTTCTTGTAAACGGTGCAATATTTTGGCTTGAAATTTTCAGAATTTCCATAAGAAAATATGCACTATTAGATAAAAATAAAAGTGACATTTATGAGAAAGAATTCTGAAATGTCACTTTAACCTTAAAGTGACATTTCAGAATTTTTTGTCATAATTTTTACTTTTATTTTTATCTGAAAGAGCATATTTCCTTACGAAAATTCTGAAAATTTCAATCCAAAATATTGTGCCGTTTACGTGAAATTTATATTTTTGTGTTAAAATTGAACAAATTGTTGTGGACAACAGTTCGGATTTATATGCAATTTATCGATTATGTCTCAACTTTAAATGCGTGTTTCTTGCTTATTGGCAACAACTTAAAAGAACTAATAGTATTTATACTCATTAGAATAACCAATCTTGGCATCAATACATACTTTAAAAAATTGAAATTGGAATGAAATGTCCCTTTAATATTGTTTTCGTACTTACAAAGACAATTTTAACCCATTACCAAACAACAATATTTTGGACTGTTCCAATTTGAAAGCTCCTGCAGACGAAAAAAGGATCTTGATAAAGATAGAATTTGCGTTTGAAATAGCACAGAAAATATTGAGACAAAAGGAGAAACTGCTGGTTATCAGCAGTTTCTTCTTTTGTTTCAATGTTTTCCCAAACATATTCTATTAGGGACGTCAAAAGCAGGTCTTGTTTGGGAAAGGGTTAACTCACTACCAGTCGGGTGAATTTTAGACTCATTCAGTTTCAAAGATGATGCAGACGACAATTTCAAGTGAATGGAATTTTACATACTTTGATATTTTTAGTTAGAAAACATTGTGGAAAATGAAGAAATTGCTTTTGACAAGCAATTTCTTCGTTTCCTACAAATGTTTTCCAGGGCGTTTTCTTTTGGGGAGTCAAAATGCGTCACTGTGTGGTAATGTCTTGAGTGTTCAAAAAATTTAATGCTAGACTACTTTAAGACATTTGATGCCGTACTAAAATAGAGACAAGGACAAAAACATCTTACAATGCTCGTAAATTATGTAACAAGTCACATTGACCTTTTACCACCAAGAATGGTTTCTAAAACTCTTTCAAAAATAATAAAGGTTAATCTTATGAAAATATTGAGACAAAAGACGAGAATGATCATCAGCGTTTTCTCCTTTTGTCTGAATATTTTCTGTGGTACATGTATATCATACATAAGTCCACTTGTATCATTCTCGTCTGCAACTGTTTTCAAATGGCAAAGAATTTTGTGCTAACAATAGACTAGGTTTAACATTTTGTTTCGATAAAACGTCGGTGTTGTTATAAAATCTCGTATACTACGGCTTAAATCAAGCCGTAGTTATACTCCGTAAATATTGACCTGAACCCGGTGAATATGAAATGAGTAATTTTGACACGGAATAATCGATACTCGCCAGCAATCCTCGCTGTCGAGCAGAGTCGATAGTTTCAATAAGCATTATGGCTTTGTATTCTGCACATGATTCTCGTGTCAACATTTGTTGGAGAGTGATAATTTCATATTACAATTACTCATTTCATATTCAACAGGCTCAGGTCAATATTTACGGAGTATACGAGATTTTATAACAACACCTACGAAATACTATTTTGTTTGTCCGAATTTACGTCACGATTAACTGGATAAAATCGTTCCCTATTGAACCCATGTACATGTATATTTGTGCTTTCTGGGAAAGGGATGGCACAGGGTAATGGAGGAGAATGATATTGTTCAATCAAAACGGAAAATTAAATCCTCGTCTTTTATTGTACACCATATATGGAAGTCTAGCTTGCTTAGATGTCATTCATATGGATTATTTTTTCATGACGATTTCATTGAATTTTCGCCGCAAATTGACTACGAAATGGGGAGACAAAAAGTTCTGTTGTTTTTAATCTAGTCGAAGATTTTCTCTTAACCCTTTCCCAAACAAGACCTGGTTTAAGCATCCCGATTAGTAAAGGCTAAAAAACATTGAGACTAAAGGAAAAAATGCTGATAATCAGCATTTTCTTTTTTGTCCCAATATTTTCTTTCTATTGGGTGCACAAATCCTGTCCTTTTTAAAATCAATTTTGTTGTCTACAGGAGTTTTCTAAATTTTTTTGGGGGAAAGAGTTAAGAATTTATAAATCAAAGAGCGGCGATCAAAGAGCAGAGAACATAAAATTTTACTTTAATATATCGCTGTTTTTCTGCGAAAACCCCGTAACTGCAGCTTAAAACAAGCTGCAGTTACGAGGTTTTCGTAGAAAAACGACGATATTGTCTGTGTCTATTTGAACGGGAGGAAAGAATGGACTACTGGTATATTTTCTTATTTTGTCGTTAAATTGTTTTGTCGTGGAAATCTTTGCTCGTTTTGTGTATTGTTGTATGAATGTAATGTAGAGTCCGCATTCTATATCTCGACATCGGATGTATCGAAATATGTTGAATCGAAGTGAACATCTAATGCAGTCATCATCAATGGATATCATAAATATTTAAAAAAAAAAAAAACAACATAGAAATGGAAGAAATGACTCATTTCGAGTATTTTTCATGTATCTATTTTCTAAAATTGAATGTGCTTAAAGAGCAACAAACTCGATTAACACACTGTAAAATTATCAATCGAAACTGAACACAAATCGGATAAGTCGAACTCCGATTATCTCGAGGTACTCACGTTTCCTACGATTTCGACACAACTTGTTTCAAATGCAGTAGGCTGTATTGTTACATGTGCACCAGTATGTCATTTCAACCATTCGAAAACAAAACGTCGCTTTTTAACTAAAATCTCGTAACTGCAGCTTGTTTTAAGCTGCAGTTACGAGGTTTTCGTTGAAAAGCAGCGAAAAATATCAGAGTATTCCTACTTAACAGATATCGTAGACGATTAAATAGGTGTAAACGTTAACATAAAAACAATTCGTAATAATTATCGGACAGAGAATATTGAGAGAAAAGAGGAAAATGCTGGTTCTCCATGTCTCAATGTTTCACAATGCATGTTCTGTTCGGGACGTCAAAGCAAGGTCTTGTTTTGGACAGACTTGAAGCGTTAGATGTATGGTTGCGTATTTTGTTTATATGTTTAAGGTGATATGTTTTGTTAAATATTAAAAGACGACTGTTTGTTTACGATAAGATCTTTTTTAAATCCTTTTCCACACGCCCCTTGATGTAAAATGCCTCTCAGCCAATGAGACAGGTACATTAAGCAAGTATTCATAAAGATGTTCAAAATGCATAACATGTTATGTAATGGCTTTTGAAATGCTATGCGAATGACTGAATGAATCAAAATGCAAAGAAGTATATCAAATATATACAATCCTGTACGAAAAATTACGCCCGTAACAGAGGCGTAAATGAGACGTAATTATGAGACGGAATCCGTCTCATTTTCCGCTAGTAAGCTTGTTAAAAGAAATATAAGAATGAGACGGAAACCAAGCGTAAACCAAGCGTAATTTAGAGGCGTAAAATGTTAATTAACCGGAATTTTTAGAGACGGAATATGCAAATGAAGCGGATTTTTTTTTACAGGCGTAATTGTTAGGAGGCGTAACTAGATAGAATTATGAGGCGGATTCCGCTTGGAATTTTTAAGAAATTACAGGCGGTAAAAATGAACATTTGAATTTGTTTAGTTTAGTCAAAAGAAGACTCACCAATGTTACCTCACTTGGTCCTACCATTTAGTCAGCCCCTTAATGTCCTGGATTCATCAATATCAATGTTTGAATTCATATCTCAAACATTAACTTTGCAAAAAGTCAGAGAAGCAAAATTCCCTCCAATTTTCAAAACAGGAAGTAGGAAATGGTCATAGACTGGGAGAAAATAGACTGGGAGGCCTTATTTTCACAAAGTTAATTCTGTATCTTGTGAACTATACCGAGATGAAAAAGTTTAGTCAGTATGAAGTTCTTGGTCAATAATTTTGTCTAAAACGTTTTACAATGTCAAATTTTTTACTCATAACAGTCTTCAACCAATTTGGAACAAGTCGGTGAAATTCAATTGGCATCCATGTTTTACTTAACCTTCTTTTCGACAATTCATTCCATAAGGGGTCAAATTGAAAAGTCACAGCTTCAGGAGTGACTTTTTGTAGAGTCTAAATTCCTGGTCATTGACATGAAAAATGGATCTTTGTATCATTTCTTGGTAGAATAGAAGTCTCTCTGTTAATTGTTAGTGAGAAAACTTCTTTTTTATGGATTTGATAGTAGATTATGGTAACTTACGCACACAACCTGTTGTTCCTAGTATTTTACTGCGTTTTCAAGAAATCGTTCTGTCAGGACCAGTAGCAGGATTACCACTGATACAAAGTTATTTATTGTAGACAGACGATTTGAAGAAAATAACTGACATTCAATATTTGTCAAACAATGCCTGAGATCTGGCTGAGCCAATGCTCGAAAAGCCAACTATCGGGTAAATGGCCAGGTAAGTAAAAGACAGACTTTTTAAACAAAATGCCATTATTGAACAAATTGGTTACAGTGTAGTCAATGTTCAATGTTTTTTGTCAGTTTGGACGTGACGTATCTTGATGACGTCACAATTAACGTTTATTCCAGATACGCTGTTTTCAGAGGTATCAATGACCAAAATCTCATGCATGTGCCCATTTTTGACAACAACTACACCAATGCTTAAAACTAAAAGTGCTTGCCAAGTTCAAACTGTAGGAAACCGCCAGAGTTTGTAGGTTAGGTAGATGGTTTCTAACATTGTCATTTTTGGCCAAATTGATTAAGCCAGGGTGCTAAGATCATGTAAGCTGGTACAAATTTTATTGTGGATTTTTTGTATCTGGCCTATTGTCTTTGCTTTGCATACATTTATACAGGAAAAAGACTTGCGCCTTAACTGCAGCAAGTGCACCTGTTATATTTTGAAATTCTTTTGGCACAAACCTAAAAACAAAAATTTAGCAACATTATTTAAAGATGTTTGTTAAGCGTTGATTGAACAAATATTGTGTGAAATTTTACACTGATATGTTGTATTTTGGCCGAATAATTGGCCATCAAAAATACTGACTAAACTTTTTCTTTTAAGTATATATATCTCAGGCACTATTTGAGATACAGCCATAATATTTCACACATGGATACTTCCTGCCAATACCTTTTATTTGAGACCATGACCTTTGGCCTAGTGACCTTGACCTTGGAGTTTGACCTACTTTTAAAAAACTTTAACCTGGCCTATATCTCATGCACTATTATTGATAGAGCCTTGATATTTCACACATGAATACCTCCTGTCAAGACCTTTAATTTGGAATCATGACCTTGGACCTTGTGACCTTGACCTTGAAGTTTGATCTACTTTTATTTTTTTAACCTGGCAGATATATCATGCTCTTTTACACATACAGCCTTAATATTTTCGTCACATAGACACCTCCCACCAACACCTTTCACATTTGACCATGACCTTGTGACCTTGACCTTGGCATTTGACCTACTTTTTTAAAACTTTAACCCAGCCTCTATCTCATGTCCTTTTACACATACATTCTTGATATTGCACACATGGACATCTCCTACCAAGACTGTTCACATTTGACCATGACCTTGGACCTTGTGACCTTAACATTGGACTTTGACCTACTTTTTAAAAACTTTAATCTGGCATCTATCACACGTCCTTTTACATGTACAGCCTTGATATCTCACACATGGACACCTCCTACCAAGACCTTTTGCATTTGACCATGACCTTGGTGTTTGACCTACTTTAAAGAACTTTAACCTGGCCTATATTTCATGTGCTTTTACACATATAGACTTGATATTTCACACATGGACACCTCCTACCAAGACATTTTACATTTGATCATGACCTTGGACCTTGTGACCTTGACCTCAACTTTGACCTACATTAAAGGTAGGCCCTTGAGGGGGCATATTATGTTTTACAAATACTTCTTGTTTTGATAGAGCCTTGATATTTCACACAAAGATACTACCTGACATTTACTTTCATTCAAGAATTAAGACCTTGTGACCTTGACCTTGAAGTTTGACCTACTGTTTAACCTGGCCTACATCTCATACACTGTAAGATATAGAGCTTTGATATTTCACATAAGGATAGAACTTGTTAAGACCTTTCATTTGGGATCATGACCTTTGGCATTAGGACCTTTACCTTAAGGCATATACTTTACAAGAACTTTAACTTGGCCTATATTCTAATCACTATTACAGATGGAGTCTTGATATTTTACTCTTGCATACCTCCTACCAAGACCATCAATCTTGGAACTTGACCTTGTGACCTTGAATTTCGAGTTTGACCTTCTTAACAAAAGCCTTTTCTTTGCCTTTATCTTATGCAGTGCAAAAATGAAAATGGCTAGTATATTGGAATCGCGTCATTATAAAATTGCTAAGTCCAAAAAATCCGCCTCCCTGCAAAGTTTAAGTTATTTTCCGCTTTAAGAAACAGCTGTTCCGCCTTGTTAAAATGGCTAAGTCCAAAAATTACGCCTGCTCAAAAATTAAAGTTTTAAATTACGCCTGTTGTGATAAAATTTCGCCTCCATTTCATTTTACGCCTTTAATTTCCGTCACTACTATACACAGTGACTAAGGCGTAAAGTATAAATCCGCCACTGTTACAAGCGTAAATTGCCATTTACGCCTCATTTACGCATCATTTACGCCTCTTTTCCACGCGGAATCCGCCTCTTTTTTTCGTACAGGATGTATTGAGCCCGGATCTAGAAAATGCCCTTTAAGGCTTTTGAGCCCAACATGGTTCAAGATCAGTCTGTGTATACACACAGTCTGATCACGAACCATTTTGGTCTTGCGATCTGTAGCCACTTTTAGACAGTAGTATGGATCCCCGTCCCCGTTGCATTCGAATATTCTCGGATCTTATCGTTTCTCAAGATCGGCTCGAACGTATTACAGTTACCGGCATGGGCCGATCCTGCCCACATCACTCCGCAAGCATAACAACGGTAGTCTGGTCTATAACAACGGAAGCAGACCAAACAACTATTTAAATTTACGCCAGAAAAATATTTGAAACAAACAGCGTTCAAAAGTCGATCGTATCCTCATAAATGTGACAAAATTTTACCAGATAAATTAATTGGTGTGATTTGCCGATTATTGACAGTATATTTCACTTGTACATGTATTATAACGTTAGCTAAAAGATTTATTTGTTTTGATGACGTCATTTACGCGCGTCTACTTTTACGTTCAATATGGTGGTCACTGTATTACGCTCGAGATCATGTTGCTACAACGTTCCAAACGGCAAAAGGTTGCAAACAGTCTCGAGGATCGCGATTGCCGTCCGTTAATCATGAAACGCGGGTGTCTCAAATTCTATAAGGGACATTTTTTCCAGATCCCGGCTCATATGTAAGGGGGCTACTACTGACCACATTTGGACGTGCTCCGGCTGTGATGTAAACGCCTAATCATGTATGTGACTTTCAAAGACCTTCAAACTAAACTAGACACACAGATTATGCTTGGAAAATAGACCATTCCTTTCCCCGCTTTAATTAACTTAATTTCTTCGTCAATGACCATAAAACTAATTTCCTGTCAATCTCAAAATTGAGAGACTTGATGAAGAATATTCGTAGAAAATAGCAAATCTGCAAATATTTCAAAATGTCAAGGCAATGTATTTTAATGAACTTTCTGAACATTTAAACACCTGAGAAAAAAACAGCACAAAGCACAACTCTGGATCGATACAAGCCCCAGGTGTTATGGAGCTCAATAATCAACAAGTTATCCTTTCCCATATAACGATATGCATTTCAACAAAAACCTCGTAACTGCAGCTTGTTTCAAGCTGCAGTTACGAGGTTTTTGTTGAAAAGCGACAAAAGATTACTTTTGACGTCGTTAAGATGGGGATCTTTGAATCACGTTTTGAAAAAAATGCTGTCCTTAAATTGCTGCTTTTCCTCCAAAGCCTCGTAAAGTACATGTTGATACATGCTTTAGTTACGAGGTTTTTGTAGAAATTCAACGAAGTGCTGATTTACAGCATTTTCCTTCCTTTTTTCTATGCTTCCATCCAATTAAATACCTGACATCTTTTTTAATATTATCTTTGCGTCTGAAACTGCTATGTCGACTGCTCGACTACTTTGTTATTCCAGCAGTTATGACTTTTAGTTACACCGCTTCCGTGGCCTAATGGTTAGGGCGTCCACCTTGAAAGCAGTAGGTCGAAGGTTCGAATCCCAGTGGAAGCCGGCATTCACGGTTAGAACTGATGCAACCGGTTTGTGAACTGCCAGTTAGTTAAAGTAATGGTTACCGTAGACCCATTTCTGCCAGACGCCCGGCATCTTAAGTGGGAGGTACTTTAGTAGGTCAGGATTTGGTTATCAGCATATTTTTTTTCTTTTGCCTTTATGCTTTTCCAAGCTTCTCCTATCAGGGAAGACAAAACTTGGTCTTGTTTTGGGAAAGGATTAATTAATTAGCGGCAGTTAATATGATTCGTGATCGAGGTGTGATGAACCCATCATGGCCCCCATATTGGGATAGTCACACCAAGATCTTGAATTCTACATACCACCACTCGTGAATTAATACACGCGTGGATTCCTGGTGTTCGGTTTGAACACTTTAACGAACTCCGTGAACCAGTGAGCTTTGCCTACATGTAAAAGAAAGAAATTAGGCTACTATAGGAATTTTCTCTTGCTATCTTTAGTTCCAGTTAGTGAATCGTGGTTGTAGAAAACCAATTCATTGTAGCCCCCCTGCGAAAAGTTTATGTAAGTTCAAGAAATGTTCTAGAACGTTCTAGAAAGTTAAATTGTACTTATAGAACTGTCCTTGAACAGTTCTAGAAGCGCCACTTAACGTTTTAGAACGTTCTAGAACAGTTCTAGAACTAGAAATGCGTTCTTGATTTTTTTCGCTGGGTTGCTACCGATCCGTGATTCCCCGAATAAGCTAAGAATTTGTTACTATATGTATGTCTAAAACTAAGGCAGATTTTTTTTGAGAATCATCTACACTACTTTTTTACTGAATCAGGAACGGAAATTTTGAACAAACCTTCCAAACGTTTGTCGCGAATTCCCGATTGCTTGAAAGAATTGCCTTCGAACTAGCTGCGAATTGTTTCAGAACTTTAAGATATTTCTTAGACACATCTTAATCAGCAGTTTCTCCTTTTGTCTCAATATTTCCTAGACTATATTGTGTATTGAGATTCTATCTTCAACGACATTCTTTTTTTTTTTTTTTTGTCATCTTCAATAGGCCTACTTTTAAAATTGGACCAGACTAAATTTTGTTCTTTGTATTAACAATAATTACCATAAAGAACAAAAGCGATGCCGAATTCTAAAACGTTTTATACTGATCATATTGTGAAATATGTCCAAGTTTATTAGACTCGGCATTTTCTATGCTCGGACTGGAAATCTTTCTGTTTTAATCCATTACCTGACAACACATTTTTGAACTGTTCCAGTTATAAGGTTGATGTAGACGACAAAACAATTGAAAAATCTTTGCATTTGGGGTTAGAAAACATTGTGGATAATGAAGAAATTGCTTGTAACAAGCAATTTCTTCATTTTCCACGATGTTTTCTTGAGCCTTTTTCTTGATGGGTGATAAAAAACTTCACTGTGCGGGAATGGATTAAAGATAACGATTTTTTTTTCAATGTGTCAACAAAATCACCCTAGAACATTAATAGCGTGATGCGTCGCTACGTAGAAATCCTGATAAGCCGATGCAAGTTCTCGTGTAAACTGATCAAACATCACTATCAGGTTATTCGGCTGCCACCACGCGTTATAATAATTGTTGAAACCCGCGCTAACGACCGTCTCCTTCTGCCAGCGACAGAACCCCTTCATGCACTCGACCCCGCTCTCCTGCACGTGACGCTCGCGCTCCGGACTCTCGCAAAACTTGACGGCACATTCGCTGTCACGTGATTGTTTACAAAGGGAACAGAGAATGTCACCGTGCATAGATATACCAGTCACGAACGCTGAAAAATAACAACAAAACTTTGATTGGTTGGTGTATAACACCTCCTTCAGCTGCTATGGTCATAAAGCAGCGGCTGGAGCACCTGACCGTGCATTCCTGTTATTTCTCTCACCAGTACTACCACAATATCCAATGCGAGTCTCCAGCTGCTCTCTCACATAGATGATTTACGCCAATTGCGGAGAGACAAATGACTTTTGTCAAATGTGAGAATGGATACTTGCCGAGCCGGAAATTAAATAAAGATGGAAAACTTTATAATGACAATCAAAATATCGACAGACGTATCCAAGGACACAACCAGTCATCATATTTACAATCCAATGATTCTTGCGTTTGTAAAACAACAAAATGAAAGTAAAATCGTTGGCTTTCGTAGATGTATCAGCCAAATATATCGCTGCTTTTCAACAAAAGCCTCCTAACTGCAGCTTAAACCAAGCTGCAGTTTTGAGGTTTTTGTTGAAAAGTGACGATATATCAGATATTTCCGACGCATAATTAAAGTAACCTCTCCTAAAAAGGGGCGTATTTTACGGTAATATGATCGGTGCATTTGCAGGGAATCATAGAACTGTGAACTATGAGAAAATTGGGTGTTATATAATACTCTTCCGAACAGCATAAATTTGCAGACGACAACTTGAAGAAACAGCTTGAGTAGCCTAAATTGCAATAGACTATAGAAAATATTAAGATATTGTGCTGGTTATCAGCTTGTTTTTCTTTTGCCTCAATGTTTTCCATGCTTTCACTTTTAGGTACTTAAAATCCAGGGCTTGTTAGCGACGATTTACAACAACTTCCGTCACAATTCAGAATTCCTTAGATAATTTTTGGATCGTACCTCGGATGTACGTTCTAAAGAAAGTACGTGCAGTTTTCAAATCTTGTTAAATGGAAAAATGTTATAGAAAACATCTTTTTGTTTACGAAAGCATAGAAAACTCTCTGAGGTCGAATGATGAAAAAATGATAATTGACGTTCTGACCCTTTTTATCCGTTCGAATGTTTGTTTACACAAGCGTTATTTCAAATCTAAAACTAGATCCATGACCTACATCAAAGGAATGATTTGATAGAATTGTGCGAGGCGATCCGACTACTTCACTCACCTTTCTGTTCTAATCTGGTTCCAGTTTTCTCCGCGACGGGTACCAGCATATTCGTCAAAGTACATAGACGTTCTACGCATGCCATGTTGCCGGAAACCATACAGCGGCGACAACTCTCACCAACAAGGGAGGCAACTTCAGAGTCTGAAAATAACAAATCGTCGTTTTTCAGCAAAAACATCGTAACTGCAGCTTAAAACAAGCTGCAATTACGAGATATTCGTTGAAAAGCAGAGGTATCATGGATTTCATTTCGTCGATTTATATGCGAGTCTAGAATAGTTGCAGACATACTTTAAGGTATTCAATCTATCTTAGATACATGTACCAAACATTTCATGTAAATTCGGGCGTCATTCGTGGCAACAGAAATTGACGAGGTATCCCTCGTCAACTTTTCTTGCCACGGATGATGCCTGGAAATTGAAGATGGTGTACCATCGTTAATTTCCGTTGCCGCGGATGACGCCCGAAGTTGGACGAAGTGCTTGATTCCAATGGATGTAATGCCTTAGAAATGAGTTTTGTAAACAATGTTGCAAAATTCAAGGTGTGAGGTAAAGAAAATATCATATTAAACTATGTACGCAGGCTCGTAGGAACAGGGGGGGGCTAGGGGGGCTTAGCCCCCCCCCTCCCCCCCCCCAATGTTGGCCAAAAATGCCGATTTTCCTTAATTTTACACTGAAAATTTTGGGAAAATCCAAATTAGCCACTTTTTTGGGCTTTAGCCCCCCACCCACCTACCCCAATTTGAATTGCTTCCTACGGGCCTGGTACGAGTGTCATGGGATCGTCTTATCTACTTGAAACTGGTGTCGTCGTATTTCATTAACCCATTACCAAACAGAAAAAATTTGGACCGGTCTAAATTACAAAATGTTGAATAAAACAATTTCAAATGGATAAAGATTAATATATTGTTTGTATTTTGTGTAGAAAACATTATGGGAATTGAAAAAAATGCTTCACAAGCCTTTATTATTTAGGAAAATAAAAAGAGTCAAATTGTTTGATTTGGGAAATTTGCTTGTTAATTTCGCGAAAAATGAGAATTCGCTAGTGTTGATGAGAAGGTTAGACTCTGATAACTGTTGTTTGAAATTAAAAGTTTATTATCTTGGGTTTTAATGCTGTTTGGTTTATAAACACAATGAATTGAGACCAAATGCGAATAATTCATGATCAATTAAAAATATGTATAGTATCTCCGTGCTTTAATGAAAAAAAAATGTACCAGGCATCAGACTTGAAAGTATTAAGAGAAAAAGTCATTTTTTATAAAAATCCTAACCAGTCAAGCATTCTTCAGATGTAAATAACCCTTTCCCAAACAAGACCTGGTTTTGACGTCCCAGGAAGAAATGTTTTGGGAAAACATTGAGACAAAAGAAGAAACAGTTACTGCTGATAATCAGCAGTTTCTCCTTTTGTCTCAATATTTACAATGTCATGTTTTACTCAAATTATATCATCAGACTTGAAAGTATTAAGAGAAAAAGTCATAACGTTTATTTAGTCATTTGTGGCAGTTTTTGAAGTGGATCACCCTGAAATCTTGGTGTTTGGGAGAGGGTTGAATTGATATATACTAAACGCATGCAATAGAATGCCTATAGCTATTCAAGAACGAGAATGAATATACGGTATCGTGGAAAAATATCAAATGAAAGAGACTAAATTTGAGATAAATTTAAATTAAATTTCACAAATTGGAAACCACGCTTCAGATCAAATAGACAGCAGTTCTGTTCATTTCGTCGGTTTTAAACCAAAACTTCGTAACTGCAGCTTAAAACAAGCTGCAGTTACGAGGTTTTTGTTGAAAAGTGTCGATTTATTGCACGAAAAGATTCTCAGAAGTGTTCAGTAGATTTCATCCACGATGAAGAATCACGTGATACAATGATTTAAAAAAAATCTTCAATGTTTCTTCTAAGGTATTCAACCCATCATTAGCACTAAAGTTCCAGAGGCGAAATTTGAAAAGTGCCAGTAATTCCTAAACTGTGTTACATTTCCATTCCTAATACAAACATGGGCATTTTGAATGGTTTAGAATTTTGAATTAATGCATACTGGAAATATTTGACAAAAATCTTCAAAGTTACCTCCCTTGCATATGAATATGGAGCAAAATATAATCTACTTGTATCATAGTCTTGAAATCGGTGCCGGTGAATCAACTTATGAGAAGTGTATTTACAAGTGTGTATAATTGATTTAATTCGTATGGCTAGAATGTGGTGTTTTTCATGATGGGCTGTATACCTTAATCCGTGAAGCATTTTGGATTTGCTAGGTTTGTTAGATCTTTATAAAAAAAATCAGCTGATAAAGAAATTATTGACAACCAATATGTTTTTCATATATCTATACAATTTTATACATGAAACAAATACCTAACGTTTCTCCACCTTCTCTACTTCAAACTGGACACAAGTAATTCATGTGTTAAGAACATTGCAGACTTTTTTCTTAATTGGTGCGTCACGTGATTCACCACCGTGCCAACATTTCGTCTGTTCACTATCCATTTTGTCGACAATTGTCTTCTGCACCAGCTTTCTAATTGGACCTCCCTAAGTTTCTGTCGTTTGGAAAAGGGTTAGAACTCTAGTTAACATCGGAGAATCAATAACTCTATATTGTCGCTTTTCAACAAAACCTAGTAACTGCAGCTTTAAACAAGCTGCAGTTACGAGGTTTTTGTTGAAAAGCGACAATATAATTATACATACCTTGATAAAAGGAACCTTGGCTGCTTTCTTTTGTACGTCCACTGATGATTATAAGGCGGCTTTCTTCTTGGAACAACAAAGAGATAATTATTAACTCTTTCTCAAATTGTACCTTATATGTTCTATGCAAAAACATATTTGGAAAACTTTGATGAAAAATAAGAAATGACTCATAATCAGTAATTTTATTCATTTTCTAGCAATATTTTCTATGTAGTTTTAACTTTTGAAAGGACCTCTATGGATAAGCCGAGAAATCTCCCTAAAAGGCTCAAATGGAAAAGTCAATTTTCAAAACATGCAAATTGATGATTATTTCAAGCTGTATTGTTAGATGTATACCTAAATCATATGAAAACTGATTTTGTACTATTAGTGGGGCGCATAACTCATATAATCGTTCAGTTTGTGATACAAGCATGAAATTTGGCATATATATAGTTTCAAGTGTATATTTTCAGAAAAAAGTGCTAGCCACTTGAAATTCAATATGGCGGCCATTTTCTGAGATGGCCGCCATCTGAGCATTATGGAGCTTCCCTGTGCAATGATAAGACGCACTAAAACTAATAGAAACTTGCATTTTTCATTTCAAACACTCAGACATAAATGCCAAATGTAAAAAAGACAATATTTGTGCGTGAGATGGCAACCAAAATCTCATATGGCAGCCATACAATATAAAGTCCTTCATTTCTATAAGAAAATTGCGAATTTACAGCTGGAAAAAATCTTTGATTTGCTTTTTCGACTTAAAGCTCTATTGGCTAATTTCATTAATAAATTTTAAAAAAAATCAACTAACTTGATAACAGATGGCAGCCAACCAAGCCCGTGTAATAATTATTTTCTTACTCTTTTAATCAATTGCCATAGATATCTGCAAATGTAATATGTAGTGTATGTCAGTTTGGTGAGACAGTTAATTTAGAGCCACAGAACCTACTATAATAAGTATATATATAGTTTCAAGTGTACATTTTCAGAAAAAAGTTCTAGCCACTTGAAATTCAATACGGCGGCCATTTTCTGAGATGGCCGCCATCTGGGCATTATAGAGCTTCCCTGTGTAATGATATGATGCACTAAAACTAATATAAACTTGCATTTTTCATTTCAAACACTCAGACATAAATGCCAGTTGTAAAAAAGACAATATTTGTGGTTAAGATGGCAACCAAAATCTCATACGGCTGCCATACAATATTAAGTTCTTTATTTTTTATATGAAAATTGCAATTTTACCACTGGAAAAAATCTTTGCTTTTTCGACTTATAAGCCCCACTGGCTTATTTCATTGACGAATTATATAAAATTCGACTGACTTGATAACAGATGGCAGCCAACCAAGTCCGTGTAATCATTATTTTCTTACTCTTTTAATCGATTGCCATAGATATCTGCAAATGTAATATGTAGTGTATATCAGTTTGGTGAGACAAGTAATTTAGAGCCACAGAACCTACCGTAACAAGTAGACTACAAGATTGGGTCCCTCAACAAAGAGAAATGGTATGTAGAATACAAGTGAGATATAGTGTTTGTGGACCCGAGATGGAAATCATCTGGAACAAGTCCCTAGTGATATAGTTTTCAAATTTGATAAGATCCCCATGAGAGATGGCAGCCAATCGGCTTTTTTTCAAAGAAGGTCTCTAAAAATGTAGCAGACGATTTTCAATTTTCAATGACAATATGCCTACAAGAGATGGCAGCCAAACCCACTGAGGCTAATTATTGTTTTAACGCCGTCTCGGTTGATTCCTATTTTCAACATCCATGTGTCCGGTGTATTCGTTATTTGGCCAGAATAGTTCTGTAAATCAACAGCCTTTACAAGGAAACTAGCCCTCACCCCATATGGGGTCCCTCGACAACAAGAGATGGTTTGTCGAATACAAGCAAGGTTTAGTGCTTGTGAACATAGTCATATGAAGAAGCTGTACAACATAGATGGCCGCCACTGCTTATTTATGATTTTAACTTTCATGTGATATTTCACAGACGCAGATATAGAGTGAAGTGCAGAAAAGCCCGGCTTTCTTGAACTTACACCGTCCACTTCAAGTTTTTGCACCCATTCGTAGCCATCTCTCTGCAGCATTACGAAACTGGGTCTAAACAACTCTCCAACATTCATTTTCTTTTGGCAATCCCCATTTCGACCGACATTAATAATTTGGTTGCTGAAAATTTCACAGTCTCTAAATATGGCCAGCTTTGTTTGCAGCCTGTTTTGCGCATTGATATGGTGCTTATACAATAGGACTAAGTCATGAAGTTTGAAAACTGGACTTTCTCAGAAGCCACGGATTCCATGATATACCGGTATATAACAAGTTAAAAAAGCCACATGATACTTGTAAATCTTTTACAAAACTATTGTTGTATCATATTTTGTTAAGACCTCGTCGAGTTATACAACTCTGCTAAGCTGTTTGGGTGATACTTTTACTCTTGAACGACAACACGTACAACTGCGCTGAGTTTTACAAGCAACTTCCCATTGTCCATAGTTTAAAGTGACATTTCAGAATTTTTTGTCAAAATTTTTACTTTTATTTTTATCTGAAAGAGCATATTTCCTTATGAAAATTCTGAAAATTTCAAGCCAAAAAATTGCGCCGTTTACGAGGAATTTATATTTTTGTGTTAAAATTAAACAAATTGTTGTGGACAACAGTTCGGATTTATATGCAATTTATCGATTATGTCTCAACTTTAAATGCGTGTTTCTCGCTTATTGGCAACAACTTAAAAAAACTAATAGTATTTATACTCATTAGAATTACCAATCTTGGCATCAAGACATACTTTAAAAATTTGAAATTGGAGTGAAATGTCCCTTTAAAAGCATTGATTAAGCTTGTCTCAAATTTTGCGAATCGTGCTACGAATGCATAAGAAACGTGGCATCTTTTGCAAATCAGATTCTATAGACCTTTTACAGCTGTCTCCATCTGTAATGGAACCTTGTTTCTGTGCCCGTTTGAGCTTTATATTGTAGATAAAAGACGGTATCTATTATGATACTTGGCTTATGCAGTATCAAAGTTTTCTCTTTGCCCTCATTATCATCTAATAGAGCTGGATTGAACGAAGCTGGTATATCATTGAAGGCAAGGAATATCTGTTGCAGTATTATTGTATATTTGTATCCACTAAGATCTTGCTCTTTCTGTAAATTACTCAGAAGAGAAATAAGCAAATTATTAGATTTGTCCTCTTGGCAGGGATAACATTTACTTTACATATTTTTGTTGATTTGTTTTACAATCATCCATTATTAATGTAAGAAAGACTTCCTTTTACACTATCTGGTTTAGAATGCATGAGTTTTCTGATATTTGGTGTGGACGATTCCAAGGATGATTTGAACACTAGGTTTTGACTTACTTAGCGCAAAGCGACTAATCACACGAAAATGCTTTAAACCATGTTAATGAAGCTGCTGTTTTTTTTAAAGTAATCGACGATAATCGGTATTTAATTATGGAGGCCAATAAGACAGTTAAGATAATACAAAAATGGTCGCCATTTCAATAGCAAAATATATAGTCTCTCAGAACAATTTTGTTTGTATCTCATTCATTTTATTAGCTGATACATAAAGAGAGGGGTTGATATCTTTTTTTTGTTAAAGTAATAAGATTTCCTTGAAGAAACTATGAACATTTGAATATTTTGGTGGCCATCTAGGAAAAAGGCAGCCATGTTAAAAAGACATCAAGTTGGTTTATATTGGTTACACAAACGACTATGCAGGAAAGGTATATAAAAATCCCGACGAAATTCATCACTTGGGATTCATTTCTATTTGATATTTTCATATATAGGCCTAATTAATACATGAGAATGGCGGCTATTTTGAAAGATGGCCACCGGATGCAATTTTCATGTGGCTAAATCGGTTTGTGTTTCATTCCATTATGCTGGTTAAAATTTTATGACAAGAATTGATAATATCTTATTAAAAATGATATCTAATTGAAGAAACGGCCATTTTTGGAGTATTTTGGCGGCCATCTCGGATAAACGACCGCAATGTTGTAAAAAGGTCATGCTAGTTTATTAATAAATTACAAAATTGACTATATTGGGACGATTAATTAGAAAAATCTCGGCAGATTTCAGCATTTGGAATGTCTTTCTATCTGATATATAGACTACATTTATCCGAATGGCGGCATCTTGGAAAATGGCCACCGGATGCGAATTTCAAGTGGCTAGCACTTTTCTCTGATTCAGGGACCCTCAATGACTTACCATACCAAAATTCATGCTTGTATCACAAAGTGAAAGATTAGGCCAAATTTTCGGAGTTGTGCGCCCCACTATATCAAAGCGATTCGATATGTACAGATAGCTCTTAGGTTCTGTACCTACCCCCAAAATTACATTTTCTTATGGTAAACATTACTGAAATTCACGGCCATATGTAGGGCTAGAGAAGGGGCCAGAATGAATAAGGGTATGTGTTTATGATAATGTTTTTATTCGAAATGCTTAGTGATTATTAAACGATTTTGATAACACCCAAGATCCTTGCAAAATGGCGGTTTCCGGTTTTAGCCCACCCAACCTCTAATTTCCTCTTAAATGCCATTTTCAGTTCTATTTGGTCTTTAGCAAGTTTCAAATTAAGAAAATGTTTTCTTTCAATTTACCAACCAACCACTTCCGGTTTTTATCAAACAAGTAATATTGAAACATGCTATACTGGTAGTGCTAATTTTTTGAAGACCTCTATCATTTCGGGGACATCCCAGTTGGTCTAATCCCATTTGGTCTAAAATTCAAATTTCCCATTTCGTCTAAAACCCTTATTTCAAGAAATTCCCATTTCTCCTAAAATATTTTCTCAGTTTGTCTAATATATATTCATTTATGCATGTATTAACCCTATAGATCTATATTGTTTAACAGTGTCTTTTATTAAAGATTTTTATCACATGAAACAAGGTCTGAAAAAGTATTAGACGAAATGGGAATTGTTCGTCTAATCCAATATGTTTATATATTAGACGAAATGGGATTAGACCAACTGGGATGTAACCATCATTTCAACGGAAGGATTGTCTGTAAAATTGAAATGGGACTTTTGTTTGAGTTTCAACAACGTCAACTTATGTAGAAAATGACAGCTGTAAGTGAACAAAATTAAACTTTGTATCATAAAATACTGTTTTGAAACCACATGGCAACTAAACATCTTTTCGTGCATGTTGAAAGCATTTAACCATTGAGGTATGAAAGGAAAAGATTGGGAATGCGTATGAATATGTAAAATCAAAAATACATAAAGAATTTTGAAAAATAAAGCTATTTGAAAAGTGGCTACTTTTTTATGAAAGTGAGTATGCAAAACTTTAAGGAATAAGGAGTTCTGATATCACTTTTAAAGTGTATAGAATCCTGGCTCTGATTTGTCCACGGAATTTGTACAAAATTGAAAATTTTCAGGTTAAGAGCTGATAAGCATGATTAGTCTTTGGAAATGTACGTTTTGTAGTTTATATCCCCTCTATCAGTACATATAGGAATTGATACTGCACGATGGAGATTGTGCATAATGAGATGGGTAATGCTAGGTTCCCACTGCCGATCAAATCAACTCGATCAAACCCGATCAAGCGATCGAGTACCGATCCAGATCAATCGACATGGGTGATCGGGATTAGTCGAGCTGATCGAGGTTGCTCTGCCTCAATCGGTAATCCTGTCAATTTGTTTTGACATGCTAAAAATAAACTCGTGTATCGATCGAGTAAAAAACATATCGGTAAGTTGCTCGAGTATCGATCGTGTAGAAGATCCAGCTGATCGACAATTAATCGTGTAGAGATTGGATGTGATCGGGTAGGTATTTTTAACCGGGATTTGATTGGATGGACAGATGGACCAGAAGTCAAGTTGATCGGGAAGTGTTCGGGAATAACTCGTACAATTCAAGGCGATCACGTGCTTCTAATTGCAGGGGCTCAACTCGATCTACTCGATCGCTGAAATTCTCTCGATCATACTTGACCAAATGTCACCTTCTCGATCTCTAGTCGATCGAATCCGAGTTGATCGGGTGAACGGATGAAGCAGAGGTCCAGTTGATTTGGGTGTGGTCGGAAATCACTCGAGTACAAGTCGATGTAATCGAGTGCATGTTCGTTGCAGGTCGAGATAAAAATATATAAAATATATCAGCCCGATCAAACTAGATCTCCAGGCACGATTCATTGTCGATGAGGTCGATCTTCTACCCGATCTCATCAAAAATATTTTCTCGGTCATTTTTGTACACGATCGCACTCGAGTATTTTTGCATATCAAAAAAATATCGAGTAGGAAGCCCGAACGATGCAGATCTATTTCGATCGCTCCTGATCGCCCTTGCAGACTGAGCTGGATCTGTATTCGATCGCTTGATCGAGTTGATCTGATCGGCAGTGGGAACACTAGGTCGTGCGGTGATAGATGTGTACAAACAAAACGTGATCCAACAATGATCTTGATGATTAAATCAACAGAAATGTGGAAAACTTTTGGAAATAGTGCGTCACGTGATTCCTCGCTCTGAGACATAACACGCACGATTCAAATAACGGTATTCATAACGGTATTCAATGACTTAAAGAATGCATTGATCGTTTTATTCAAGTGAATAAAGGGTGAGCAAATAGCTAAAAGTATATTCATCTCGCATTTGAATTATGAATCTGTTTAAACCGAAAATATTATAAATATGAATATGCGATAGTCACAGACAATGCAAACCGATTTTCATTCAGATTACGATATCTCCCGACCATATACTACTAGAATAGAATCAGCCCGATCTGGTCGTGTGTAGATCGAGATGGTCGGGTCTTGATTGTGTATGGCTCGAATACAGCTCTGGATGATCGGATTGAAGTCGGAAAGATGGTCGGGTTGCAGTCGGGAAAGAATCGGGAGAGCTTTCGCAGGGGTCTTGTTTGGTCGACTATAGATCGAGAAGAAGTCGAGTACATACATTTGGTAGGACAAGATCGGGGAAACTAGGCGGTCGTGTTGATCGAGTTGATGAGACCGGCTGTTTGAACCTAGCATAAATCTACGGACAACTTTGGCTCGCTTCGGGTAAGACATTATGCAATAACTTTCTTATTTCTGCGTCAATTTACAAAAGGTGTGCATTATCCCGCCCTACTGAGCTCTTTCCTCAGGTGTATTGAATACCTGTGACCTTGCACTTTTTGCACATATGATCCTGGCAACCGACTAGAACTAGACAGTCCTGGCGGCCTGGAAGCGCTCCACAGGCCTGATCGTTTGTCTTGTTGAATGCAATTTCAAAGGTTCAGGCAAATGCATGACCAGTCTGAAAATTACAAGCAAGTAAGATCGTATGGTCAGTAAGATTTCTGTGAAAGTTCTGTATTGATTAGTTAATACTAATGGTTGTAAAAGTGAAAATTAAGCCGAAAATGGCAATTTTGTCGATAACAAGGGCACATAACTCATATAAAATTCAGATCAAGCTGAAAATTACACCAAGGCAAGATCTTATAGTCACCAACATTCTGTACAAGTTTTGTCTTGATTGATCAATATAAAATTTTGTAGTTGCTAGAGTGAAAACAAATCAAAATAGTGTCGAAAATGGCAATTTTGTCAATTTCAAGGGCACATAACTCATGACGTAAAATTCAGATCAAGCTGAAAATTACGTCAAGGCAAGATGTTATAGTCAGCAACATTCTCTACAAGTTTTGTCTTGATTGGTCAATCTTTGTAGTTGCATTTGTAGTTGCTAGTATGAAAGCAAAGTCAAAATGGAGCCAAAAATGTGATTTTGTCAATATCAAGGGCACATAACTCATGATGTTAAGTTCAGATCAAGCTGAAAATTATACCAAAGCAAGATCTTAAAGTTACCAACATTCTGTACAAGTATTGTTTAGATTGGTCAATATTTGTATTTGCTATAGTGAAAACAAAGTCAAAATAGAGCCAAAAATGGCAATTTTGTCAATTTCAAGGGCTCATAACTCATGATGTAAAATTCAGATCAGGCTGAAAATTATACCAAGGCGAGATCTTATAGTCACCAACATTCTGTTTTAGTTTTGTTTTGATTGGTTGATATTTGTAGATTTTAGAGTAAACTTAAAGTCAAAACCAGCTATTTTTGATATTCAAGGGCATATATTTCAGGTTATTCTGATTCAATTCAATTTCTTTGAAGGAATCTGAGAGAGGGTCACCCAAGGATCATTCTTGTGCAGTTTGATTGAAATCCATCAGGTGGTTTCTGAGAAGAAGATTTTTAAAGAAAAAGTTTACGGACGGACGGACGCACGACGGACACACCGCCATGACAATAGCCCGCTGGCCTGTCGGCCAGTGGAGCTAAAAACGACAAAAAAATTGAGAAAGTTTTTTTTTTCTGGTCGGTTGGGATCCATTTTGGGGGAAAGTATTAAGAGTTTCTAAATAAGGTATACATCTGAGGAAAGAGCTCGGTAAGGCGGAATACATGCAACAAACCCTTGAAATTTACTCATAAATGAGAAAGCTATCATATAATTTCTTACCTGAAGCGAGGCAAATTTGTCCGTAGTTGTTATCATTTCGTTTTCTGGTCGGTTGGGATTAATTTTTTTAAGTAAAAGGCTCCCACAATTACTTTATGTATCTGAGAAATACCTCATTAAGGCGGGGTACATGCAATAAACCTTTAGAAAATTGACGCAGAAATAAAAAGGTTATTGTAAAAGATTTGACCAGAATCGGGATTATTTCTCTCCAGAATCGAGATTATTTTTGTCCGTAGTTGTTATCCATCCCACTTTGCCCAATCTCCACCGTGTAATATTAGAGGGGTCTAGCATTCCAAACCTTATTTTCAATTTTCTAATTTGCGTTATAGCAATGCTGTCTTGTTTTCTTTTCCTATCGTAAATGATAAAAAATGAATTACAGGTATAAAGCGGCTATTTACTTACGATCAGAGTACTCGTCATCCCATTCGGCCAATTCCGGAACATCTTCGATAAAATCCGGCACAGCGAAATCCGGCACCTCTAAACTAGGCGTTCCGTCAAAGTCGGGAGCGACGAAAGATCGAGACCCGCCATCTTGGATTGGCGATCTATTGAGGGTGCGTTTTACACCGACCCCATTGAAACTCTCCCCTACGACCAGCGTTGGTGCCAAAAACAACACAAGAAATCGAATCATATCGAATTATTCCAACAAAATAAATATTAATCCACAATTCACATTTTAATTTCGGTTTCACTTTTTACTATTTTTTTTTTCTCGGTTACTCCGTTTTCAATATGGAAGTAGTCCTCTGCCATTTCACATTTTTAATAGCAATGAATTTTGTGCTAAAAATAATCACGATTTGCCGTTATATATTGATAAGTCGTCGGTGTTGTAATAAAATCTCGTAACTACGGCTTGATCCAAGCCGTAGTTACGAGAGTTTATAGCAACACCTACGAAATACTATTGTTTGTCCGAAATTACGTCACGGTTTACTTGATAAAATCGAACCCTATTGACGTGTTACTTGTAAAATCATTTCACTAAAAAGGATCGAATATTGATACACAAATTTCAAATTTTGCCTCGGGCAAAACTTTGAAGTTTATTGAAGTAACCCTTTTGCAAAACGTCAAAAAAGCTGTGAAAGATACATGCATGGTTTTTTTAACCCTTTCCCAAACAATATCTGGTTTTGACGTCCCTGTTGGAATAAGCTTGGGAAAACATTGAGACAAAAAGAAGAAAATGCTGATTTTCATCATTTTCTCCCTTTGCCTCAATATTTTCTGACTTGAACAATACACACAACTTATCTTTATCAACATTCATGATGTTGTCTTATATCGCTTTCAAATTGGGACACCGTGACAATTTGTTGTCTGGAAAAGGGTTTTAACTCCTTTACAGAAACATTTACTTCACTTGCGTCAAAGAAAAAGGGCCAAAAAACATTATAACAAAAGAATGAAATCCAACATTTTCTTATTTTACTAGCATTTTCTCTATTTCCATAAATTACAGCCGAGCCTAGATAGATCAGTAGGTAACGTTGTCCAGAGTCTGTTAATTCGGGGGTTACAAGTCCGAATCCCTGTTCCTCCAAAATCCAAAATCCATTCTGGCATTTGACTCCCATGTTCTTCAATGGTTTATCATTAATATAATTATGGTTCTAAGTTCAGTTCCTCAACAAATACTTTTTTTGAAAGGAATGCCTTTATAAAACTGGACCCTTGTTTTGACGTTCCTACTTGAAAGGTCAGTGAAAAAAACATTTAGGCGATGTGGTCGTTGATAATGGTGGTGTTGAAACACAAGATCTCATGGACCCAGTTGTCTTATACTTGTGTTTAGTAGCATCTTATATGTATATTGAGATGACGTCGACTAGTTTTTTGGTTTGCTCAACCTCAGATGCACATGATGTAAATATCGTATATGACGTTGAAACAACGTCAACGCTGTTGATGAAAACGCTTGCCAGAAACGTTGACGGTATGTACATCGATTAAGCTAACAAAGTTTCTTTTCATGATTGTGACATCTTCACAAACTACGAATGAGTTTAATTACGTAACGTTGCGTCTGAAATCTGAATACAAATGAGCGTGGATCTGAAAAAAAACACACCATAAAGCATTTTAGAAAACCAAGTTTCCGTATCAGCCTGTGGTCAAATGCAGTTCAATAGAGATCCATACTGATATCTGTAAGTTAATACAGGTCACGAAAATTCTATAGTAGACAAAGATGGTTCATGATCAGACTGCGTGAATACGCAGACTGATCGTGAACCATGTTGGGCTCAAAAGCCTTAAAGGGCATCTTTCCAGATCCTTGTTCAAATGTAGTTGGATTCAAGCTTGGCTAGCGAAGATGGGTCATTAAATATGTCGTGATAGTCGGTGATGACAAAGTGGTAATGGTAGACAACGTTATATTTAGTTTTGACGCAGTTTCAACGTTGTCAGTTGACTGGGTAAACAGCGTTTGTTGGAATAACGTAGCTTGGTTGGTAGACTGAGGTGTAGACAACGTTTGTTTGGTTGACGTAACTTGGTTGGTGGACTGAGGAGCAGACGACGCCTGTTTGGTTGACGTAGCTTGATTGGTATACGGAGGTGTAGACAGCGTTAGCTTGGTTGACGTAACTTGGTTGGTAGATGGCGTTATTTTCAGTATTGAAGTAGACATTAGAGAGGTGGTAGACGTTTTTGTCGTCTTTTCAGCTGAAATATAAAGAATATTTATGCATAAATGTAAATTTTCTGGCCATTATAACCATTCATTATCGGTAAGAAACCGAGCGGTTATCAGCAGAAATCGTGTGCAACTCAGTAAATTCACGTGCGATATCCGACCGGCTTTGCATTCAAATATTTTCGATTTTAGCTTTCAAAATAAACGATTGCCCTTTTCGCGAAAAAAATCCTCAACGTCTTATGTTAAATAAGTGGCATTCGCCTTTGGTGCCAAATTATGACGTAATGTCGTTTTGCTGACGTCGGGCATAGCGTTAACGTATTTCTTTGGCGTCTGCAAATGTTAACGACCTTAAAAACGTGAATAAACGCGTTAATATATACATACAACACTTGTTATCGTAAGTGTCAACGTTATTCCATACATGAATTTGTGAACATGACGAATGCCATATAAAATCTAAACCAGACCTAATTTTCACATAGTAACACTTACACGATTCACAAGATAGATAAAGGTTTTTGAAGACATTGTGGAAAATTGAAGAAATTGTCTGTTACAAGCTATTTCCTCATTTCGACTGTGTTAACTACCGATAAAGACCAGTTAATGTATTTTTTCTTTCACGTCAAATTGTTGTCTGCAAAACACTTGAATTTGGACTAGTCTAGAATTGTGTTGTCTTGTAACGGGTTAAAGTATTCCACCCCTAATGAGATTTACGCGACTCCGGAATTTTTGGTGTGTCGTTAGCATTCGTTTCGCATCTGAATATATTCGGGTGACGGCCATCTTCGCAAGCCAAGGGTGAAATCTACGACGTAACGTCGTTACTGTATTCACCCTTGGCGTATTTAGTCCGATTTCCTTGGTGTTATGGAAAGCATTTTCATTGGTTCCAGCGAGGTCTCGCTGGAACCAATCAGATGGATCGACACATCTGTTTGTTATGTGTAAAAAAAATCATGACAACGAAGATGAGCGATTTTCCCTAAGAATTTCACTGCAATAGGCAACATTTTTTTCTAATCTTTATTCGACGAACTGTTATAATTGCGACAACTCAACCAAAAAGCAGCTAACTTTTACCCAGTCCGTATGGCGTAGAACGCGGAAAAGAACGCGCATTTAAGATATGCGGCGTTTGATCGGTCGCTACTCCATAACAACCAGCAGAACAACCGTTAGGCGGCGTTTCGCGATTTCAAGAAAATCTGAATAATATATTATAAATCCGCCAATGGTGAATACAAACGTAGATGGGTTCAACCTTGGATAGCGAAGACGGGTGACGGCGTAAACATTCGGCGGTGGAATGTTCCACCGCCGAATGTTTACGACGTAGCCTGAATATTCCGGCGTTGTGTGCATCTCTTGCGTGCATCTCACTAGGGATGGACTACCTTAAGCCTCAACTGTACCTTTACACACAATGTCTCTGACTAGGTCGACAATGTTTTCCAGCGATCTATAATCTTCCAACAGCTTCACGTAGCTAGGTCTACTAGCAATCTGACGTAGTTCTTCAGGAAATACTTCCTTCCCAACACCAATCGTCACTATCTTGATTTTTATGGCCTTTGCCAAAGTAGCCTTAATAGAAAAGGTAAATTCAATGTTAAACTAGAAAGAGCAATTTTCATCCTTTTACGTCAAATGTCTTTTTTGTTGTTATTTGGGTTGTTGTTGTTGTTGTTGTTGTTGTTGTTGTTGTTGTTGCTGCTGCTGCTGCTACTGCTGTTGTTATTGTTGTTGTTGTTGTTTTGTTTTGTTGTTGTTGTTTTGTTTTGTTTTGTTTTCCAAAGCCTTCATGTTGCGGGGCGACGGAAGGCGTCATTGGTTGGAAAAGCGTTTTAGTGGAACTCTAAAACGAGATATACGTGTATGCTAATTAACCCTTTCCCACACAAGGATTGATGTTGACGTTCCTAACAGAAACGGCTTGGAAAAATAAAATGACAATTTCTACTTTTATCTTGGCCATTAATATTTCTTTATTTTTCTTTTTTTTCGTATTAATGTACACATATACATTTTCTTCTCTTGACGAGTATTTCTTTCGTCTGTACCTTCTTTATTTCAAAACAAGACGTCCCTAGGAAAAATACTTGTGAAAACATTGAGGGAATACAAGAAATAGAGATCAACTAACTGAAGAAATGTGATATGAAAATTATTTCACAAGAATGGGGCGAGATGTGGTTGAAAAAAACAAGTCCGGAAGGACAAAAAGTTGATTTATCTATGTTAGCTACCTGCATAATTGTCGCTTTCGGGTTAGTGGATCGTCCATCCGTAATCAGTACGATGATTGCCGAAGCTCGTGATCGACCCTGCTGTCGGATCATTTCGTCTGCCGTCCGTATCGCCCGATCTGTGTTCGTACCAGTACGTTGATGTTTTAGATTCTTGGCAACAGCTTGCAGGATAACTTTTGACTTCGGAGGAAAAAGTCTGAAAAACGGCATTATTAGTGTCAAATTTTAATCGTTGCTGTAATGCTAAATCAAACAAAATTTCATTGACATAATTTTGGTTAACATTGCGTGAAGTTTAAAGCCTTTTTTTTGTAAAACTATTCATTCACAGGGGGCTAGCACGGCATATTATGCCTATTTGTGACCTTAAAAGGAGAAAATAACCAAAAAATGTAAGAAGACAGTAAATATTACTACTAATATCAGGCCCGTAGGAAGCAATATTATAGTGGGGGACGCTAAAGCCCTTGTCCTGAATATTGGGGCGGGGCTAATTCGGATTTTCCAAAACAATTCAGTGTAAAATTAAGAAATTTTGGCATTTTTTGGCCAACTTTGGGGGGCTTAGCCCCCTAGACCCCCCCCCTAGACCCCCCTGTTATGTATAGGCGGATCTCTATAGTGGGGGGTCAGGGGGGTCTGGACCCCCCCCCCCCCCCTGGCATTGGCCGAAAATTAAATTTGGCTATATAAATTTATTTATATTTTATTGCATTTTAAGCCATAATTTGAACTTGGACCCCCCCTTGGAAAAAAATCTTGGGCTTGGACCCCCCTGGAAAAAATTCCTGGATCCGCCCTTGTTATGGTTTTTACAGTCAACGATTGGATTATCACCTAATCCCCAGGATATGTCGAGAATAGACGGAGAGTCCAATTCCAGTTTCGTTTAATACAAAAATCGCATATGGACCAAGGGCTTGATCTAATGTTGATTCGGTATTTCTGTTCTAGACGTTGGTAGGACAATGGTTACACAAAAAATCGTTACAATTCATTGGTCAATGTCCCGAAATACCCTTGGGCTTAGGACAAGAATCGCGTATCACCAATTTCTCGAGACCTAGGAAAAGCGATTTTTAAGACATTTAACTCAATAAATGTTTTGATAAAATCGGCCATTGTTGCCAGTTTCATGAGAAAACAAGAGCTGTCACTGTAAGATGACAATGCCCCCGACACCGCTTTGATTTTAAATTATGGCCAATTTATGTTCAAGGTCAAGGTCATCCAGGGGTCAAGGTCACCAAAGTATGTGCCTACAGAAAGGTAATGTACCAAGGAATGTTGTGGTAAAGTATGAAGCGAATATGTTAAGTAATAAGGAAGTTATGGCCAATGTTAAAGTTTTTGGACGGAATGACGGACAGACGGACAGACAGACAGACGGACAGACAGACGGACGGACGGACGGACAAGTCCAATTTATGATGCCTCCCTATCGGGAGCATAAAAATGAAGACGTCGATCTGCTTTTGTTCTAGCAATGTCTTATTACACGTTTAGGGCAAAAGTCGTGTATCGCTCACTCAATCAAGACTTATGTTATGCAATTGCTGTTTTATGCGTTTCGTAGGACATTGTCGATTGGTAAGTCAAATATACGTCTTCAACATACATACTCACATTTTTTTCTGTGCAAAATTTCAGCTTTGTCTGACCTGTATTGGCTTAAATCACGATGGATATAATACCCAATATCACATCATTTCGTAAATACTATCACACCGCTGAACATAAATTATTTTTGATAGTTTTACACTGCTGCATGATTATCAATTTATGCCATTAATCTTTTTTTTCTGTTATAAAAGGTCTATATACGGTGTAATATTGTGCTAAAAGCCAATTTCTGTGGATCATAGGGGATTTAGGCCTGGGAATACAAGTGGCCATTTAAATGTTTTGCTAAAACTGGCCCCTAATCTTCCTTTGAATGGATTAATCGTACCCGATAGTGTCTCCTATCCGGGTGCTATATGCCAGCATGCCAACATGTACAGCGTCCGATCCGATCTCAAACTGGCTAATCATGTTCGACACAAAATTCTTCTGTCGGATAAAATCCGGTTCGATGATACTGTCTGATCCATCAAGAATGAAAACAACATCTCTTTTAGCGTCACATACTGGATCTGTAAATATCTGGAAACTTGAATCTTTTATTTACGTATAAGAAATAGCACGCAAAGAAAAACGTACATACGGTAAAATAATTATACCTCGAAGTTCTTACAGATCAATATAAACATTCGAGTAATAGATAATCAGAATACCCCCCTCCCTTATTATGTAGACAAAAACACTCAGTGCTAAATTGAATGAATCAACATGGCATCTGACGATTAGAATAAGAACATCAGTGCCATGGTCACAAAATCCGCCACCAAAGAGACTAAGTTTTAAGGGGGCATAACTAAGGCAAAAATCAGTAAACCATAAAATCCTTTCTTCATGCACATCTACCAATAATTGAGGTGATAACATTGACCAAGTTTCAAAAAGATCCAGCCATAAACCTTTTGAGGAGTTGCGCTCACAAGAAAAGTGGACGGACGGACAGACGGAGAAGATGACGCCAATATACGACCGCCTCCGGCGGCGTATAAAAAGAAACTAATCAAACTGTTCAAATTGAAAACAACCATTTTAAATTTCGAGTAGTCTTTATTTTTTATAATGCTAGATGAGTTAAACATATAGAAGAAAAAATAGAGTCACCTGCCTTTGGATGTAACAGTGTTGAAAAACAAGAACACACACATGCAAAAAATATGTGTTGGCGAGAGCATTGTCTGTTAGAGAGAAAACTAACTTCAAAGATAATGGATTCTACAAATATAATGATCAAAAGTCATGTACAATGTTTGAGTAAAATTACACATTCAAACATGGTTCTTTTACAACATGTTTATCAACAATACTTTTTAACTATGTGATCTAAAATGTGTAGGCTATTAAAGACTCAAAATTTGAATCGAAACCGTTAATTTAACACCAGTTAAATGTACATTTGTATACCTAGCTTTAATCTACGGCGCTCAGTATTAAAACAAGTATTTGACATTATGCTAAAAAATCTTACCCCCCCCCCCCCCCACCCCAAAGGGGAAGGAATCGAAATAAATGAATGAAATAACTAATCACGGAATATGAAAAACGTACTTACATAATTATGTCGGTGGGGTTTGTTAATCTTAAAATATTTTCATAAGTACTATTTCTTATACAGTAACTAGGAACAAAATGAAATTATGCAAAATACAATGTTCATTTTAAAATATTAAACAAATAAACAAACGTCATATTTTACCCCCAATCTGCCCCAAATACATGAAAGGGCGCATCATGTGAATATGCTCTTTTTTGTCCTCCAAATTTCATCCTTTCATGCAAGTTAACATATATTTAATTAAAACTTGTCCTTAACAAATAAGTTTGCATGCAGTAAAAATGATAATGAAAATATACTTATTTTAACCTTTAAGTACTGGTCCAGAATCCCTTTAGCAAAGAAGGAAAAGTATGGTATATAACGCAATAGAATGAAAAGAAGCGTGTATAGCATATGATATGCTCGGTAAAAATATGCTACCAAATGGAAAAGAAACATTTTTACAACCAAACAAAAGAGTCTGAAAACGACGAATCCGAAATTAAATAAGCTTAATAATACGTTACTTCTTTCCCACACATGACTTATTTTAAAGGATCTAATAATAAAAAGGCTTATACAACATTGAGAAAAAAGAAAATGTTGATTACTGGCATTTTCTCCTTTTGTCTTAATATGTGTTATTTTGTGCTTAAGTCATATCTTGATCAACACCCTTTTCGTCGTCTGTAGCATCTTCCAAAGTCAATTAGTCTCAGGCCCGTAGGACTAGGGGGGCTAGGGGAGGGGGTTCAGCCCCCCCCCCAAAGCCGGCCAAAAATGTCGAGTTTTCTTTATTTCACACTGAAAATATAGGGCAAATCCAATTTAGCAGCCCCCCCCCCCCCAAATATTCAAACACTGGGACTTTAGCCCACCCAATAAGAAATTGCTTCCTACGGGCCTGAGTCTAGTCCATACATTTGCCTCCTAGAAAAGGCTTCACTCATTTCCACAATGAGGCCATATGACAACCCAGAAGATAAATGCTTCAGAAAACATTGTGATAAATGAAGAAATCGATTGTGACGAGCAATTTCTTCGTTTCCCACATTGTTTTCTAGCCAAAAAATATAAAATTCTTGATATTGTCGTATGCAACATATTTAAATTGTGACCAGCCAAAACATTTTCTTGTCTGGTAAACGGCTAGGCCTATAAGGGATTTCACAAAGACTTCTTTCTACGTGCCACACAACACGTGGCAGTTAACGAATGGTGTACGTGCTGTAATGTCACTGATGTTTTCATTAATTATCGTTATGCCCCTAATTTACGCTGAAAGGTGAAATTTGAGGAAAATATTTTATTTGGTCTACTCACAAAGAACCTTTACTTTTCTACTGCTTTCAAAAACATGGCAAATCAAATACATAAGCAAACAAGTAATATGTTTGAATGGGAGGAAAAAAGTAGACCTATATCAAAACACATATATAAAAAAAACACACACACAGACAGACAAACAAACAAATAAAAAACATAGCCTAAAAATGCAAAACGAAAAAAATGCATCACAAAGCTCACATCGCATTTACTTTTCTGGCCTTTTAAGGAAATTTCTGTACGGCTTGAATAACACTAGGCTACATCTGCTAATTTGAGATTGTCTATGAATTGGGATATTTCACAAAAAGGGGGGAAAAAGAAAAAAACAAAGGAGATGGCGTCCCCGATAATAAAAGGTTTGTAAAACATTTCAAATGAAAAAATACCAGCATTTTTCTGTGTCCTCATTTTATCTCGGGCCTATTTTATCATTCATTCCATTTTTATTCTTTGTAAGTTTGGCGTTCAAACCCCTTCTCTCGTCACGATAGTTTTGTCGAACTCGACTTCCACATGCTAACTGTAACATGACCTGGGGCATAGACAGGCGTACTAAAGTAGCCTACTCATTTGAGTACAAATCCTTGGCAAAAATCGAAGCAGGCGACAATTTCAAGTCAATCGAATGTTTTTTTTTTTTTTTTTTTTTTTTTTTTTTTTTTTTTTAATCTCTCTGGGTAAAAAACATTGTGGGAAATGAAGAAATTGCTTGTTGACCACAAGGAATTTCTTCGTTTTCCACAATGTTTTCCCAAGCTTTTGTGAGGGAGCTCAAAAGGCATTACAGTGCAGTAGGCCTATTGGGTTAAATCTGTGGCCCTAGCGTCCTTCTGACCCCGAATCGCTTACCCCTATAGCCTTTGTTCTTTGCGTAGGGCCTACAACTCATTTTCCTCTTGCTACGTCCCTGATGACCGCTCCAACCGATTTCCAAACAAGACATTGTCTTGAAGTCCCAAATCATGAAATAGAAAATTTGGAAAACATGGAGGCAAAGGAGAAAATGATGATAACCAGTTGCTTCTATATTTTCTGAGCAATTTGTACACAAAGTCACTTCGTTAGTGAGGCCGTGGCCTTAGCGCAGTTGGTAGCGCATCTGCTTCTCGGTCCTGGGTTCGATACCCGGCCGCGGCTAATACCCTTTCTGACAATTTTAATTGTTACCCACCAATGGGTTTTGAACCTGAGTGGGCGAGTAGCTGGAGGCTCGGTAAGGGTGTCGTGGTAGTAGGCTACTGGTTTGAGAAAAAACAGGAATTCATGGGTAGGTGCTCCAGCCGTCGCGATATGACCCTGGCATTTGAAAACGGCGTAAACCCCCAAATAAAGTCATACACTTCGTTAGTGATAGTAGCCTACATATTCTTTTAATTCTTACAGACATTTTGTTGTATGCAGCAGTTTTCAAATCCGATAAGTCCACAGCTTGGCAGTTTGGGAAAGGGGTTCAATTTCGTAACCATTCCCTAGGCCTAGACCCTGCCCAATTTTCTGTATATTACATCGAAAATTTAAGGAAAGTCCAGTAGCCTGCCTACTTGACAACAAAAGATCTTAGCCTACTTGTCGAAAGTGAAAGTTATTGCAGAGTGGCAAAAAAATAAGGGTGGCCCAATTCGGAAGCTGCCCTGGGCTACAAATGGTATGTCGATGAAGATTTTTTTTATGTGTGCAATATTGCACAGAAAACGTTGGTACAAAAGGGGGGATTGCTGATTATATGCTCCCCTCCCCCCCCCCGCCCCTCCCCCTCACCCAATGTCAGCCAAAAATGCTCAATTTTCCTTATTTTACACCGATTATTTAAAAAAATAACATTTCTATATCAATACAGTTTTCTCTATGGTATATGTTGTTGTTTTTCTAATATTAACTCGAGGAATTTTAGTGCGACGATTGCTATTGAAGCCGCATCTTGAACATTTTCTTCAACCGGTGTCGTAAATATTTTACAAGCGTAATTATTGGTCATTATTTCCGGTTTCGAAATAAAGACGTGTCCAACTGTCATTTTATTTTCTCATCGTCTTCACGATGGACATCACACCGTACCTGCCAGAATTCATCAAGAAAATCCCAACACATATGGTAATTTAATTACATATTCATTTTGTTCTTTGCAATCGCTGTTAACATGCAAACTTGTGAATCCATATCGTCGGTGGGGAGTCAAAACCGCGTAATTCCAGCTTATTCAAGCTGTAGTTACGAGGTTTTGACTCCCCACCAGCGATATGTCAAGTGAGTGTTTTGGTGTCAACTGTTATTCTTTGATTCCATTATTCTGCAAATCGTCGTTGTAAATGCAAAACCTCGTACCTCGTTTTCGGAAAATTTTAAAGGGGATGGAAAAAAGTGTAGTAACTTTTCCCAAGCTGAAATGTCTTACTTGAAATTTGAACATATTGTTCACAAATAGTGCGTAAATAATACTGATTAGTAAAAATATTTCAAAACCTGTGAGAATCGTCTACACAGGGCACACAAGTTTGTACTTTGAAAATCGCTCCAATAGACATACGAGGTTTTGCATTTACACCGACGAAATGTTACATAGGATAAGTCTGGATTTAGCCATTATAGATTTAATTTAAACATTTTTGCCTACGACATCCCAAAACACGGGTGGTAAACAGAGAAACTAGCTCCAAAAAGAGTCAACGGTATTTCGTTTCCTCGTGACATCCGGCCTCTACCGAGGTAGTTGCATAGAGCGAAAATCTGTAAACAAAGGTAGGTCACGAACACATTTTTTCTACAAATATATCTTTTACAACGAGTTTTTGAAAAATCCGGCGATGCTGTAATATGAAGAAATGGTCGAAGTTTGTTGTGCACGAGAATATACGGTGTTAGTGAGCAGAGTTTGAATACAATCGTTGAAAAACATTTCAAGATCGAAAGTAAAAACTTCTTTACTTTCGATTTTGAAATGTTTTTCAACGATTGTATTAAAACCCTGCTACTAATACCGTATACTCTCGTGCACAACAAACTTCGACCATTTCTTCATATTACAGCATCGTCGGATTTCTCAAAAACTCGCTTTAAAAGAAATAATTTTAGAAAATGTGTTCGTGACCTACAAATTTTCGCTCTATGCAACTACCTCTTTTTGGAGCTAGTTTCTCTGTTTACCACCCGTGCAAAAGTAGTGATCAATTATTGGATTCATATGAAAAACGCCGCGTTAAACATGTTTTCCCACCCAAGCCTGCAGAATCACCACAATTTATTACCGAGATTTTCCACCCACTGCGATGGCTGTGATGGAAAATCGCGGTGGTGGCAATGGACAATCATTGCAATTTTCCACCCAAATTTTTTTTCACAGCGGTGGGCAAGTGTTATAATCTATCTATATATACTGCCTAACTCCCCTTTCGGGTATTACTGGCAGGTGAAAAACATGAATGCTAAAGAAGGACTAAAGAGATGTCAGATGTACTAAAAACCATGTTTAGCTCGACTTTTCAAAGAAAATGAGAGCTTATAAATACTGTCACCCGGGCGTCGGCGGTGGCGTCGGCGTTGCAACAAAGGTTAAAGTTTTTTCAAACATCTATAACTTTCATACTATCAAAGGGATTCAACCCAAACTTGGAATACTTATTCACCATCACACCCTCTACTGTACTATCAGGGCCCATGACCCTGGGACCACTCTATTTGGAGTTATGCCCCTTTATACTAAGCAACTTAGAAAGTCGAGCACGCTGTCTTCGGACAGCTCTTGTTTATTTTAAATCCAAACCCATTGTTGTGGGTACTTAGTTGAATAGGCCGCGGCCTTAGCGCAGTTGGTAGCGCATCTGACCCTCATACGAGAGGTCCCGGGTTCGATACCCGGCCGCGGCTAATACCCTTTCTGACAAAATTGTCTCCCACCAATGGGTTTGAAATCGTTAACCTAAGTGGGCGAGCAGCTGGAGGCTCGGTAAGGGTGTTGTGGTAGTACTGGTTTGAGAAACAACAGGAATCCATGGGTAGGTGCTCCAGCCGCCGCGATATGACCCTGGTAGTTGAAAACGGCGTAAAACCCCAATAAACTTAGTTGAATAGTCTCAAGACATTCAAATAAGTACCCACTACATACAGTTTGATGATAATTTAGTGAAATATTTCATTTTGAAAAGTCAATGACTCATCACCCAATCTTATCTGTCTGACAGTGTCTGTCGGACAATTTACTATTGCTGCTTTTGAAATTTCTAAGAAAACCTCGTAACTGCAGCTTGAAACAAGTTGCAGTTACAAGGTTTTCGTTGAAAAGCGACGATATTTTCCTTTTCTGGGGCTTTTGTGTTTTACAATAACATCTTGTATTATTTCAGGATTTTCAAGGTCAAAAGAGAGCAGAAAGAACATTCCAGGTTATCATCATGTTATTTGCTGTAAGTAAATCTACATCCAGTTATAATCAATATGGGGTGGTTTGAGTACTAACCCATTAAGGCCTTGTCACATATGATTCCACATCTATATTGCATCCACATCACATCCAAAATTATACTGCATGGGTCTCCTGTTTTAGACTTGCTCCAGCCGTGATGTGGATGCGGAATGGTGTATGTGACCAGGCCTTGAGACAACAAATATTTTAGGGTGATCCAGATGTTGCAGACAACAATTTCAAGGAAATCAAATTCTACTTTTTTTATCACTTTGGGTACCATAGAAAACATTGTAGGAAATGAGGATATTTGCTTGTCTCAAGCAATTTCTTTATTTTCCACAAAGTTTTCCCAAGTCGTTTTCTTGAGGGGCATCAAAAAGCACTGTGTGGAAAAAGGTTAAATTTTGTTGAATTAACTTTTTTTCCAACCGCTTGAAATAATATTTGAGCTGTTTCAAAAATAACAGTTTCTGCCGACGACAAAATGGATTTTTAAAGAGATATGATTGTGTGTGATTTTTCTATGATATAGTACAGAAAATATTTGGGCAAAAGGAGATGCTGGTTTTCAGCATTTTCTTCTTTTGCAACAACATAATTGTGTTCCCTTTAATCCGAGTCTTCTCTGATGTAAATACGCTCTTTGATATTTTGATTTTTCGCTATTTACATCAGAGAGCGTTGCTCTTTGAAAACAGCGGAAAGTTCAGTAACGTTACAAGTAGTGAAGCTTTGTTTTTGTGTATCATATCGAATCACTCGGTAAAACACTGTAGGGTATAGATCAATAAATAATTTTTTGTCATACCTGACCAAAAATTTCATTTCAAATCGGCCTGCTGGATGAGTATAACCTTTGGTTTTGAATGGAAGGTCAAGGTAAACAAAGGCTGCTCAGGTGAGGGTTGTTGCAAAACATTGCCTATAAACCTTTTAGAAATACTTTTTGGTCGTAAATTTTTCAACATGTATGACCATAAATGGTTCATTGATCGATATCATCAGGGGTTTTAACGATAGCGTTTAAGATCGGACGGTGAACGATGCGCAACAATTTGTTGAGAACTTCTTGATTTTTTCAAAGAGCAACGCTCTCTGATGTAAATAGCGAAAACATCAAAATATCAAAGAGCGTATTTACATCAGAGAAGACTCGGATTATGTTCCCTTGTGTTTTCTATTAGCCTAATAGGGATGTCAAACCAGTCTTGTTTCAGAAAGTGTTAATTTACTGCCATTTCTTGTCCTTAGTTTTAAAGTGTAATTAGTGTATATGCATGGATGCATACAGTTTAGCCTGGTTGTGTAAATTTAAGAGCGCATGCTTATTCTATCTGTTAACCAATCAGAATAATATACAATTTATCAACCAAAAAGGTAAAAGGAAAAGGAAAAAGTTCTAAGAGCCTCTTCCATTGGCCAGCCTCATATAAGATAATATATTCATAAACCCTGATTGCTCAAAATATATGTGTGCATACATGAATTTACGCATGCACATGTAACACTTTTGCTACTAGTGTTAAATTTTACACATGCTAAATATGTACTTTTAACCAATTTGGTATGTTATATATTTCAGACTGTAGGTTTTGTTTGGGGTTACATCTGCCAACAGTTCTCACAGACCATGTATATACTGATTGCTGGATTTGTGATATCATGTTTGGTAAGTTAACCTCTCCTCTTATCACTGATTATCCATGTATATGAATCCAGACATTATTAGCAAGCCAAGACTTTTTTCCGGGGAGCTAATGTCACAGCCCTAGTGTCACGTCCTGTCATGTCTCGTCGCGTCTTCACATGAAAAACTTTAACCTGGTCTAAATCTTGGGCACTATTTGAGATACAGCAGTGATATTGCACACATTGATACTTCCCGCCAAGACCTTTCATTTGGGTTCATGACCCTTAACCGTGTAAGCTTGATCTTGGAGTTTGACCTACTTTTACAAAAACTATAACCTGGCCTATATCTTAGGTACTTTTATAGAAAGAGTCTTGACATTTACACATGAATACCTACTGCCTATACCTTTAATTTGGGACCGTGACTTTTGACACCCGGACCTTGGAATTAATCTGTTTTTATGGCAAGCCCTGGTATAGGAAAGATACAATGTCAGTGTAATTTTAAACCAGTGCAATTTAAAAGCTGCTACCAAAGACAAACTGAATGATAATAAAGATAAATTTGTGTACCATGTAGCATAGATAGAGACAAATGGAGAAACTGATGGTTATCAGCATTTTCATCTGTTGCCTCAATTTTTTCCATAGCTTATTCCCTAAGGGCACTGCTTCTGAAATAAGTTGCCCGAGTTGTCCGACTTGTCCGTTTAGTGGCATTTACCTGTATGGACAAGAGGATTTTGAAAGTTAAGTTGTCCATGGACAAGTGAAAAATCCGAAGTTAATAAAGAATGATTTTTAGCTCACCTGAGCACGAAGTGCTCAAGGTGAGCTATTGTGGTCACTTTTTGTCCGTCGTCCGTCTGTCTGTCCGTCTGTTCGTCCGTCCACAATTTCGTGTTTACACTCTAGCATCTACAAATGTAAGCCAATCTTGACCAAACTAGGTCAAAACATGTATGGCCATAAGATCTTGGATGAGTTCGATTATGGGTCAGATCGAACTAGAAATGCAGGAGTTATCTGCCCTTGAATGCAAAAAATACTTAGTTTTGACATTGATTACACTCTAGCATCTACAATTCGAGACAAATCTTGGACATAACATTGCAGACCATATGATCTCGGATGAGTTCGATTTTCAGTCTGATCTGACCAGAAAGATGAGAGTTACTTGCCCTTGAATTTGACAAAATTGTCATTTTTGGCTGTTTTCGACTATGTTTACACTCTAGAATCTACAATTATTGATCAATCAATCCAAAACTTGGACACAATATTGGGGATCATAAGATCTGGGATGAGTTTGATTTTCAGTCTTATCTGATTAGAAAGTTGAGAGTTATGAGCCCTTGAATTTGACAAAAGTGCTGTTTTTGACTGTTTTCGACCTTGTTTGCATTCTAGAATCTACAATTTTTGACCAATCAAGACAAATCTTGGACACAATGTTGGAGACTATAAGATCTCAGATGAGTTTGATTTTCAGTCTGATCTGACTAGAAAGATGAGAGTTATGTGCCCTTGAATTTGATAAAATTGCCGATTTTAGCTGTTTTTGACATTGTTTACACTCTATAATCTACTATTATTTATCAATTAAGACAAAACTTGAACACAATGTTTGAGACCATAAGATTTTGGATAAGTTTGATTTTCAGTCCGATCTGATCAAAAAGTGGAGAGTTATGTGCCCTTGAATTTGATCAAATTGCCGTTTTCGGCTGCTTTAGACCTTGTTAACACTCTGGAATCTACAATTATTGACCAATCAAGACAAATCTTGGACACAATGTTGGATATCATAAGATCTCGGATGAGTTTGATTTTCAGCCTGATCTGAGTGACTAGAAAGTCGAGAGTTATGTGCCCTTGAATATGACAAAATTGCTGTTTTCGGCTGTTTTCGACCTTGTTTATACTCCAGAATCTACAATTATTTATCAAACAAGCAAATCTTGGGCACGATGAAATCTTGGATGAGTTTTATTTTCACAATGTTATTGACCATAAGTTCGTTTTCAGTCTTAAAGTCATAAATATTTTTTGAATTGAAGAAAAGTGTTGCTTATATCCTTTTAGTTCAGGTGAGCGATATAGGACCATCATGGTCCTCTTGTTATCTTTTTCTCACAATTTTTTCATACAATGTAATTACTGATAGTTAAATGTACGAATTTTGTTGTAGACAATAGTTAGACAGTCATAATAGATATGCAGTAAACAAAGCTATGGAAAAGTATATTGGTTTTGTACGGACAAGTTGATTTTTGATACGGACAAGTCAATTTTGGATCAAGACTTGTCCATGGACAAGTAGATTTTCAAAATATTTCAGAAGCACTGAAGGGATGTCAAAACTAAGTGTTGTTTAGGGAAGGGTCAATCCCATAAATATGCCATGTAATTTTGTAAAAAAATAAGTATTGAGTGATTGCTACTGATAATGAAGAGTATTGGCTAATGAGTACCCACAAAAAAGGCTTGGCTTTCATAAAACAAAGTTAGAATGTCTGTACCCCTCCTTATCTGTTGCTCTGATAAGGGGTATTGGCTTTTCAAAGTGAACTATTTTACATGTTGTTCTTCAAACCCTATATTTTGGGTAACCATTGGAATCGTCTCAACTTACAACATAGGGTTTGGATTTGATAAAAATAGTTAAAATGTAAATGAATGTATTTTTGTCTTTGTTTGTCTCAACTCGTTCATAACTCCTTGAAATGTGTATTTCACTTAACATTACCGCCATGGCCGATGTACAGAAGAAATCCACTAAAATGGCAGAAATCTCAACATACTTGTTGTTTATAATTATGTCTTAACCCTTTTCCAAACAGCAAAAAACAGTCTGTACCTAATTAATGACAATGGGATACCTATATTTCAGTTAACATTACCGCCATGGCCAATGTACAGAAGAAATCCACTAAAATGGCAGAAATCTCGACCAGAACCTGAAGAAGTAGGAAGTACAGCAACATCAACAACATCAACACAGAAATCAAAGAAAAGGAAATGAACAGCCAGCTTGTTGTTTTTATGTCAGATCTTTATGTCAGATCTTAGGGACGTTTCATTCTAATTTCAATTTTTTAAAGTATGTCTTGATGCCAAGATTGGTTATTCTAACGAGTATAAATACTATTAGTTTTTTTTAAGTTCTTGGCAATAAGGGAGAAACACGCATTTAAAGTTGAGACATAATCGATAAATTGCATATAAATCCGAACGGTTGTCCACAACAATTTGTTCAATTTTAACACAAAAATATAAATTTCTCGTAAACGGCGCAATATTTTGGCTTGAAATTTTCAGAATTTTCATAAGAAAATATGCTCTTTCAGATAAAAATAAAAGTAAAATTTATGACAAAAAATTCTGAAAAGTCACTTTAATTGAATTAACCCTTATTCTTCTGATGTTTTTGCAGAATGTACAATTTAATTTTGGCTTTCAACTTGCAATTAATAATTCAACATATCCAGACTGCCAAGAACTTATGCAATATTACAAACTAGCATAAAACATGTTGCCAATGATCACATTAGGTTTGGAAACAAGGAAATCTACCAATAGCACGTTCAGACGAGTTCAGTAGTCTTCATGTAGCTAATGGTACAGGTTTTGAGGTACCTGTGGGTTATATGGGTCAGATGGATACTTGGGTACAAATAGTTTACATGTTTTTGCCCTAGTCATTCAATGGCATGATTTCTGCATTTACTATCATTTTATGATAATATTAGCTGGGATCTAGAAAAAGTCCATATTGGCATTTGAGATTGACCCATTACCAAACGGCAAAATATCAGACTCCCCCAAATTCAGATGTTGCAGATGATAACTAAAACTAAATTGTTTTTACATTTTTTGTCTTTTTGTCAAGAAAATATTGTGGGAAATGAAGAAATTGCTTGTCACAAGCAATTTCTTCATTTTCCACAATGTTTTCCGAAGCCATTATCTTGTGGGGAGTCAAAAAGAGTCACTGTGTGGTAATGGGTTAATATGGATCCAGATGAGGGTGTGTATATATGAAGTGTCTGATCAAGATCTGTAGTGTTTGATAAAATCTTCTTTATGAAAATAATGTACTTGCACTCCTAGTGATCAGGAAACATTGTTGTCTCAAAAGTCATTATTTCTTTAATGCTTTTCGGTGGATTATCGAGAAATAATGGTAGATTATCATTTTGATAAACTCACCGCCTATCCAGTGAAATTATTAGTTCACCTTAGCACGAAGTGCTGAGGGTGAGCTATTGTGATCGCTCACCGTCCGTCGTCCGTCTGTCCGTCTGTCCGTCCGTCCGTCTGTCTGTCCACAATTACTAAAAAATCTTCTCCTCCCAAACTGTAAGGTCTAGAGTCTTGAAATTTTGTATGTAGTATTGTCTCAATGCCCTCTACCAAAATACTTCAAATAATTGTTCTTATAGAAAAATTGGCCCTATGTTGTGGGGTTTAAGGTTTCACACTAAAACACAGTTTTCTCAAGGACTATTTGGCCTAGAGTCTTGAAATTTTGCATGACTTTACATCTCATAAACCTCCAACAGAATACTAAAAATCATCACATTGCAAGGAAAGAAGCCCTATGTTATGGGTTCTGGAATTTTCAAGTGAGGAATTGTTTTGACCAGGTAGATTTTATCACATATCGTTGGTGGGGAGTCAAATCCTCGTAACTACAGATTGAATAAGCTGGAGTTACGAGGTTTTGACTCCCCACCGACGATATCATTATCACTTAATCCACTTGTGTTTGTTTACTGATCTAGGGACCAACTAAATACTTTAACCCTTTCCTGGAAAGACCTTGTTTTGAAGTCCCTATTAGAAAAGGCTTTGGAAATTAATGAGTCAAATGAAGAAAGTGCTGATTCTCCTTTTACCTCAATATTTTATTTTATTTTATTCAATATTTTATATGCTAGTTTATTGTAAACGAATCCTATTTGTACCGCTGTCAATTTTGTATTCTGAACTTTCAAATTGGGACAGTCTATTTCCTTTCTTTACCTTTCTGTATGGGAAAGCATTATGCCCTTTCTCTTCCATACACAGGTTTGCCTCACCGACAGAAAAGGCTTGTTAATGATATGGTAAAAGAAGAAAATGTTGATAACTTGATAGCCTGTGTTGTCTCATTTTGCCTCATCATTTTCTCTGCATTTTTATACATGAATGCAGTCTTTATCAACACCTGTTTTATCATCTGCAGCAGCTTTTAATTATGTCTGCTCTTATGTTATGTTGTTTGGAAAAGGTTTAACCATAACCAAATCCTTACTGTTCAATGAATATTTCCCCTATGTTGTGGGTTCCATATAAATGATAGAGGGCAATGTTTGACAATCTTTTCAAGTTGTTAAGGCCTGAAGATAACTTTTTTGCCTCGTTTAAGACATTTTAGAATTATTCCTATGCTTTAGGCTCTTGCATTTTGTACAGAAAAAAGTGCATATAAGTTGTGTGTGTCATATTGTCTAGTTAAACAGATTAGTTCAAGTTATCATTTCGCTTTGAAAATAAGCTCTACCATGAGGTATTCTAGATTTGAAAAAGCGGGAACAGGTTTAAAATTGTCTTAGAATTTCCAAACTTTCTATGGTTTCTAAATTTTATAGCCCAATGACCTCTTTCCAAGATTAATGCTTCAATTTGTCTATGTGCAATGGAAATTCAGCAATTTGTTGTGGATTTTCTGATTTTAAATACAGATATAGTGAAAAATCTTAGACAATCATATTCCCAAATTGTGCTTTGAAATGAAGTGTGTACCATTGTCATATGACTCCTTTTCAAAATCCTCTTTTCAAAATCCTCGGAGATTTAAAAGGTTTGTTAAAAAGTATGTCTCAGGGCGCTCTAAGGTGAGCGATATAGGACCATCTTGGTCCTCTTGTCAAAAACGTGTGCCCGCTTTCGTTCATTTCACTCTATATGACGTTATATGAGCCGGGCCAAATAAGTGACGTCATCATAAGCGTTGCATAGCAGTCACGTGCAAAATGACGCGCTTTAAGAAAATCTGTCATTAATTTTTTGCATTTTATCTAATTTTTGCATTAAAGAAATAGAATAATCGTTTGTTTTTCGTGTAAGATCGATTGATATTTCATTTCGTGAACAACGAAAGCTACATTTTCACTCGTGGCTTCGCCACCCGTGAAAATAAAGCTTTTGTTGTCCACTCAATGAAATATAAATCGATCTTTCTCTGAAACAAACGATTATCCTCTATATCATGTTTCTTATAAATGTAATATTATTTAAAGACTAGATACATGTATATGTGTATTTATAATTGATAACTTCAGCAGATTATGGGTTAATTATATGTTGTGTTCCTAGTCTTGTTTCTGATGTCTTATGTAAAGGGACCTTCTTAACCAGAATTTCCCAAACAAGACCAGGGCCCCGTTTTACTAACGAACGTACGATTATTTTTTGCGTAATTACTTGTAACAACTAACCTGATTGGCCTAATCCGATTTTTTGTGCAATCAGATGCCTTGTTACACAGTTTACACAAAAATATGATCGTAAGTTCGTTAGTAAAACGGGGCCCTGGTTTTGAGGTCCCTCAAAAGGACAATTTCCTCCTTATGCTTCAATATATTCTGTTATCCCATTACCACACAATGACTCTTTTTGACTCCTCACAAGATAATGGATTTGGAAAGCATTGTGGAAAATGAAGAAATTGCTTGTAACAAGCAATTTCTTCATTTCCCACAATGTTTTCTACCCCCAAAGACCAAACAATGTCAAATTTCATACACTTAAAATTGTCGTCTGCAACATCTTTGAATTTGGACCAGTCTAAAGTTTTGTCATGTGGTAATGGGTTAACCCTTTCCCAAACAAGACCTTGTTTTGACGTCCCTAATAGAAAAGGCTTGGGAAAACATTGAGACAAAAGAAGAAACTGCTGGTGACCAGCAGTTCCTCATTTTGTCTCAATATTTTCTATGTCATATTTTACATAAATTCTATCTTTAATAACACCCATTTTATCATCTGTGGCTTTTTTGGAAGTGGATCAACCAAAAATTTTGCTGTTTGGTTAAGGGTTAAACTATAATGTACAAAAATTCTTTTTTCATCCATATCAACTTCATCTGCAACAGCTTTCAGAGTCGGACAAATCTGAATTTTTGTCAGTTTGGAAAGGGATGAACTCAAAATGTTAAGAATGGACGCAGCTGGATCATTTCAAAAAGAAAACTATCCATAATCCTTTGAGATGAAATTTAAGACTGCTAAGGAATTCTATAGGATATATTGACGTAGATAGTAGAAATTGTGTATGTTGCAGCTCATAGATTTACATGTAGCAGCAATTTCTTCTTTTGTGTCAATATATTTCAAAACCTTTTCTTTCAGGGAAATTAAAACCAGGTCTTCATTTTAGTGATAATTTGCTGTGTACAGGTTTTCACTTAGAAGTAGATAGTTAACTCTTGTTTAACTACGCATATGATGTCAGATTAGGAATGTCCCTTTTTGCATGACTAGTCACATTTTCATAACTCAATGTCATGTATTATAAAATTATTTGTAATGTTTTGAAATAAAGATGTATTGTAATTAAAATTATGTGGCTGGTTTTGCATAACTCAATGTCATGTATTAGTGAAATATTTGTAATGTTGCGAAATGAAGATGTATTGTAATTGAAATTATGTGGCTGGTTTTGCGTATAGAATTGGGGAATTCTGTGGCTGGATTTGCGTATAGAATTGGGGAATTCTGTGGCTGGATTTGCGTATAGAATTGGGGAATTCTGTGGCTGGATTTGCGTATAGAATTGGGGAATTCTGTGGCTGGATTTGCGTATAGAATTGGGGAATTCTGTGGCTGGATTTGCGTATAGAATTGGGGAATTCTGTGGCTGGATTTGCGTATAGAATTGGGGAATTCTGTGGCTGGATTTGCGTATAGAATTGGGGAATTATGGTTGTTGTCCTGTCCGTCTCAGTCGGCAGATTACCCTTTCACATGCGCAAAACTTCACCCTTTCCCAAACGACAATTTTTTTGGGTGGTCCTATTTAAAAGCATTAAGCTGCTGCAGATGACAATATAGGTGTTGTTAAAGATAGAATTTGTGTTGAAAATAGCTAAGAAAATATTGAGACAACAGGAGAAACTGCTGATTATCAGCAGTTTCTTCTTTTGTCTCAATGTTTTCCCAAGCATTTTCTATCAGGGACATCAAAACCAGGTCTTGTTTGGGAAAGGGTTAACCCGCAGGGAAGACTTTAGACACCCCACAAACATTTGGGAGTGGGGTCCCTCTCAAATTCATGAAAAGGGCTTATCGAATTATCAAAATGATTGGGGGATTTCTCATGTGACTGCAATTGGGCCCCAACTGGACAACCCCCCCTCCCTGGGGGAGAAATGTTTAAATCGGTGCATACATAACGTATAGGTTATAGGAAACATTTTGGAAAATGAACTTTGCTTTTGACAAGCCATTTCTTCATTTCAAACAATGTTTCGTATACAGAAAGACCATCAAAATATAACATATCAGTCACATGAAATTTTTCGTCTGGCAAATCTTGAGCCTCTCTTACAACCCGTCGTGCGTCTTTATAAATCAAACGTATTAAAACGCACGAGTTATAAAGACGCACAACAGGTTGTAAGAGAGGCTTAAAGAATTGTTCGGTCATTTCTTTCCTACACTCTGTCTGCGTGGAGGTTGTGTCCATCAAAATCGAATGTTGCACATGCGTGCATCGCACGGCTATTCCTAGTTTTAGACTCAGACCACACACTGGAGCATGTACGACTATTTGTACGAGAGGCTTTAAGTTTAAATTTTGTCCAGTCTTAAAATTTGCGGTTTGTTAATGAGTTAAGACACTTTCAATTTGAAAGCTTTTGCAGGCGATAAATAATATGGTGACAGAGAAAACTTTACTGCACCATCTGATATAGAAGATATTGATGCAAATGGAAAATATTGGTTATCTGCATTTTCTTTTGTGTTTCCCCCAAGTGTTTTCTATTACGGATATCAATACCAGGCCCCGGTTTCTCGAAAAAAACTTAAGTATGTTCTCATGCTCAAATCTGAGCACCGTGCTCAAATCGCACGAAATCCACATGAACTTCAATCGAATACCCTTCAACGTTGAAGAGTATCCCTTTGAAGTTGAGCATGTTCTCATGAGAATATACCTAAGTTTTTCGAGAAACCGGGGCCAGGTCTTGTTTGAGAAAGGATTGACGATTGATATGGCTTTCACATTTCGTGGTATTAATTCCTTGTAACGAGACCTTCCATTTGAAACCAAGGATGGTCGAAGTGTTTAAACACCATTTCCCAATGTGCAAAATTTTAGACAAATTGAAGATATTGTTTATGACAATTTCAACAGAATGAAATATTACGCTTTTTGTCTTATTGCATAGAAAACATGGGATATGAAGAAATTGCTTGTGATAAGCAATTTCTTCATTTACCACAATGTTTTTCAAAGCCTTTATGTTATGGGGTGTCAAAAGGTGTCACTGTTATACAGTATTTGTCAAATCATGGTGCTGAAGTACATAACCAAGATTAGGGAACGATTTTATCCAGTTTACCGTGACGAAATTTCGACAATAACATTTCCATAGGTGTCATTATAAAATCTCGTAACTATGGCTTGATTCACAGCCTTTTTTAGCACAAAATTCTTTGCCATTGCTGTCCGGTCCCTCACCAGTACTACCACAATATTCTTTCTGAGCCTCCAGCCGCTCATCCCTCTAAAATTATGATTATCCACAGTTATCACAGTGGACAATCACGTGATACAACAATTTCAGAAACTCTTCAATAATTTTGTTCATACTGGATTTGAATTCGGTTTGAAGCAGAGATGGTGGACAGATGTCACACATTAGATAGACCCGGTAGATTTTTTAGAAATCAGCTGATTAAAAAGTTATTGAAGATCAACCAAAATTTTGGTCGATCTTCAATAACTTTTTAATCAGTTAATTTTTCAAAAATCCACCACATCCAGCTTATTCCTGGTATTTTTCCGCCTTCTCTGCATCAAACCAAATTAAAATTGGTCAAGTGTTAACAAAAATATTAATGATTTTCTTTTATTCCGAGTCACATGATTATCCATCGTGGTTGTGGGGGACTAATGTCATATAGGATATCCACTGTACAGTGAATATACCGTAGATCTCATGATTGTTGGTTTCGGCCATAAAGCAGTTGGAAGCGTATCAGACTCTCTCTAGAGAGGTTCCAGGTTCGATCCCCAGCCACATCAAATACCCTTTCTGACAAAATTGCCACGACCAATGGTTTAATAATCTTTAACCTAAATTTGCGATCAGCTGGAGGCATGGTAACGATGTCTTTGTAGTATAATATTGGTATGAAAAACAACATAAATTCATGGTTAGGTGCTCCAGCAGTGATATGACCAAAGCAGTTGAAAGAGGCTTTAACATTTTAACTACCTATAGTGACTGATATTTCCATTGCATTATGTGCTTATTGTATACCATACAAGACGTCTTTTTCCGTCGCCAAAGCTATACTACTACAAGCAAATTCGTTGAATTGATATCCCCCGCCGAACATATTTTCATTGTCAATAAAATAGCGCGGAAACGAATATAACTCTGTATGTATATGGCTTCAACAGAACAAATATCACTCTGTATGTATATGGCTTCAACAGAACGAATATCACTCTGTATGTATATGGCTAAAACAGTCAGGGGCAGTAACTCTAAATTCGGCTGTCGAACCGGGTAACCCAGAGGATATGCGCATGTCCTCATTGTAGTAAAGCTGTGTGCCAAGTTTCATTGAAATCCGGTGTATAGTTTTCAAGAAATAGCGCGGAAACGAATATCACTGTATATATATGGCTTAAACAGTCATATCACTCTGTATGTATATGGCTAAAACAGTCAGGGGCAGTAACTCTAAATTCGGCTGTCGAACCGGGTAACCCAGAGGATATGCGCATGTCCTCATTGTAGTAAAGCTGTGTGCCAAGTTTCATTGAAATCCGGTGTATAGTTTTCAAGAAATAGCGCGGAAACGAATATCACTGTATGTATATGGCTTAAACAGTCAGGGGCAGTAACTCTACATTCGGCGGTCGAACCGGGTAACCCCGACGATATGCGCATGTCCTCATTGTATTAAAGCTGTGAGCCAAGTTTCATTGAAATCTGGTCTACAGTTTTCAAGAAATAGCGCGGAAACGAATATCACTCTGTATGTATATGGCTAAAACAGTCAGGGGCAGTAACTCTAAATTCGACGGTCGAACCGGGTAACCCCGACAATATGTGCATGTCCTCATTGTAGTGAAGCTGTGTGCCAAGTTTCATTGAAATCCAGTCTATAGTTTTCAAGAAATAGCGCGGAAACGAATATCACTCTGTATGTATATGGCTAAAACAGTCAGGGGCAGTAACTCTAAATTCGGCGGTCGAACCGGGTAACCCCGACGATTTGCGCATGTCCACTTTGTAGTGCAGCTGTGTGCCAAGTTTCATCGAAATCCGGTCTACAGTTTTCAAGAAATAGCGCGGAAATGAATATCACTCTGTATGTATATGGCTTAAACAGTCAGGGGCAGTAACTCTAAATTCGGCGGTCGAACCGGGTAACCCCGACGATATGCGCATGTCCTCATTGTAGTAAAGCTGTGTGCCAAGTTTCATCGAAATCCGGTCTATAGTTTCCAAGAAATAGCGCAGAAACGAATATCACTGTATGTATATGGCTTAAACAGTCAGGGGCAGTAACTCTGAATTCAATGGTCGAGCCGGGTAACCCTGACGATATGCGCATGTCCTCTTTGTAGTGAAGCTGTGTGCCAAGTTTCATCGAAATCCGGTATATAGTTTCCAAGAAATAGCGCGGAAACGGACGGAAGGACGGACGGAAGGACGGACGGACATGGCAAAAACAATATCCCCCGAAAATGTTTTTCGGCGGGGGATAATAAGGAATGCTGACCAGTATATTGCATGGCTATATGATAGGTATATGCATACATATACAATGTTTACAATGTTTGCCTACTTTTCTGTGTATGAGAGGTCACAATAGTCGTCTGCCAAAATAGTGCTAGGGTAAATTATTACCTCTGTAAGTTTGCCTCTGGTATATTAGGAACCATTTAGACTGGTAGTGAAAATCTGAAAAACCAAATCAGGGAGGACAATTTGTTACAAGCAGGAGACATATATAGAATGATTCAATTATATATCGCGGTCAATTCTAGCCCTGTCTCTTTGTCCGAATCAATGGCGCAAAGGGATTTTATTCAGGTCAAAGGTCATTCGGTGCATTTGTCACACATACCTCCTAAAATGCCCCATAACTTACTCATTTATAAAGTTAAAACAATTATTTTGGTATCAAAATACAGCTGATGATTTGTCCTTTTACTTACAATAATAATATGCAACTTTTTTACAGTGTATTTTTGTTAATGTACATAAATATAGCGAAAAATGGCCAAAAATCACAAAAATAAGTTTTGGCTAAAAAAGAAAAAAAAGTTTAGAAAATACCAAAAGTATGTTTGTGTTTGTGAAATTATGCTTAAAAATTGCCTAGAAACCTATTCTTGACTTATATATATTTGTTTACAGAATTAGTCTTTAGCTTACGCCTGTAGCTATAGCTAAAAGTGGGTGGGGTAAATTTTCCCAAAAAAAAAATACAAAAAGTGCAAACTTTGATGTAACAATACGTCTTATACATAAATGTTATTCTATGATAAACTTAAAGATATGCTATAGGAAATTATTGTTTTGAAATCATATTTGCATGGATTTGTAGTACATATTCCTGAAAATTAATCAGATTTTTATGAGCGAATATGACAATTAAATAAAACAGCATGTGAGCCTGATACCGCTCAAATATCAACATCACAATGTCAAAACTACGACTCTTTAAACAAATATTTATCTAGTATACACAAAAGTGCAATTTGATAAAGCAAAACTCAAAATAAAAAAATAGCATAAACGACAGCTGAGAATACTCCTCTCAATATCTTACAGTCATTATAAGACATTAAGGTGGTCCATGCTAGACTTTTCAGGAATGAGATCAACATGGGGAATGGCAGTTTGCATTTCTGTGTGGTGTATTGTATTATCTAGATCCAAAAGGAAGGGAATTTAGTGCTGAAACCAAGTTCTTAACTACATGTATCTATCAAGGGTCAGGTTCACATAGATGTTACTATAAATATAAGGAGCAGGTAAATTGATTATATACAAACCTGATTTAGAAGGACTAAACGACCTTATTTGAAATTTCCTTGAACAGAAATTATCTAGCTACATGACACGATAACAATATACCTGACAAATCTATGGACAATATTTAACTTATTACTATGTTCAAATATTCATTTAGTAATAATTATCGTTGTAATCAATCCTAGATCTGTCACTTGTATGTACTTATATTGAAATATAGCAAAAATATATTAAGAAAATAGAGATAAATAGATTCTTTGTGTTTTGGTCTGTTCCCTTGAGACTTTAACTAATAGTCTGTAGCAGGCCTCCTAGCATACCAAAATAGAAATAAAGGTTTTCATAAAGGCTCACATTTATGTAAATAAAGACCTTTTAGTGTAAAATATGAAAAACATAAGAGTGAATAGTGGCCATTTTCGTAGAAAATATACAGTCAAAGTCATTTTACGCACTTGTTTCGTAAGTGGGTATACGGGATCTTACCGACAAAATTTTAAAAAATTTGGGCAAGATTTGGTGGCATCTGGTGATATTTGCATTGTTAAACTACGCATAAAGAGGGATAATGCAGAACGAAAGCCATCACTTGCTTTAAGCTTGCAAGACAACCAGCCAGAGCAAATATACAGGTTTTGGGTGAAAATTACAGGCTATTTTGCGGTTGAAAAGGTTTTCTGGCAAAAAAGTAAAGGTTTTAAAGTTTTGCTCTGAAATTGAAGTTTTTCAAAGGATTTATAGGTTTCAGTAGGGGGCTAGCTGTAAGATATCCACACCATGGCCTGTATAGTACTTAAGGGAATATAAGGAGTATGTAGGAAAAGTATAAGGTTAAAATATATTGACCCAAATATATTGTGTGTATTGTAAATGGTAGTGGGGGGGGGGTAAGATGATAAGACCTTATTGTTTGAAATATATTTGCATATCTTTTTATTCTGCTACCAGCAAACCAATTCTGTTTAATGAATACTATGAATTGCACAAGTTCTCAGTTAAATGTATATGTATAACACGTAAAATGGTCGCAAGATAAACTAATGTTTATAAACAAAATCTAAACTTATAAAGACATGTTATTTGCTTGTGCAAATCATCTCGTCACAATTACTTAACAATCATGATTATGATCGCTATGATTTCCTTTTTATTCTTTGGTGGAAATCAGTAGATTACGCAATCACTGTTTGTTTAGTTCGTCCAACTCCACAATGTTACATTTCCATCTAGTTTGCCAATTATTGATACCCGATCTATAGAAGTCAACGCCTTGGTAACCCTAACCAGCTCTGCGCAGTAGCGTTCTTTTAAACTCTTTCGTCTTCTTAACCCTATCTGCAATCTTGGAATTCCTTCATCCAAAATTTGGTAAGAAGGAGGGGACACCCATAAACTGAATGCAATTGCTCTTCAACCTATTAAGCAGAATTAGACTAGAAATCGTATTACACCCTGGTTCCCAACAATGACCATTTCGTCAACATTTTTCGTTGCAAACACATATGTTAACCTTTGCTTCCCAAATACAGGTTAGCTAATGCAATTTGCAGGTCTTATTTCTAAGGTAAGGAGAAAGGGCCTGGGATCCTTGGTTTGGGAAAAATACAGCTTTATGGGCAATTTATAATTGGATATTTTGATAAAAAAAGTTCTAAACTTCAATATAGGGATTCATAAACGTATACAGATCTGAAAATAATCTTTTAACGGTAAGAATACAAATTTCAAGATTAAAATTAAGACCGTTTTACAAGGAACGTAACATTGTTTAATTGGGGGAAAATGATTTTTAGCGGAAAAACAACTGCACGGGAAAAATTCTCTGGGGGAAAGGGGCCAATAAATGGCACCGGTTTCCTATTAAAAATCTATGATTTAGATAATTTGAAAACAATATTCCCAAATAATTAAGATACGAGTCTTTGCTTCATTTTGATACAGTAGTTGTTAGTCAGTTGATCTTGTAAACTGTGAGTTTTAGCTGTTCCCATAAAACCTCTACCACGTTTTAAAAGATATGTTTCTCTAGAAACAACACCATCTAGCATACTGTATTTCAATTTTCCTTTGTAAAAAAGACGTCAAAATGCTTAATTCTGTTTGGGACAGGCAGTAGTGCATAATTATACAATATGTTTTAGTTTCTTCTATGTATGTTAAAAAGCAAGTACCAAATATTCAAAAATTTGTGATATTTTCATCATGATTTAAAATAGAATGAAAAAAATGTTGGAATGTAAATAAGCTATTTTGCAAAACTGGAATTAAGAAAGGAGTCCTGGGTTTTATTTTGACACCAAAATTGTAAGAGAACACCATCAACTAATTAAAGAATATTCCTTTTCCTGCAAAATTCTTAACAAAAACTGTGAAAATTTCACAAGAATTTCCAATTAAATCTACAAAAGTATGCATAAGCAAATTATTTCATTTGCATAACTGTCCGAAAAATAAAGACGAATGCTTAAAAGCTTCAATTTGACACTAAAATTGTTAATCTATACCAAGAACTATTCGAGATATATGTCTGATTTTTTCTGATGTACATGCAAAAATTGACTATAATTCCATCAATTGTTCCAATAAATTCTTCAAAGTTATGAATATGCAAATAAGCCTCCACAGGCTTAATTGCATACTTATTCTGAAAAACAAAAATGGATGTCTTGTCTTCATTTAAAAACATTGATTGTTTGTCTACACCAAGGAATTAGTGACTGATAGCTGTTTCTACCATTTTACCCCAAAACTACTTTTACAATATATGTTTCCATGGAAATCAATCACTCTACTATACTGTAATTCAATCTGATTCTGTAAAAAAGACCTAAAAATGCTAACTTCTGTGTTGGACAGGACGTTTTACATATGCAATGTGATTATATCCTTCCAGGAAGCTGCAAAGCTCTGTATGTATCAAATTTTCACTAATGGGTGATATTTTCATCAATTAATAAAAAATAATAAAAAAAAATTGCATATGCAAGTAAGCTTTTTTGCAAAACTTAACTTGAGGATAGATGTCTAGGCTTTACTTTGTTACCAAAGGGGGGGTTTCCATAAGGCCATTTTCCTGGGACCTAAATTTTCCAATGATATTTTTAGTACAAATAAATAAAGAAAGGGAAGGTATTTTGCCGAAAAGTCTGAATCGAACGGACCTTTGGTTTGGTGTATATTGCATATTGAAAGTGGGTGGGGTAATTCTATTTAGGCGCTACCCAAGGTTCTTATTCATCAATTTTCTATCTAGATGTAAATAATTGGCGAATTATTTTAAGACGTTATGTTTTGTATATAAACCCGTGTTAAGATGACATGAAATTAATTAGCTTGCTTATTATAGATATTAAAATATTTGGCATTTTATGTAATTTTTCAATTTTTTGTATATTTCCATCTCCCAACTTTGGGCAAAACATCAACACGTTTTTATGAAGCGACATATTGAAATAATATTTTAGGTGAGAACTAGTTAATAATTCGTGATTGCAAAATTATGAGGGATTTTTGATTGCTAGTCGGGAAAATGAGTTACGGGCCCTTGAATGCACGAAAACCCATGACAAATTGTGGAATAAATAACAAAATACATTTTTTTCTGGCTTTTCTTCACACAGAAAGGCAAAAATGATTACTTAGCATAAATTATAGCTGTGCTCAGCAAAAAGTACTACAAATAAGCTATTGTGGTCAGTTTCGTCCGTTGTCCGTTTGTCTGTCTGCCCGTCCATAATATCAGGTTTACACTCTAGAATCCACAAATATTATCCGATCTTCACCAAACTTTAACAAAATGTGTATGGTCATAAGCCCTTTTGTAAGATCGAGTTTGGACGGAATTGCTGCAGAAAGTGCTGAGTTATCCGCCCTTGAATATCAAAAAATGCTATTTTTGACAAATTTTGCATTATAAAATTTACAAATATAGCCCAATCAAATGCAAAACCGAATGAAAATGTTTGCATTTATAATGTCTTGGTTGAGTGTGAATTTCATTCAAATTGAAATTGCAAATTTTGAGTTATCTGCCCTTGAATTTGGCAAAATTGCTATTTTTGACTTTATTTTTCTCTTTAGCATCCACAAATATTCAAAAATCAAAGCAAAAATTGAACACATTTTTGATGTCCATCAGATCTTTTATCGTTTAAACTTTTGGCATAATTAGAATTGCTCATTCCAAGTTATCTGCCCTTGTATTAGACAAAATTGTGGGTTTTCGTGTAAATCCATGGCTAATACGGCAATTTCAAGGGCGGATTATTCAGAAAATACATTTTCAATCTGGCTGAAATTGTTACATGTGTGATATTTTATAAACAGAAACATTTTTTCCTCTTTTTGTCTTAATTGCTCCTTATTTGTGGATGCTACATGGGGGAAAAAACTGAAAAATAACAATTTTGCCAAATTCAAGGGCAGATAACTAAAAATTTGCAATTTCGATTTTAATGAAATTCACACTCACCCAAGACATTATAAATGCAAACATTTTCATTTGGTTTTGCATTTGATTGGGCTATATTTGTAAATTTTATAATGCAAAATTTGTCAAAAATAGCATTTTTTGATATTCAAGGGCGGATAACTCAGCACTTTCTGCAGCAATTCCGTTCAAACTCAATCTTACAAAAGGGCTTATGACCATGCACATTTTGTTAAAGTTTGGTGAAGATCGGATAATATTTGTGGATTCTAGAGTGTAAACCTGATATTATGGACGGACGGACAGACAGGCGGACGGACAACAGACGAAACTGACCACAATAGCTTATTTGTAGTACTATTTGCTGAGTACAGCTATAATTTAAGCTAAGTAATCATTTCTGCCTTACTGTGTGAAGAAAAGTCAGAAAAAATGTATTTTGTTATTTATTCCCCAATTTGTCATGGGTTTTCGTGCATTCAAGGGCCCGTAACTCATTTTCCCGACTAGCAATCAAAAATCCCTCATAATTTTGCAATCATGAATTATTAACTAGTTCTCACCTAAAATATCATATCAATATGTCGCTTCATAAAAACGTGTTGATGTTTTGCCCAAAGTTGGGAGATGGAAATATACAAAAAATTGAAAAATTACATAAAATGCCAAATATTTTAAGGTAGAATATGTAATGGCAACTTTAGAAATTGGGGTGACAAACACTTCTGTCTGATAGTACATTATATTAGACATCTATATGTGCAATATGACAGAAATTCGTCCAGAGGTTAACTAGAAATTTGATTTTCCCTTATCCCACCCCAACTTAAAAAATTCCAATATGGCGGCCACCACTCAAAGCAAAAAAGTATCTGAATTTTGGACATGAACACATTAAATGTGTCTATATTTTGGTTTTTATTATCAAAAACATGTTTACCTATCGCCTGATGTGAAATGATATGACCCTTGGGCGCATATGAGAGATATTTTGTTAAATTACTTGGTGCTTATTTAAATATAAAGCCTCTTTATTTCCTAGTTTGAAGTTTATGCCTCTGAAACAAATGTTGACAGTGCCAGAAATAAGTTCGCGCACTCTCTAAAACCGATATCAAAATTATTCTTATATGTGTAGGAACACGATAAAATCCACATATGTACATCTTATCCGTTAAAATTTGAAAATATATAAAGGTAATTCTTAGTGCCCTCATGCTTTCGAACGCACTATTTCTTTCCCCAAAGAATTCAATGCCCCAAATGAAGGGAACCGTAGCCCATATCTAATTATATGCTTATAACTAAAACCAAAACATTGTATAAGACTTTCAGAAGTTGACAAATGATAACATATCAGTTGTGATTTTGTATGACTTTCACCATTTTAACCCTTAACCTAGTAACCAATTGAACATCGCTACTTGTAAAAAGTAATGCAAATTCTAAAGACAAAATTGAACTTAATCTTTTTATAGTCTATTACAGCTTCCTTATACCACTTCTTCTGGATTGCATATTGAATCTAAGGACTTAAATGGAAAAAGAATCTAAAAAGTGATCAAATCACGTTACAATTAACTGACAACGAGTTTGTACATTTAAATAAGGACCGCCGGCAAAGAAGTGATGAAAATCGAGTGCGAATGTCTGAACAATGATGATCTCATCCACGAGTCGTTCTCAAACGATATGCGTTTGATCACTACATCATAGATTTTATTAGAATACATGCATGTGTCTTCCACTACAGGGTTTCTCGGTATATTGAGCTAACCAGTATCAAGGGAAGAAACGAGCATTATACAATCGACAATATGTTTCCTAAATAGGGAGTTTCATTAAGTTTCAGTTTCTAATCACATACAAACTGGTGATATGAATTAAAATCATATAAAATTACACGAAAAATGTCTGAAAAATTGATGTTAAACGGGGAATCATACCAGAAAAAGATATTCGGGATGTATTAGGGGAATTTTATTTACAAAGGGAAGTAATATTTAGCAATATTGTTGCTAAAAATAGATACGGAAACTGTCGACATGTGTCGAAAATGTACGACAATAGCAAATATGCATTAGAATGATTCTACCTTAATATCTATAATAAGCAAGCCAATTAATTTCATGTCATCTTAACACGGGTTTATATACAAAACATAACGTCTTAAAATAATTCGCCAATTATTTACATCTAGATAGAAAATTGATGAATAAGAACCTTGGGTAGCGCCTAAATAGAATTACCCCACCCACTTTCAATATGCAATATACACCAAACCAAAGGTCCGTTCGATTCAGACTTTTCGGCAAAACACGTCCCCTTTATGTGTCTATTTGTACTAAAAATATCATTTGAAAATTTAGGTCCCAGGAAAACGGCCTTATGGAAACCCCCCCTTTGTGAATATACACCACCAACTTAGTGGGCTATAGCTTTCGTTCGAACTTCACTCTGAATAAATGACCAAAAATGATCAAAATTTCCAATTAAATCTTCAGAATCATGCATATGCAAATCAGCTAATTTGCATTTTTATACGTCAAAATAAAGATCGATGTCTAAGCTTCATTTTGATACCAAATATGTTATTCTAAACCCAAAACTAAATTAGTTATAGCGGATTGTTTAACTATACCCCATATACCATTTATTTTTTGCACCTAGTTGACCTTTGACCTACTTAGACCTACTTCACCATTGATGCGGACAGAGAGACAGGGCTTAAGTGATTAAGGGGACATTGCTACATCGTTTAAGCATTGTCTCTTGCTTGTAACAAGTTGTCCTCACTGGAACCAGTTTTAGGCCTCGTACAGAAAACTTCTCCTAGTCTAATTACCGTGGAAGTGAAAAGTTTAAATCCCAATCAATCAAACCTCTTGATTACCTGCTAGCAACTGCGCCATTAGCGCAGAAGAAATGAGTTTATTGGGGTTTTACACCGTTTTCAACTGCTATGGTCATATCGCAGCGGCTAGAGCACCTAACCATGGATTCCTGTTCTTTCCCATGCCAGTACTACCCCAACACCCTAACCCAGCCTCCAGCTGCTCGCCCACATAGGTTCACGATATCAAACCATTGAAGGGTGACTTTTTGGTCAGAACAGGTATTTGCAGCGGCCGGGTAACGTACCTGGGACCTCTCGAGTGAAAGGCAGATGCGCTACCAACTGTGCTAAGGCCGCGGTGCCGCTGAAGAAAGGTAATTGAATAAAGCAGAAAGTATTGATATCTCACACCAACTTTTATTATGTCATCCCTTCATTAATACAATAAACAGTGTAATGCATTTTAACCCTTTCCCAAACAACAACATTTTAGGGTGGTCAATTCAAAAGCTGCTGCAGAGGACAAATGTTATTAAATATTGGATTGTGTACAATTTAGTTTAGCAAATATAGAACCAGAAGGACAAAATGCTGATTATCAGCATTTTCTTCTTTTGCTTCAATGTTTTCCCAAACATTTTTGGCTAGGGACGTCAAAACCAAGTCTTGTTTGGAAAAGGGTTAAAAAATCAACAAAAACATTAACAATGAGGCACATTCAGATGTGTAAAGGCCATATGTCATACATAAAATGTGTAGTTACATACAAAATGTCACATAAAATCGTGTAAAGGTTATATTTCGCTACTTTTCTTTAAAAAAAAAAAAAACCTTGCCAAGTAGTTACAGGGTTTTCGAAGAAAGGCGACTATGTCAGAGATTATTTACACAATTTTCTGCTTAACCCATTACCAAACGACAAAATTTAGACTGATCCAAATTCAGAGATGTTGCAGACGACAATTTCAAGATATGGAAATTTAAAATCTTTTGGTCTTTTTTTGTAGAAAGCATTGTGGGAAATGAAGAAATTGCTTGTCACAAGCAATTTCTTCATTTTCCACAATGTTTTCCCAAGCCATTTGCTTTAGGGGAGTCATAAAGAGTCATTGTATGGTAATGGGTTAATGCTAATCTGACTACTTGACCTGAAATTGACAATATCCCAGACCACATAATTACAGACTTTTACAAAAATAGGAATCAGACTGGTTCAAGTTTATTACGGTTTTACACTGTTTTCAACTGCCAGGGTCATATAGCAGCGGCTGGAGCACCTGCCCATGGATTCCTGTTGTTTCTCAAACCAGTACTACCACAATACCCTAACCGAGCATCCAGCTGCTCGCCCACTTAGGTTAACAATTTCAAACCCATTTGTGGGTGACAATTTTGTCAGAAAGGGTATTTGCCGGGTATCGAACCCGACACCTCTCGAAAGAGAGGCAGATGCGCTACAAACTGCGCTAAAGCCGCGGCCTAGGAATCAGACTGGAATAGAGAAAATTCTTGTGTCAATTTTACCTCATGTCCATAGAGGATACCTTTACCAAACAACAAAATATTGGCATGGTACAATAAGAAAGCTGCTGCAGATGACAAAATGGATGTTCCTAAAAGTTGTATTTGCAATATAGCTCAGAGCCTCAGAGTTTCAGAAAATATTTAGGCTAAAGGAGACAGTGCTGAATATCAACACATATTTCTTATGCCTCAATGTTTTCCAAAGCCTAATCTCTCAAAGACATTTAAACTTGGGTCTTGTTTGGGAAAGGGTTAAGCACTTTTCCATATGGCAGTATTTTTTATTAGTCCAATTCAAAAAGTGCTAGATCTAAAATTATTGTTGGCAAAACCAATATCTATAAGTCAATTAAAGAACAATATGGTACGGAAAATATCGTTCAAGGAAATGCTGTTTATCCCAATGCTCATCTTTTGTCTCAATGTGTTCCCAATCCTTTCATAATAGGGATGTCAAAGTCAGGCCTTGTTTCTTAACCCTTTCCCAAACAAGACCTGGTTTTGAAGTCACTAACAGAAAAGGCTTGGGAAAATATTGAAACAAAAGAAAAAACTGCTGATAACCAGCAGTTTCTCCTTTTGTCTCAATATTTTCTGTACCATATTCTACACAAATCCTATCTTTGATAACACCAATTTTGTTATTTGTGACAGTTTTTGAAGTGGATTACTCTAAAATTTTGTCGTTTGGGAAAGGGTTAAAAGGTTAAAATGAAGAAATCACTGCTTTTCATTGAAAACCTCGTAACTGCGGCTTGCTTTAAGCAGCAGTTATAAGGTTCTCGTTGAAAAGCGACGAAATAAATGTTGATTCATGATTGTTGCAATATGTGTACATAGTATTATAGTCAACCAAAATTAGAAGGGACAACTTAATTTTCATGAGCATAGTCAGTTAGTTGAGCGTCTTAACAAAACATTCCCCAAGTGGGGTCGTTACATATGTAAATGTCCCAGCATTCTAATATTCTCGGATCTTATTGTTACTCAAGATCCCCTCGAACGGATTACTGTTGCCGGCATGAGCCGATCCTGCCCATATCTCTCCGCAAGCATAACAACGGTAGTCAGGAAGCAGACCAAACAACCATTTAAATCTACGCCAGAAAAATATTTGAAACAAACAGCGTTCTAAAGTCGACTGTATCCTCATAAATGTGACAAAATTTTACCAGATAAAATAATTGATGTGATTTACCGATTATTGACAGTATATTTCACTTGAATTATAACGTTAGCTAAAGGATTGATTTGTTTTGATGACGTCATTTACGCGCGTCTACTTTCACGTTCAATATGGCGGTCACTGTATTACGCTCGAGATCATGTTGCAACCACGTTCCAACGCGGCAAAAGGTTGCAAACAGTCTCGAGGGTCTCGATTGAATGTCCCAGGTTAATGTTGCCAGACTAACATAGGAATTATTTTAAGTGGTAGCCCTTTCCAAAAAACAACAACTGTTTTTGACTTACCTAGTAGATTGGGACATCATGGAGAGAAAAGAAGAAATAGTGTGCAATTTCTCCTCTTCCCTCTACCGGGTTTTCCCTGTGCATGAAAATGTCGGCGTCATTATGACTCCATTGCCTTCTTCTGGCAATTATTTTATGAACATGATTGCTATCTTCACAATATAAACACTTACCAAACATAAAATGCATATCAAAAATTGCCAATTCATCATATATTAAAATAATCTCTATACAAATATATACAACATAACATAGATCATCACTTTTCTTCAAAATTATATAACTGTAGCATGTTTAACCCTCATCCTACCAACTGGGGTCAATTTGACCCCACGCGTCATTTTTTACGTGTCATATTTTTACCGCATGCACTTTGGTGTCCAAATTTTAAAAGTTTGTGGGTCTACCACAACCTTCTTCATGTCACGCAACATGTTCAGATTTTAGCATAATTTGAGTTTGTAATATTGATTTTGTTGCTGGGGTCCGTTTGGACCCCACTATAATTACTCTTTATTACAACTATTTAAACTAATTTAAACTTTTTCTTAAAAAAATCTTCATAAAAAAACTACTTGATGCATTTTAACCAAACTTCACAGGAATAATTCTTGGGCGGCCCTCTCTGAAATTCCTTCAGGGAATTTTGATTTGATAAAAAAAACACCCAAGTAATCTGCCCTTGATTGTCCAAAATTGCGGTTTTGACTAATTTTTTACTATCTTTACTCTCACATCAACAAATTTTGACAAGTCTAAAATAAAACGTGAACAGAATGTTGGTGGCTATGATATCTTGCCTGAGTGCAATTTTCAGCTTGATCGAAATCTTGGATCATGAGTTATGTGCCCTTGAATTTTATGCAAAAATTGCATAAAGTAGTAAAATAAATACAGGCCTATGGAGCCATTCAAGCCCTTTAGGGCCTTATAGTTTTTCATTTCCGTATGTTTTTGTGCTATTATCATTTGTTAGTAACCAATATAACATTTAAACAAAGAATATGTCTTTTGTGAAACTTATTTTTGCCATGAAATTCAAAATTACGTGTGGGGTCCAAATGGACCCCAGTTGGTAGGATGTGTATGTAAAATATGTTGGTAGGATGAGGGTTAACCTTTTCCCAAACAAGACTGGGTTTTGATGTCCCTAATGGAGAAGGCTTCAGGATACATTGACACAAAAGAAGAAAATGCTTATAACCAGCATTTTCTCCTTTTGCCTCAATATTTTCTAAGCTATATTGTACACAAATCCCATCAGCCTTCATTATATTGTCTGCAGGAGCTTTTACGTTTGACAACCCTACAATATTGCTGTTTAGGAAAGTCTGAGTTTATTGGGGTTTTACGCTGTTTTCAACTGCCAGGATCATATCGCGGAGGCTGGAGCGCCTAACCATGGATTCCTGTTGTTTCTCAAACCAGTACTACCACAACACCCTTACCGAGCCTCCAGCTGCTCGCCCACTTAGGTTAACGATTTCAAACCCATTGGTGGGTGACAATTTTGTCAGAAAGAGTATTTGCCACGGCCGAGTATCGAACCCAGGACCTCTCAAATGAGAGGCAGATGCGCTACCAACTGCGCTAAGGCCACAGCCCTGTTTGGGAAAGGCTTAAAGCCATAATTATGAGTTTTTTGACAAAAAGTTAAGATCCACTATACATATACAATACTTAAAAACCCTCACAGATACGTCAGACTCCATGACTAATATAGTCAACTCACTTCAACAAACATATTGACCATTTTCCAAACAACAATAAATGAATGAATGGAGTTTTAAGGCCCCTCGACAACTAAAGTCATATTGGGCAAACTCACTTCCAAACAACAAAATCTTAAGGTGGTATGAGACTATTAGTATGGTTATGGTTTTTTAGCTGCTGCAGATGACAAAATGGATGTTTAAAAACTTAAATTGTACAAATAGGCTACAAAGCACATGAAATATAGAGGCAAAAGGAGAAAAAGCTGACTCCTTCATTTTCCACAATGTTTTCAAGCCTTTCCTTATGAGGCAGTCAAAATGTGCCACTGTGCAGTAAAGGGTTAACCCTGTCCCAAACAAGACCTGCTTTTGACGTCCCTACTAGAAAAGGCATTGGAAAACATTGATGCAAAAGAAGAAATTACTGATAATCAGCAATTTCTCCTTTTGCCTCAATATTTTCTGCACTAAAATTATCACAAATAATATTTTTATTAACATCCATTTTGTCATGAGCAGCAGTTTTCATGTTGGTATGCCTTAAAACTTTGCAGTTTGGGAAAGGGTTAAAACACAAAACATTCAGGCAAATAAATCCATACATTCTACCCGCTGTTATACACTAATATCTCATGAAGTCATTTATACAGACAATAATGTGAGAAAAAATGAGAAAACATTTTTTCAAATAGAGAGGAATTCAAAAGCCTTGTTTTAGGCATATTTTAACCTAGAGTTAGAAAGTTTTGGAAGAAAGCAGCAATTTTGTGATAGAACAAGGCCAATTACCCTTATTTATCTTAACCCTTTCCCAAACGACAAAATGTTTAGATGGTCTAATGAAAAATCTGTCACAAATGACAAAATAAACTTGATAACAATAAGATGTGCATGAAATATTGCACAGAAAATATTGAGGCAAAAGGAGAAACTGATGGTTATCAGCAGTTTCTTCTTTTGTTTCAATGTTTTCCCAAGCCTTATCTATTGGAGGTCTTGTTTGGGAAAGGGTTAACAAGGAATAAATGCTCTAGCAATGGGGATTTTATGCACAATGACTGTCACAACTCTCAATAATTAATTGATTATAAAACATTATCTACAAGTGTACAAAAATAATCGTCATTTCACATAATTTATTTACAAAATAAACTGGAACAATCACTAAATGTGATTATACCCAAACAGTGCCTTTTCCAACAAGAGTTGTCCGAGGACAACATAGCTTGAAGTTTGAACATTACCCATCCATTACTTATTGAGAAATTTAACCGACATGAAATTTAACTCAAGGGCCATAACTATGTGACAAATCAATGTAGCACAACCAAAACAGGATACCATCACTTTTTTAAGAAAAACCTTGTAACTGCACCTTGTTTTAAGCTGCAGTTACAAGGTTTTTCTTCAAAAGCAGCAATATGTGCTCACTTACTGGTGAGTCTATGAATTTGAACAAAAGTGGTCATGTAGTTTTTGAAAAATGGAGCGGACATAAAAAGATACAGGTTAGCCAAACGACAAGCCGACTCGTATATACCTCCCAAATAGAATTTTGGGTGATATAACTAGAATAAGTCAAAGGGTTATCCCTAAATGCATATTTGATGGAATCAAATACTTTAAGTACCATGTGCTTGACAACCTAGATATATAACAAAATTCTGTAAGACAAAAGATTACATCGAGGGCCCAGTGCAAAACTATTGGAACTACACATTTTTAAAGTGACATTTCACATTCATTTTATTTTTTGAAAGTATGTCTTGATGCAAAAATTGTTTATTCTATTGCGTAGAAATAAAATCAGTTTTTTGAAGTTGTTATTTATAAGGGAAAAATATGCCTCAAAAGTTGAGACAGAAATGACAAATTCTATATAAATATGAACTGTTGTCCACAACAATTTGAGTAATTCTAGCACAAAAATATATATTTCTCGTAAACGGTTCAATATTTTGGCTTGAAATTTTCAGAATTTTCATAAGAAAAGATGCTCTTTCAGATAGAATAAAAGTCAAATTTATGTAAAAATAATTAAGAAATGTCACTTTAAGAAATTCACTTTTTTGCATTTTCTGAATCCTTAGGCAGGAATACATCATGTGATCTAATAATGAGTTTCAATTCTGTATAATTGAAAATATACAATACAGCTCGCATGTTTTTTGCCTATTTCCACGCATCATAGCAGGTGGAACAACGTGATGGACGCAGTGAACAGGTTTTTCCACCTAAACCAGCCTAATCACCAAAAAAATATCAAATATATTTTATTTCTTTCACTTTAAGAAAGTTATTATGCTTTCTAATCTGTAAAATTCTACAAAACGTAGTTACAATAGTTTTGCACTAAGCCCTCAACATTTTTTTAAACTAAAACCTTTACATTTGTCTTTGACTGTCTCCTCTGACTTTGGTCTCAGAGCAACAGATAAGAGGGGTAATGAAAGGCATTCTTAACCCTTTCCCGAATGAGAAAAGTTTAGGGTAATCAATTTTGAAAGCTACTCGAGTTGCAAATGAATGTTAACCCTTTCCCAAACGGTCAAACTTTTGGGTGATATAAATTCAAAGCTGCTGCAGATGACAAAATGGGTGTTAATACACAAAGAATTTGTGTTCTAAAAATAGCACAGAAAAAAATGAGGCGAAGGGAGAAAATGCTGATCATAAGTATTTTCTTCTTTTGCCTCAATGTTTTGCCTAACCTTTTCTCATTGAGACGTAAAAACCCAGTCTTGTTTCAGAGCTTCAGATTGACAGTGGGCCCGGGCCATTTGACACACTATTTGCAAATATGGCCCATCATTTTTCAACTCCAGGGGCCAAGCGGCCCAAGCTTTAACAAATTTTTTATATCACTATGTTTATTTTCATTGCTATGGCCCATCATTTCAAAAAATGACCCGTCAATTTCCCTGCCATGGGTCATTTCGACCCACCACTCTTCAAATAAATCTGAAGCTCTGCTTGTTTGGGAAAGGGTTAATGACTGTAGGATTTGTGCACAACATAACACAGAAAATATTGAGGCAAAAGGAGAAAGTGCTGATTATCAGCACTTTCTTCTTTTGCCTTAATGTTTTCCCAAGCCTTATCTATTAAGGACCTCAAAACTAGGTCTAGTTTGGAAAAGGGTTAATTTGTTATTTCAAACCTGAACCCAATGTTATGGGTACTCATCTCATCTGTATTGTATCGATGAGACGCTTCTAATTAGTACCCACACCAGTGTTTGATGAATGATAAATGAAGTATTGCATTTTGAAAGGTCATTACTACCTCCTATCAGTGGGTCTGCGTATTAGATAGAGGCTGTATAGTAGATTCTATGCGATATAAACGTTCAAAAGGCGCAGCCTTTGAACGTTTATGTCGCGTAGAATCTACTATACAGACTCTATCTGACTTAGTGTTCGTCAACCAATGAAAACATACGCTCTTCAAACCACGCCTCTGACCGGAGCTACTATCCAGCGGATCTCACTGGAATTACATCATTTTCCCCAAAATTACATCATTTTCCCAAAAATATTACATCATTTTTCATAACTACACAGGAAACGGGGGCGTGGCTATGTATAAACTGACCGGCAGTGCGTCTATGTGAAATATAGCGCCGAAATTTTCAAATATACTGCAATTTCATTGGTCCAAAAACTAGGACGAACACTAATTGAAGTTACTATTATAGAAAAGATCAACTCAACAAATGCATTAATGAAATATGAAACATCCTATCACTAACAATAGTTATGGCAATTGTCAAGTTTTGCTAAACAGATAAATATGGCAAACAGTGTCACTATGCCCCTTCTTCCTCTTTTAACCCTTTCCCAAACAAGACCTGGTTTAGCCGTCCCTAATAGAAAAGGCTTGGGAAAACATTGAGGCAAAAGACAACCAGCAGTTTCTCCTTTTGTCTCAATATTTTCTGTGCAGTATTGTACACAAATTCCTTCATTTTAACATCAATTTTGTCATCTGCATCAGCTTTTCAATAGGACCATCCTAAAATTTTGTCATTTGGGAAAGGGTTAAAATGAACTTGCAAACATTTTTTTATGTAAACTATGTAACAGGACAACTGATTGGATAAGAAATCAAAATTATCCAATCAGTTTGGTTGTTGTGTAGTTATATTCAAATTTATACATAAACTGTAAGTTTGCAAATAGGGATCTATTAAGGTTGGGGCATGAAAGTAACAAAGATATAATGCTTGTCAATGTTTTAAATTTTCTGCTTCTATTGGGCTTAACTTTAAAAGCTTATACAACTGTTCTCCACTTTCTCAATAGCAAAAATTTAGACTGATTCAGTGAAATCTTGGTCTACTTTAAAAGGTATTGCAGACGATCATTTCAACTGAAGGAGATTTAACATCAGTTGGTTTTCGAATGTGGAAAACATTGTGGGAAATGAAGAAATTACGTGTTACAAGCAATTTCCTCTTTTTTCACAATATTTTCAAATGCCTTTTAGCCAGTGGTGCTTGTGGAGCAATTCACATGACTAAGTAAGGCTCCCTTATCAGGACAGATCACATGACTAAGTAAGGCTCCCATATTAGTAGACTGGTTCCCGCCTCAGATACTACTATGTTTGTTGAAAAGAGACTAATCAAGACAGGCAGAATAACACCTATCCTAGGGGATATAACTTTGTAAAACTAACACCTGTGAGTAACTAAGAGTAATTTCAGTTGACGAAAGTGCACCTCCAACTTAGAGTACCATTCTTATAACAGCATGTAAATGCAGCTCTGATTGGTTGAATGCTTTGACTATTTTCCATGCATTGAGCCATTTAAAATTCAAATTCAAATTCAAATTCTTTATTCAAGAAAACTCGATGAGAGCATAAAACAAAACAATATCAATGCATAACATAATTAATTAATCATGTATATTAACCAATCAAAGGGTATGGTTTGTAAGAGTCCATCTGTCGTTATACACCGGAATCAGTCTACCTTATCACATGACTAAGTCTGGTTCCTTTCAGCAGAATGGATTAATATGATTGGTTGTCTAATAGATCACATACCCAAGCATGTATGGCTTCCTTGAGTTATCACATGACTTAAGTCTGGTTCCCTTCAGCAGAATGGATGAATATGATTGGTTATCTGACTGATCACGTGACTGAGAAGGGTTCCCTTGTCACATGACTTAGTCTGGTTCCCTTCAGCAGAATGGATTAATATGATTGGTTGTCCGATAGATCACATGACCAAGCATGTAGGGCTTCCTTGAGTTATCACATGACTTAAGTCTGGTTCCCTTCAGCAGAATGGATGAACATGATTGGTTGTCTGACAGATCACATGGTATGGAATGGTTCCCTTCATTATCACAGACAGTTTTTAACACAAATACACTATAACAGCTTCCTTGAGCCCCGCCTTCTGTAAATCGGTCTAGCTGTAGTCCTGCGCCCGTCTGAAAGAGATCAAATATATGTCAGGGGATCTGGAAAAAGGGCACTTCAAGCATTTTAGAAATCTTGATTTTACAGATTAGCCTGTGGCTAAATGCAGAGTATTCAGGATGCATTCTTCTTATTTTAAGTTACAACAGGTCCCAAAGATGCTACAAGAGAATAACAATAATGTCAGCCTTTAATCTGAAATTTATTGGTAAACAAGAAATACTTTGTTATACTTTGTTTCTTTACACCTTTTAGGGTGTTGCTAAGCCTAGAATTCATTTGACAAGTTTACCTTTCAGTACTTTGGTTTAAAGAAGAAGAAAACATGCAGCATGAGTTTTGAAATTGAAAAAATATACCACAGTAAATACATCTACCACTAATGCATTTTTTTACCTCAATCTTAATGGGTTGACACATTTACCATTGTTATTATATTGAAATAATAATCAAAATAAGCAACTTATCTAATGCTATTTTGAAATACATGCACAAGAAAACTAAACAAAGGTAAACAAAATGTGGCTTCTACAGTACTAGTCAAATCCTGACCTTTTGCCTATACAGTTTTCTTAGAGTAGAAAATTACACTATACAGTATTTTTCAAGAAAACTGATGCATGTGATCAAGATTTCCTACTAAAACCCTTAGATTGTTCCAATTTGAAAGGATTTTGCAGATGAAAATATTTGATCGGTCAAAACAAAAATTCCCTTTGATACAGTGGAAATTGTAAATCAGCTTTTTTTTTTCTATTCAAAAATGTTCAAAGGTATTACTGTTTAGGTTAAAATTTGACCATAGAGAATATCTGTCATTCATCTACATTCTTGATTAGGCAAATTTATAGACATACATGCTCAGCCAAATAATAAGAATAGAACTAATGGTTAAAAGCAAAGCACAAAAGAACTAAAATCTTAAGCTGTATAACTAAAGGTAGCATTGCACATATTGCTGTTAACCCTTTCCCAAACAAGACGGGGTTTTGACGACTCTAAAACAAAAGGCTTGGGAAAACATTGAAACAAAAGAAGAAACTGCTGATAACCAGCAGTTTCTCCTTTTGTCTCAATATTTTCTATGCCATATTTCACACAAATTCTATCTCAAATAACTTCCATTTTGTCATTTGTGGCAGTTTTTGAAGTGGATCACTGTAAAATTTTGCCATTTGGGAAAGGGTTAAACAAACTTAGCTCATACTTAACCCATTACCAAACTTAAGACTGATCCAAATTCAAAGGTAATGCAGACAACAATTTAAAGTAAGTGAAATTTTAGATTTTTTGGTCTTTCTTTATAGAAAACATTGTGGGAAATGAATAAATTACTTGTCACAAGCAATTTCTTCACTTCCCATCATGCTTTACAAAGCCTTTAACTTGTTGGGCATAAAAAGACATGATCATGTGGAAATGGGTTAATTTCTATATCAACATGCTTGACCCATTCCCACACATTGACGTTTTTTGATACCCTACAAGGAAAAAGTATTAGAAAACATTTTGGAAAATGAAGAAATCTAATTTAATGACGAAAATAATTTCTTTACTTACCACAATGTTTTCTTCTCAGAAAGACACAAAAAATGGCAAATTGCAGTTTTGAAATTATCCCCTGCAAAATTTCTAAATTTTGACCAGTCTATAATTTTGCCCTTTGGCAATGGATTGAATTAAAATAGTCATAACCCTTGTCATGCGGACCTCAATCAACTCTTCAATGCCATAATTAAACCCTTTCCCAAACCAGATCTGATTTTGAAGTCACTCATGGAAAAGGCAGCAGCACACATTGTGATTGAGACCCCCTAGAAAACCAGTAAGTTCTCTTTTTGCCTTTTTCTATAATATTTTAAATGAAAGTCCTATCTTTATCAATATCCATTTTACAGTCAATAAATTTTCTGTATTTTCTTTCTGACAAGCAAACCATTTCTTATAAATAGTTTTTGATCTATTCTTTCATAATGACAAGATAGAATACCTACAATAGATTCACATAACATCAAGAATGTTTTGAGCAACCTTGTAATCATTCTGCAGCAAAGAGTACAGAATTTTTCTTCTTTGGTACTTATATGTTTGCATCTGATAGCTGTGAATATTTATAATGTGGCCCGAAAAATTCCAATGTCATATGAATCTTACAAGAAATCTTAAGAAATCTTAAAAAAATCTTTTACTAAAATGCATTTTTCTGTGAAATTTTCCCTATTGAAGCCATATCTCGTCCCAAAATGATCCCTGAAAATCATGTTAGTAGCCCCCATAGCCCCAGCCTTCATGCATTTATAAAGGGAGAGTACTCACTATAGGCCTGTTAGAGTGAACAAAAAGATGGATTATATTGTAGAAACATAAAAGAAACAACATATCCTAGAGCTTGTGTTTTATATACAGAGTTACAGTAGAAATATATGACCTATCTCATTAAAGGGGACCTTGTGGAAAGTGTGAAAAGTATTGATCCTAGTCAGTCTGCACGGTCTGCACAGCCTGACTAGGATCGATACTTTTCACTCTTATGTAAATTTTTTTAATGTAAAATGTTTCTCCTATCTTTCTTTATGTTCATTTTCCAAATACGACTTTTGGATGACAACTGCCGAGTCTGATCTATTTTCTTCGAATTTGGTTTGATGGGCTTCCAATAAGGTCCCTTTCAGCATGATGGATCACATATAAAGAAAACATGATGTCGTAAAGCTTGTGCTTTATATACAGTGCTACAGACAAGAGGGGGTAATTGTTTTTCAAATTACATTTTTTATCTAAGGTTCATTAAACTCTATGTTGTGGGTACTTATTGGAACTAGAACTGTCGCAAAGCGGACAAATACCCCCAACTAGCGCGTTGTCACTGAAAAAGTGCTAAAGTTCAAAGTGGCATAACTCTAAAACTACTGCCTGGATCAAGATGAAAATTGCAGGTGCACAACTTCATATGATAGGAAACAACCTGATAAAATTTCAGCAAAATCGGTCAAAAACTGTGGGAGGAGAAGAGGACACAAAATTATGTCCATGGACAGACGGACGGACGGACGGACGGACGGACAGACGGACAGACGGACGGACAACCTGAATCCAGTATACCCCCCATAACTTTGTTGTGGGGGGTATAATTATCGATCAAAACAATTCCAAATGGTACTCGTTGAAATCTTCTCCAACAGATGATTCCAAACAGTATCAATAGCATATGGTATGAATTTGAAATAACAAATTTAAAATGCATTTACCCTCTCTTATAAGTGGCTCTGATATACAAGTATCTTGTCGCTGAAACACCATGAAGAAGTCACAGCTTGGAAAACTGACCATTCTCTAAAGTCAAAGGTGAAAGTACTGCATATCAATGGCTCTGCGTGAAACAGTTGTAACTGCCTATAAACATATAGGCAGTTACAACTGTTTTGCGCTGAGCCATCATAACGGGGTTCCAAGGGCTACATAGCTTTATTTTGTATATCAACTGAGCACAAAATATGCTGCCAACTGAAACATCTGCCAACTTGGATGAGCAATAAGACATATAGGGGTTGACCACTGGCATTCTCTCCCAATATATTGACGGAATTACATATAATCATATATGTCATTTGTAGTAACAATGACCTGAGCATTAAAGCATCGAACGCCAGTGGGGTTGACTCAGAATTCCATACAAAACAGCATGCAAGAGAGATGGAGGTGCCAAATAACTGCTTGTCAACAAAACCTTGTAACTGCAGCTTGTTTTGTCAAAAAGCAGAGAAATATTAATTGACTGAAATTCACAGAAATAAAAGCATACATGTCTACACATCAAATCATATTCAGTAGAGTAGATAATCTTGTTATATGGGTGATACTGTATGCTGAGCTACAAGGTGAAACAGAAAATAGTGTACAAATTATCTACAAATAAAAACATAGAAAACAAGAAAAGCTCTCACATAGCAAAGAAAATTGCACTATAAATGGCTACACACTTAGTTACACAGTGAAATGCAGGTCAGAGACATATCATCTACTAAACGCAATACTATTCCAAACTTTTCCCAAACAATGCAATTTAGACCTCTCCAAATTGAAAGGAGTTGCAAACAGTAAAATAATAGATGTGGACAGCAGAAAATATTTTTTAGTTTTAGCATACAAGATATTGTGGGAAAGTGTAACATTGCTGTTAAGCCAAAACTACTGCTAGGGACATCAAAACCAGGACTTGTTAAAGTAGAAAATTATAGTGACCAGCATTTTTCTTTTTTGCCTTAATATTATTTTCCTAAATTGTATACAAAATTCCATATCTATCAACATCTATTTTGCCATCTGCAGCAGCTTTCAAATTGGGAACAGTACACATTTCTGTTGTTTGGGAAAGTGCTATATTACAGTATTGCATCTATCCATTCATATGACCTCTGACCTCATTAGTCACATGACTGTCACATGACCTTCACCTTGTGTGTTCAGTATTCATCATTGATGTTATCATTTTTATCTTTTTCATCATCATAATCATCGTCATCATCATCATCATATTTATCTCCTGAAATTGTCAAGTCAAACAATGAAAAATCGAAAATATACTTCATTTAATTTTAGTTACAATCTTCAATAAGTTCTCTTTGTTTTGGTCCCATCCAAATGTTCAAAGTTTAGTTTATCTCAATCAATTCCAATACATAGATGCTTTTGACACCCCACATGATAATGGCTTTAGAAGGTATTGCAAAAAAGCAATTCTTTTTCCTTTCTCACAGCGTTTTCTAACCTAAAAGACGAAGAACATTTAAATTTCATTCACTTGAAATTGATATCTGCAACATCTATGAATTAAGACCAGTCTAAAATTTCCCCATCCAGTAATGGGTATCAAAAATGGATAATGTGTGGCAATTGGTTATCATGATAATTTTAGTAGTTGTGGAAATTGCAAGTTAACCCTTTCCCACACATTGACGTTTTTGGACAACCCACAAAATAAAGGCTTTGGAAAACATTGTGGAAAATGAAGAAATTGCTTGTGGCAAGCAATTTCTTCATTTCCCACAATGTTTTCTACCAAAAAAGACCAAAAATGTTAAATTTTGTTTAATGGAAATTGTCGTCTGCAACACCTATGAGTTTGGACTAGGCAAAAATTTTGTTGTTTGGGAAAGGATTAAACTTTTACCCAAGCATCGTGCTGACAGACACAGATATAACACTCAGGTTAAAAGTTAAGTAAAAAGTATCCGTTTAAAGTCTGTTTTTACGAACTGAGAGACATGCTCAACCCACTTGACACTTTAACCCACAATCACTGTCTGAAGTCTGAAGTCGGCTGTTAACAATTGGGGCAGCCACAGCTCTTTGGATCTCAACTCTCAAGTGTACCCATTTGTAAACCTGGGTGAAGAGGAGCAAAGTAACTTTTTTGCTCAGAAAAAAATCCCGTTGCACCAGAGGAATTTGAACCCAGGACCCTTTGATCCCAAAGCCCAGGTCCTACCACTAGACCACGGCGCCCCACAAATGTTACTCGAATATTTCCAAACATATCATTGCTTCAATATTTTGCTGATATTTTGTACCCTAATCCTTTCTTCATCAACAACCATTTTGTTGCCTGCATTGGCTATCAAATTCAAACAATCCAATTTTTTTTGAGAAAGCATTAGCCCTTTCCAAAACGACAAAATTTTAGGGGGTCCAATTTGAAAGATGACGCAGACAACAAAATTCATGCTACTAATGATGAAAGGGATGAATCATTAAGCACAGATAATATTGAGGCAAAAGGAGAAAATGCTGATTATCAGCATTTTCTTCTTTTGTCTCAATGTTTTCCCAAGCCATTTCTGTCAGGGACGTCAAAACCAGATCTGCTATAGGTAATGAAATAATCAGTTCTTACCATCATCTGGCATAGGTCCTAACCCATTCTGATCAGCATTGTCATCTACATGGTCCACATCCTAAAATAGAAAACATGTCAGTTTTGAAATCTGTAATAGAAGAACCAATGCAAAACATTGAGACAAGTAGCATTTTCTCCTTTTGCCTTTATGACTTCTATGCCATATGGTATACAAATCCCATCTAGATCTACATGGTATGCTGGATCTTTCATTTTGTACTGACCTAAAATTCTGTCCTTTGGTAATGGGTTTACTGCTACAATGTATCTTTACTGCTCCAATGTATCACGAAATGGAACAAGCTTGCGGACCTACCTGCATGGGTTTCGCACCCACGTCCACATTATCCTGCGCATGTAAAAGGTTGTTATCAGCAGCCAGGGGATGTATCGGCATTTCGACTTGCTCTTGTTTAACACCGTCATCTACAGGCTGGTTAGGTTGTAGCTGGTTATCTACAGCATCCGGTCTGATGGGACGGAACTTGAGATCCTCTTCTTTAGATTTAAAATTAGGTTCTTGAACCTGAATAATAAAATCATTATATCATGTGTTAACATCTACCCAAACAAGCCCTGGTATTGATGTCTATAATCAAAAGGGTTTTGGAAAGCAATTAGAGAAACAAGAGCTTCGAAGAGCGGTGCATATACGCCCGAGAGGGGCTTGTCAGTAAAAATTGGCCATTTTTTCAATTCAAGGGCAGATAATTCAAACATGAAAAGTTATCAAAATTTTTTTGCACAACAAGACACCATAGAGATTCATTGTGGCTAGTTTGATTAAATTCTGGTTGAAACTGTAGAAGTAGCACACAGGAGAAAATGGGCATTTTTGAGAAAATGGGCATTTTTCCTTAAATTCAAGGGCAGATAATTCAAGAACGAAAACAGTTATCTAAATTCTGTAAGCGGTGTGCACAACTAGACACCATGGAGATTCATTGTGGCAAGTTTGATCAAATTCTGATCAAAACTGTAGGAGGAGTTGCCCACACAAGAAAATGGGTATTTTTTTAATTCAAGGGCAGATAATTCAAGAACGAAAAGAGTTATCTGAATTCCGTAAGTGCGGTGCACAACTAGACACCATGGAGATTTTTTTTGCAAGTTTGATCAAATTCCGATCAAAACTGTAGGAGGAATTGCGAACACAAGAAATTGCTAACGGACGGACGGACGGACGGACGGACAGACGGACAGACAGACAGACAGACAGGCGGACGAGTGGGGCCATAACATAATACGACCCTTCGGGCGTATAAAAAAGGGAATTTCCTGAAAAGGAACTTTACTGGAGTCCGAAATTGTCGTTTGTAGCACCTTTTAAATTGTTTCTGTCTGGTACTAATACAACCTAAACATCCTTTCTGAGCCTCCAGCTGATCAGTTCATAAATGTTTACCATTATCCACTCAATGTTGAGAAAGAAATATCAAACAGAATATTTGCCATGGCCTTTATAGATAGTCCAATTAGGCCATTGCCACTACCCATGTCTACAGGCATTGTTTACATTATAGCTAGTAAATTTTCACCTTCAGGAATGAGTAAATATGACACAGAATAATTAATACTCGCCAGCAATCATACCCTGTCAAGCAGAGTCAATAGTTTCCATAATCATTATGACTTTGTATTCTGAATGTGCTCCTTGTGTCAATATAGGACCCTCCTTGTTCTCATTACCTGACTTTATATCTGCCTTAATATACTGTTTGCAAGATTTTTCAGTACAAATGGTTCTTAAGGGGTTAAAATCATAATGTGTACATTACCTGTAGATTAACAGGTCCCTGGTTTTCTATACGACCATCATGATCCCCACCACCCTCCATATTCTCATTACTCGACTTTATATCTGGCTTAAGGGGGAATGCTCCAGTTTTTCGGAACACTCGGTCTTTACTGTAGTAAATTAACTGTTTCGTACCAATATGTTTCGCTACCCTATTTTCAATAATATAACACATCATTGCAATTAACCATTTTCGAAGGTAAAAGTGTATTTATTATGCGAAACTGATTTCCTCAAGTTAGAAATCGATTATTTGGAGCAAGACAGTCGTAAGTGTGTATGCAGTTACCACTGTTTTGCGTCATTTTGTTCGTGTGTAGCTGATAAACATTGCTGTAATTCACTAATAAGTGCGCTGACCTATACATTTTCTTTTTGAATTATTACCAGGACATGTTGCTTAATACAATGAGGGAGTTTTATCAAATTCTATTATGTAGAACTTGAAATATTTCCAAAAATATGCAAATTTTGACATAAAACACTCCAGTTTCGTTGATCTAACCGATCACGTGAGCATGCTGTTTTATACATTACGCGTTTAAAGTAACACATATTTTGGGTTTTCTATTCTTATTAGATGTAAGACGTTACTTTAAATCCGTTTTCGAGACTAAACGATGAATATACAGCATTTTATTAGCATTTTATCGACCTTTGACAGGTGCAAGAAATTGTGCATTTTTTCGATGTTGGGGTATGTGATACGAATGCCTATAAAATTCAAACAAGATCGCTGACCATCCATTTTCATTTTATTTTTCAATTGGTAATAACATGTAATTTCAACATACGAAATATAAATAAATTCTATTATTGGGAAAAAATTAAGGAAACTGGAGCATTCCCCCTTAAAATACTGTTAACAAGATTTTTCGGTACAAATAGTACTTGTGGGGTTAGCCTCATAACATGTACATTACCTGTAGATCAACAGGTCCCTGGTTTTCTATACAAATCATACTTAACCCTTTCCCAAACAATACCTGATTTTGACATCCCTGATAGAAAAGGCTTGGGAAAATATTGAAACAAAAGAAGAAACTGCTGATAACCAGCAGTTTCTCCTTTTGTCTCAAAATTTCCCATGTCATATTTTACACAAATGATATCTTTAATAACTTCCATTTTGTCATTTCTGACAGTTTTGGTTGTTCACCCTAAAATATTGTTTGGGAAAGGGTTAAGGGGTTAACCTCATAATGTGTAAATTACCTGTAGATTAACAGGTCCCTGGTTTTCTGTTGGACCATCATGATCCCAACGACCATCCATATTCTCATTACTCGACTTTATATCTGCCTTAACTCTTTCGCTGCCAATGTCGCCTTTTGGCGACATACTAGGAGACTGCCAATGTCGCCTTTTGGCGACCTGACGATCACGTTTCTTTACACATGTTTTTAACATGTTTTACGGCATCGATTATTTACGACTTTTGACTCATTTACGGCAAATAAGTTTGTTTACGGCATTCAACCAGGAAATTAGATTATTTTTTTGATTTTCGATGATTTTGAAGCTGTTTCTAGACGACAAATTCTCAGATCAGTGAGGACCAACAAAATGGCGACTCGCCTCACTGTGGACGATGTTCTGACATTGATTGCAAACGACTCAGACTCAGGATCGGAGTTTAAATTGTTAGAAAATGTATGTTTATAATTTTTACTGACCTATTTGTACATTTTTCATGTTTATTTCGTAAAATACCGTACTTTATTCTATTCTCACCTGTTCTCACCTGTACATAATGTGTTAAGCTAAAACCCTTTACCTACCTATGATGAAAAACATGCCAGTCTCGTCTATTTTGATAATAGATATTCTCCTACTTTGATTTTCTTCTCTAAACATTTGATTAGATGTTTGTACAAAATTTTAACCGTACTTTTATCTGGTTGAAGGTGTGCACTGTCTACACAAAGTGATTTCAGAGGATTTTTGTCAGTATTTTTTATATAAACTGGCAGCCCTTGGTGTGTAATAAATGTATAAAAAGTGTTTAGTTTTACTCATAAGTATTAGTTTGGTAATGTATTAGACAGATATTCCTTAAAACTGATTTTTTTAGTAGATTTGTCCATACCAAATAACCTTTTTTTACATAAAAACACCATTTTTTCTATTTTTCAAGGTCAACCAAGGTCACGGTCAAGGTCAAGGTCATACAATCACATATTTGAAAGCATATTTAATAAGCATAACATATAAACTTAATTTCCTGAAAGTTTCATTACAATCTAACAACAAATAAATATTTTAGAGTAATTTCTTTATATAGAGTATAATTTTTGGAATTTCCTGGAATTTAATTGGCACTGAGGAGTCTGTTTTCTAAGAAAATTTGGCAGCGAAAGAGTTAACATAATGTTAACAAGATTTTTCAGTACAAATGGTACTTGTGGGGTTAACCTCATAATGTGTAAATTACCTGAAGATTGACAGGTCCCTGGTTTTCTATTCGGCCATCATGATCCCCACCACCCTCCATATTCTCATTACCCAACTTTAGATCTGGCTTAACATCCTGTAAAATAGGAACAGAGCAATATATAAAACATTAATTACCTTCGGAAAACATTTAGGCAAAGGAAGGAAATGCTGATAATCAGGTCTTGTTTAGGGAAAGGACAAAGAAATATTCTAACTTTTGTCAAAATACATGCTTGTAATGCATTTTCAGCTAAATTTCACTATAATAACTTATTCCAAATATTTACATGTAGTAACCTACCAAAGTACCCATCATCCTCTGCTTTATTTTCAATCTGAGATCTGAGGTGCGTTCTTTAGAGCAAGATTTTTTAAGATTTCTTAAGATGTTTTTGATACAGCGTTTTTGAGACTGAGATTAGAAGCGAGGGGTTCAGAATGTTCTATACTTCATACAAATGACATCATCATGACGTCATTTGTATGAAGTATGGAATTTCGCAACTTCGCGGTTTATGAATCATGGCGCATTCGGAACAACTCGGTCAATTCTCTCCCATATAGATTCTACAGAATTCACCGAGGGGGTCCCAAAGAAGTATAGAGCAATGTCGGCTCCCAGTGATCGTCTTTAAAATCTTGCTCAGAAGAACGCTTTATCCTAAAACATCTTAAGAAATCTCAAGATATCTCAAGAAATCTCGCTCTACAGAACGCACCTCTGAATTCAATTCCTTGTCAATACTGAGAATGTTCATGAAAAGTGATCTTTTTTAACCCTTTCAAAAATGGCAAAATTGTAGGGTTCTCCTATTTGAAAGCTACACCTGTATGTAGCAGATGACAAAATGGATGTTGACAAAGATATCACTAGTGTAAATATAATGTAGAAAATATTGAGGCAAAAGGAGAAAATGCTGATTATCAGCATTTTCATCTTTTGCTTCAATATTTTCCTAAGCCTTTTTAATGAGGGGCGTCAAAACCAGGTCTTGTTTGAGAAAGAGTTTAACGATTTCTGTTGCATGCCATTGGATCTACATATTTATTAATTACTCTGGTCTAAAAAAATTTTTACAGTACAGCTTGCATGTTTTTGGCCTAATTTCACACATCACCGTGATTCGATTTGGGTGGATTCGAGTGGAAAAGGCAATGGCCATAGTGAGAGTGTTTTTTCCACCCAAACCCGTTGGATCACTGCAATGTTCCAGCTCGATTTTGCAATCTACTACCGTAAATCGCAGTGATATGCATGGACAGGCTTAGACTGGCATTTACACTCTATCAAAGTGATCACCGCCCTTAACCACCTACCACCGCGATTCATGGTGATGTGCAAAAATTGTGAGTGGAATAACACAATGGTCATTATCGACAATCACCACAATTATCCGCACAAATTCTTTTTTCCCCAATGGCAGTGTTGAATCTAGAGGGGGCCATGGCCAAAATGACCCCCTAAAATCTCAAATGACCCCATCGAGAATGAAGCATGGGCCAAATTAACTATGTATTTGTATTGGATGACCCCCTTGAGCAAGAGCTGTGGGCCCATTGGGCCCCCTAGAACACACAGCTAGATTCAACACTGCAATGGGCAAGCATTTTAGGCAAAACACCCCTCTGAGCTGTACTAAACTATACCTTATTATCCTCTTTATTGTAGTCCGTATCCGGTTTATCTTGTGGGGGTAATAACTGATGTTGTTGTTGTTGTTGCTCTATCATGTTGGGGTCAACAGGTTTATGTTTATCCTGCAGATCTTGTAACATCTCATTGGCCATCTTCATACCCTGTAAGGATTTATAAAATAAGAGTTAGCATGGAAACAAAATTGACTGTTTCGAAAATAGAATGAGCCATTTCAAGAAAACTTATTTTAACAGCAAATTCATACTTCAATGACATAAGCTAACTATATCAACTCATATCCTATTGCTATTTCAAGGACTTTTTCCTATACAGACAGAAACTAAAAATCTTTCACAGGCAATATCTTTTTTTGTCCCACTGTTTTCCTGAGTATTGTTTTTCTTGACGGGCTTCAAAATTAACCATTATGTTCAAATGGGCAGGTTTACACATGCTGAACTCTTTCCCAAACAAGATCTGGTTTTGACGTCCCTAGTAGAAAAGGCTTGGGAAAACATTAAGGCAACAGAAGAAAGTGCTGATAATCAGCATTTTCTCCTTTTGCCTCAATATTTTCTGAGCTATTTTGTATACAAATCCTTTCATTAGCACCAGTAGTTTGGTCTTCTGTAGCAGAATTCAAATGGGACTACCCTAAAATTTGCCATTTGGAGAAGGATTAACAGAACATCTTACCTCATTCACTACAGGATGTACATTCTGACCAGGCAGCTGTCCACCTCCTGCTGTGTTCTTTATTTGTTGTAACTGCTGTTGTTTCATGGAATCCCAAGAGTTTTGCTAAAACACATACAAGATGAATAGGTCTTTGATATCAATATTACAATATATCAACTTAACCAGTTAACAACTAAACCCTTCTAAAACAAGATCTGATCTTAGCACCCTAATAGAAAAGGCCTTAGAAAGCATAGAGACAAAAGAAGAAAATGCATATAAAAACAAAATCTCATAACATCAGTTTAAAACCAGCTGCAATTACTAGGTTTTAGTTGAAAAGCATTGATTAAGTGCTTTCAATTATTTTAATAAATATTTTCTCTACATTCTGAATGCTTAACTCCTGTGTTCTTCACTTGTTGTAGTTGGTGTTGTTTCATGGAATCCCAGGAGTTTTGCTGAAACACATAAAAGAAGATTCTAATGTGTACCCACAACATAAAATTGGATGAATATTGAAAGGTACTTTGCATTAGGAAAAACCATTACCAATATTTATGTGTGCTTTTAATAAAGTCCTTAATTAAATTAATTTACAGAACGAGTACTGTATAATTCAGTAAGATCCATTGATTGAATGGGGTTTGGGGTTTGGAGAATTATAAATCAAATATGGCTTTTAAAAACACTTGTCTTTGTGTCACTGTGGACTTACCGGTAAATTATTCCTGTCTCTACCAAAAGGCATATTGAAGAAGTTTCTATTCCCCTGGCCTATAAACCCCTGATGTTGTTGACTGGGGGCCAGTTGAAAGTTGCCAGGCTGCTGGTTGTTGAGATTCATACTTGGATTCTGTACTCCAACATTTGTATCAAATAAATTGAAGAGTAAGGCAGGTACTTTGAAGGTCATTCAATATGGAGAATTAAGTATTTGAAATCAAAATCCTATGTTGTGGGTGCTCATTTGAATTGTCTCATTGAGACGATTCAAATGAGTACCATCAACATAGGTTTTGATGTGTTATAAACTAATTATAGCATTTTAAAATCTTTTATTTATAGATGTGGACATACCGGTAAATTATTCCTGTCTCCACCAAAAGGCATGTTGAAGAAGTTTCTATTTCCCTGGCCTATAAACCCTTGATGTTGTTGACCAGGGGCTAGTTGAAAGTTGCCAGGCTGCTGGTTGTTGAGGTTCATGCTTGGATTCTGTACACTCAGGTTGGTATCAAATAAATTGAAGAGTAAGGCAGGAACTTTGAAGGTCATCAAATATGTAGAATTAAGTATTTCAAATCAAAACCCTATGTTGTGGGTGCTCATTTGAATCGTCTCAATGAGACGATTCAAATGAGTACCATCAACATAGGTTTTAGATGACTTATAAACCAATAATAGCATTTTAAAAACTTTTATTTATAGATGTGGACTTACCGGTAAATTATTCCTGTCTCCACCAAAAGGCATATTGAAGAAGTTTCTATTTCCCTGGCCTATAAACCCTTGGTGTTGTTGGCCTGGGGCTAGCTGGAAGTTACCAGCCTGCTGGTTGTTGAGGTTCATGCTTGGATTCTGTACTCCAACATTTGTATCAAATAAATTGAAGAGTAAGGCAGGTACTTTGAAGGTCATCAAATATGGGGAATGAAGTATTTCAAATCAAAACCCTATGTTGTGGCTACTCATTTGAATCGTCTCATTGAGACGATTCAAATGAGTACCATCAACATAGGTTTTAGATGACTTATAAACCAATAATAGCATTTTAAAAACTTTTATTTATAGTTGTGGACTTACCGGTAAATTATTCCTGTCTCCACCAAAAGGCATGTTAAAGAAGTTTCTATTTCCCTGGCCTATAAACCCTTGATGTTGTTGACCGGGGGCTAGCTGAAAGTTGCCGGGCTGCTGATTGTTGAGATTCATGCTTGGATTAAGTACTCCAACATTTGTATCAAATAAATTGAAGAGTAAGGCAGGTACTTTGAAGGTCATTAAATATGGAGAAATAAGTATTTCAAACCAAAACCCTATGTTGTGGGTGCTCATTTGAATCGTCTCAATGAGACAATTCAAATGAGTACCATCAACATAGGTTTAGATGACTTATTTATAAACCAATAATAGCATTTTAAAAACTTTTATTTATAGTTGTGGACTTACTGGTAAATTATTCCTGTCTCCACCAAAAGGCATGTTGAAGAAGTTTCTATTCCCCTGGCCTATAAACCCCTGATGTTGTTGACCGGGGGCTAGCTGAAAGTTGCCAGGCTGCTGGTTGTTGAGATTCATGCTTGGATTCTGTACTCCCAGGTTGGTATCAAATAAATTGAAGAGTAAGGCAGGTACTTTGAAGGTCATTAAATATGGAGAAATAAGTATTTCAAACCAAAACCCTATGTTGTGGGTACTCATTTGAATCGTCTCAATGAGACGATTCAAATGAGTACCATCAACATAGGTTTTGATGAGTTATAAACTAATTATAGCATTTCAAAAACATTTATTTACAGTTGTGGACTTACCGGTAAATTATTCCTGTCTCCACCAAAAGGCATATTGAAGAAGTTTCTATTCCCCTGGCCTATAAACCCTTGATGTTGTTGACCGGGGGCTAGCTGAAAGTTACCAGCCTGCTGATTGAGATTCATGCTTGGATTCTGTACTCCAACATTTGTATCAAATAAATTGAAGAGTAAGGCAGGTACTTTGAAGGTCATTAAATATGGGGAATGAAGTATTTCAAATCAAAACCCTATGTTGTGGGTACTCATTTGAATCGTCTCAATGAGACGATTCAAATGAGTACCATCAACATAGGTTTTGGTGAGTTATAAACTAATTATAGCATTTTAAAAACTTTTATTCCTAGTTGTGGACTTACTGGTAAATTATTCCTGTCTCCACCAACAGGCATGTTGAAGAAGTTTCTATTTCCCTGGCCTATAAACCCCTGATGTTGTTGTCCGGAGGCTAGCTGAAAGTTACCAGCCTGCTGATTGAGATTCATGTTCGGATTCTGTACTCCCAGGTTCGGATTTTGAGCATTTAACCCAACCTGACCTTGAAGAACTTGCTGTTGTTGTTGCTGCTGCTGCTGCTGTTGTAACTGTTGAGCTTGCTGCTGTTGTTGTTGCAGAAGATTCTGAAATTATAAATGAGTAAGAATCTGGAAAAGCAGCACTTTGTCGTATTTCAAATATCTGCAGCTTAAAACAAGCTGCAGATACAAGGTTTTCATTGAAAAGCAGCGACTTATAGCTTTTGTTACCACAATATTTTCAGATCAGCCTACATGTCCATTTTTAATTTGTTCTAAGCCGAGAAAATTTGTGAAGTAGTTTTGAAAATATAATACGCTGTACCTAATATCATTGCATGCGACAGAAAATGTGTCTGGGAAAAAAATCATTAATGTTTTCAGACTTGAGAAGGAATTGAGGTATCAAAATAAATTAAAAAGCATGACAGGTACTTTGAAGGGATAACAAAGTCCCTTTATGATTATGATTATCACCTATAATATTCTACAGGACAAAATAATTAGAAAGAAAGGTTTTGATTGTTTTGATGAAATGTAATGGGAATTGAATATAAATAATTTGGTCATCAATAAAATTAAAATGGCAAAATATCTCAATAGCTAAATCTAGTATGAAACAAAAGCTTTGTAGCCCAGCACAAATAAACCATGAGGGGCATGTCAGTAAAATATTTTCCTTTCTAATTCAAGGACTTGAGAATCAAATGGAGATTGCTGACGAATTGCTGAACAGAAAGCTATGGTAAAGTCGATAAATATTGACCTGAACCTGACGAATATGCAATGAGTATTTGTGACACGGAATAAACAATACTCGCCAGCAATCATACACTGTCATGCAGAGTCAATAGTTTCCATAAGCATTGTGACTTTGTATTCCGCATGTGCTTATCGTGTCAATGTATGTCGAAGAGTGATTATTCCGCATCACAGTTACTCAATAGCCGTGTGTGATTTAGGCCGGTAGAGCTCTTCCAGAAGAGACTGGTTCCCGCCTCTGATACACTACGTAGTAGAAAAAATACTACGTAGTGTATCAGAGGTGGGAACCAGACTGCATCTTCTTCTTCCAGAAGACATCTTCTGGCCTAAATCGCACGCGGCTATTGTATATTCAACAGGTTCAGGTCAATATTTACACGGACTATAGTAGCATAGCAGTAATATAACCTCTCTACTCCCTCAAAATAAGATGTTTTTGTGAAACATAAATGCCCCTGAAATGGCCAATGTTGAGTTTTTGGACAGACAGACAGATGGACAGACAGACAGAGGGACACAAGTAAAACAACATGCCCCCTTTGTTTCAGTACAGGGGCATCAAAATATGAAGTCAGCCAAATATCTGTAGATTCTAAAGCCTGAAATAATGATAAAGCAGCCAGGTAGCCCTTGTTACAAATTGGATCCACAATGGCAGAGAATTTTGTGCTAGAAATAGACTTAGTTTACCGTTATGTTTCGATAACTCGTCAGTGTTGTTGTTAAAAAATATCGTACCTACAGCTTGATTAAAGCCGTAGTTTCGAGATTTCATAACAACACCCACGAAATCCTTTTGTTTGTCCAAAAATATATGTCATGGTTTACTTGATAAAATCTAACCCTATTCCACATAATTCCAACCATATCTAATTCAACCATTGGTGGTGGTGGTGGTGGTGGTGGTGATGATGATGATGATGATGATGATGATGATGATAACATAACCTTGTTATTCTTTATATCGTAATTATTCTAATAAACGCCCATATTCTAATAAATGCCCATCCCCCAAATCTCAGCTGAAAATATGCATACAATATATTTCAAGCACAATTAAAGCTGGAAAAGGTGATTCTAATAAACGCCCAGATTAAAATTATAAAAATCATAAACAAAGATAACTTCCAAAAGCAATGAAAGTGAGGATTTTCTATCTCCCAATCTGTTTACAATGAAGGAATATCATCAAAAAATCATATTATACAGTCCATGTAACAAAACTTTGCAAACTTTAACTTTATTAACTTTGAGTCCATGATTTGACATTTGCAGGGTGCCCAGCGACTTTAAGTGTCAAAAATATAGGTATGTCCCAAAATTATAGGTATTTTTTAAGCAGAAATATAGGATAATATAGGTTGCCTTTACTGCAAAGAAAACGCTACTTTAAATGTTTCTCCACCACCACCACTACCTTCCAGCTCTCTCTTGTTAATAAGATGAAAGGAGAAACAGACAAGGTGACCATTAGCTATTACTTTCTGTTCTCAATATTCAGTAACATTAAGGTGTTCGATGAACACCAAATCAAGATAAGAGAGCCAAGAAGGCCATTTATTGCTCACCTTAAAGAATATTGTGGCTTTGAGGAGATTATTGTATAATCCGTTTCATCCCAAACCCATGACTTCCTGCCAATTTTCACTACAGGAATGCAATGTAAAAAGTTTTGGCAGAGATTCATGCTGCCATGATACATGCAAAATATTAACATAGGGTATCTGACAAAATGATTTGTCACAAAATAATTTGTCAGTGGAAATTTGCACCAGATTTCCTGATAAATTCTCAATTTGAAATCGGGTATCCCACAACATTAGGTCAAATTTTATACTACTACGAAATCTTTAAGTCTTTTGTCATGGAGGGCCATGAGGCAATTCTGCACATCAATTTTCAGTCATTGATTCAATAATTCAGATGTAGAAGATATATGGCAAATTTCATGACCAAAAACTTTAAAGTGCTTTGGTAGAGGGGCCATTAAACAATTCTACACAGAGGCCAAACAGTTTAGGTGTAGGAGATTGCGCAAAATTGCTTTCTTTGCCTCAGAAATCTAATAACCTACAACATAGGGCCAAATTTCATTGCACCTCAATAATTTGAAGGATATTGGTAAAGGGCCATGGGATAATTTAGGATTAGAAGACAGTATAAGATTTTCTTCTTTGTCTCTAAATGAAGTCTAATACCGAACACTCGGGGCCAATTTTCATTGTAATTCCATAACTAATTCTACACACCAAATTTCAAAGCTCTAGGCAAAACAGTCTAGGAGAAGATTGCACAAAATTTTCTTCTCAGTCCTGATATGAAATCCAATACCCAACAACATAGGGCCAGTTTCCATTGTAAAAAAAATAATTTGTAAAAATATGTATTTTGGTAGAGGGTCCTTAGACAAGATAACATACCAGTTTCAAAGCCATAGGCCAAATAATTCAGAAGATTGTCCTCCTTTGACCATATATATGAAATATGATACCACAGAACTAAGGACTAATTTTCATGAAACCACAATAATTTGAAGACTATTTCTGTAGTGGGCCTTTGGATGATACTACATACAACAATTCAAGACTCTAGGCTGTATGGTCGAGTCAGCAAGATGAAAACAAAATGTGTTTGTGAAACACAAATGCCCCCAAAACAGCCAATGTTAAAATTTGGACAGGCGGGATGGAGAGACGGACACAGGTTAAACAATATTCCACCCTGGGATCATAATTAAAATATATCTACCCCGGTACCTAAATTTGGCCTCTAAAGTCCAAATTTCTGAGCTTGCAGACTAAGTGATAACTTAAAGACAGAGAGTTGCACTTACAGTTTTGTATGTCACAAGCAAAACTGTCATGACTCTTTCAAGTTATTAACTTTTTTCCCTACATTTATGTAAAGAAATAAAAATTCACTTGCCCATAAGTATTACTTACATAGAATTATTTGAACACAATTTTACTGTTCATAACGGAAACTTATCTACTTAGAAAAAGATGGCTAAAATAAAAGCAAGCTTCTTCAACAATGATAATTTTGTTTGACAGGTCTTTCCCTGGCATTTCATTTTGAAAAGGACTCTTTATATTGATAGATAACTGTTCACTTCTTAACCATGACAGTTTTGCTTGTGACATACAAAATATTTAAGTATTTTAGCCTTTTAAATTCCCCTTGCACATGTACATAATTCACCTTTGTGTGAAAATGCACCAGAGGAGTCCCGCGAACTACTCGGAAGAAGAAAGCTGTTTTTTCTAAAAGTATTGTTTTAATTTTGCTTACCCAGGACACAAAAATATAGGTATTTATAGGTATTTGGGGCAAAATGGGTGAATTTATAGGTTTTTATAGGTAAGGTCCAAAAATATAGGATAATATAGGTATTTATAGGTATTTATAGGTTACTGGGCGCCCTGCATTTGATTCTCATGTTTTGACTTACAAAATTAGAATACCTCTTATAAACACCCACCCCCAACATTTCCATCAAGCACTTTTCTAATAAATGCCCAGGAATTTATTAGAATAATTAGGGTAAGTCGGTGTGTACCAAAAAATGAGAAATAACAAAAAGATTCATAGGTCACATAACCAGACTCAGGGCTATACCAAAGGTAGACAGGCTATAACCAAGGTTTAAGGATTGACAGAGCTAGGGATAAGATGAAACCAGACCTGTGTATGTGTTAGCTGGTTCTGATATTGGAATAACAGATTCTGATCTGATATGTGCTGCCTCTACACAAACAAAGTATACAAAATTACTATTAACCCTCTCACAAAGAGAAAAGAATTAGGGTGATCTACTTCAAAAGTTTCCACAAATGACAAAATGGAAGTTATTAAAGATAGGATTTGTGTAAAATATGGCATAGAAAATATTGAGACAAAAGGAGAAACTGCTGGTTATCAGCAGTTTCTTCTTTTGTTTCAATGTTTTCCTAAGCCTTTTCCATTAGGGACATGAAAACCAGGTCTTGTTTGGGAAGGGTTGACCCTCCAACAAACATCAAAGGTTTTGAAATTTTGATTAGGGAAAGTTTCGGAACAACATTCAAGAAGAGTAGCACAATGCTCAAAACCAATATCTTTTTTTATTATTATTGTTTAATTGATTTTGTAGGCTAATAGACAACTCTTTTGAGTTTTCAGTAATCTAATAATTTATTGTTTGGGAAAGGGTTAGTGAAAAGAAATATGTAGTGAATAAAAGAAATCAAATCTAAAAGATCTACAAAAATCTACAAACTAATGAATAAATGGGTGAATTGTTTCTAAATGTCAGGTAAACCCTTTCCCACATGACTATAACCCAAATTTTGCAGTCCCAATCATAGAAAGCTGGAGAAAACATTGACAAACAAGAATAAATTGCTCAATTTTGACATTATCTTTTCCATCAACGTTTTCCATGTAATGACAAAGCAGGTGGTACCAATTATGTCCACTGAGAGGGAAGTATAAAGACATGTAATGCTACTTCTCAGTATTTCAATAACGTTTTGGGGTCTTTTTATTTCTGAAAACAATTTTTAGAGCTAAAACAGGCAGAATTCATCAACACTATAAAAATATCTAATGAGCAGTTACATACAATGACTGCAGAAAAAAAAGGAAATCACTAACAAGATTCTGCATATAATCATTATAATGAGCTTGTTTCATAATCTATTTTTGTGCATTATAAGAAGCCATCACCAGAAAAGGACAGAAAAGATCGGAAAAAATCTTGAAACAGAAGGATAATTATCTGGCAATTTACGTATGTGCAAATAGGGACAGAATACAAAGATGATAATTTACTGATTTTTTTTTTAGCACGTAAGGGTTACAACCAATCATTGACTACAAAAAAAACTGAGCATCTTCGGGTGCCATCCGTAGCAACGAAAATTGACCTGGATATCACTCTTCAATTTCCTTTGCCATGGATAATGCCTGTAAATTTATGAAGGTATCTCATTAATTTCCATTGTCACATATGACACAAGATGCCCGAAGTGTTTGGTACATAATGATTGGTTGTAATCAATAAGTAACTGTTTATGGAGTAGACAAAGCAAGGAAAGAAGGATCTATCTACCATGGTGCTATTAATCAAGTACCTGTTTCTCACTTAACTCTTGTTTGAGAGTTTGTATAGTCTGTTTGTCTTGCCCACTCTCAACCTTCAGTCACGAAAATAAATAATACATTATCATACCTTAAAATTGAGTTTAGACTGGTATTAAGAAAAGGAAGCCTATTATTTATAGCAAAGAAATGCTTGAGGACATGTATACTATTGGTTATCAGCGGTTATTTTTCACAGAAGTTCCTTCAAAAAACTTCCTGTGGAGTTGTCAACACCAGGGCTTGTAGAGAAAAAAATACAACGGTAGATCTATGTCTATATCAAATTGTTGATTTGATAGGCAATGTCAAAATGATTGTGTGTCTCAGTCGCATACAATAACTGGCAGCAACAATGATTTAACAGGAACTACAGGAATTCTGACCATAACAAGTACAAAACATTTTTAAGTAAGCACATGAGGTAAGGATGAGGGTTATTATGATAGTTCTACCTTTTGTGTGGAAATTTGCTGTTCTAATGTGGCTATATTCTGTCTATCCAATGTTACTTGTTTCTGTATACATAAAACCAGGCAAACAAGTTAGACCTTACACATTGAACTACTACATGGCAATGCACAACCTCAACAGGCAACCAACATATCTACATCAGTTGTCTAAGTCTATGTTATATTGCAATCCATCTAATGGGTCAAGACATATGTCTAGACCTTTAAGATTTTTTTTTTGTTTAATTCAAAGGAAAATATGGAACTGAACTGGTTGATGAATATGTCCAATGTTGTTGCTTTTTAATCAAATAAGCTAGATGTTTTCAGGTGACAACAATTTTGATGAAATTTTAAATCCCTCTAGAAAATCCCTTCTCTTCAGTAAAGTGATAGCTACAGAAAGACTACAAACTATGATGACAATTAGTACTCTTATTAGTAATGAATGTTTTTGATATGTACAATGAAAATGATTAATATTTTATTCAGCTATTAATCTGTGGCCTTGCACAAAAAAATGTAAGTGAATGTACAATCAAATGTGACCTGTCAAGCTAGAAAGTCCCTAACCAATAAAATTTATACAAGTGATGGATCAAATTAAGCAGCAATCAACCAAATTTTATTTCAATAAATCAACATAATAGATCTAGTAGGATAGGAAAAACATTCTAGATTCAGAACAATTTCTTATTGTCAAACGTTTTGAACCTGGTCAATCTAGCCAGTCTTTTCAGATTGACCAGTGTCATTCCTTTTCATACTTCCAAAATACATGGTCACCTTTGGCTTGATGGGTCACATAGTTATGCACTTTTCAATAGTGATATGCTTTTCCTTAACCATTAGAATCGTGAATTTCTTTGTCCTTACCAAATTGTTTTGTAGCTGTTCCTTTAGTTTAGTGATTTCCTCTGTTAATTCTTGTTTTTCACGCTCTAAGTTAGCTACAGAGTCTGAAATGACAGCATAAATATAAACGTCAACAAAGTTCTCTTTGACAAAATAAACTAGAACTGTCGCAAAGCGGACAAATACCCCCACCAGTGCCTTGTCACTGAAAAAGTGCAATAGGTCAAAAGGTTCTTTAGTTGGACCACGGAAAGGGATTTTAAACAAAGTCCAATTGTGGCCTTGACCTTTGACCTTCGTGTACCAATAACAATAGGGCATGTCCTTGGGTCATGGGCAACAGTTTCTTCTTTTGTCTCAATGTTTTCCCAAGTCATTTCTAATTGAGGTGTGGAAACCCCGTTTTGTTAAATTTTGGGAAAGGATGAACAAAATAATTGAATATTTTCTGAAATCGGTGATGTTGTGTCATGCAATTCCCCAACTGCAATCAATTTTGAACCAGTGACCATACATTTGAGACTGGAGACTTCTAGGAGTTTTTCCTGTTTAAATTTGTAATATTCTATATTTCTCTACATCTGTTTTCTTCTGTTGCTCTTAGTGTCTCTCTCTTCTGCAGTTTACTTTAAGGTAGAAGATATTAAGAAAAGGGAGAAAGTGCTGCTTATTTTCTTCTTTTCCTTCATTATTTTCCCAATCATCATCAAATAGGTGCTTAAAAAGGTGCCATCCTTTGGAAATAGGATAATGTATTGTCAGAATTTGACAGGCATAAGGTTAAGTCATGTACTAGTTACCTTTGAGACTAGAAACTTCAAGGAGTTTTTCCTGTTTAAATTTGTTATATTCTATATTTCTCTCTTCATCTATTTTCTTCTGTTGTTCCTGCTCTGTCTCTCTCTCATTCTGCAGTTTACTATAGTCGTTCTCCATGTCTTCATGCTGACTCTGTAATAGTATAGTTCATATTTTTTCACCTGAACTTTGTAAGTTATTACAAGCTTAGATGGTATTCTAAATATACCTTAGAGACTCTCTGTGGTATATTGACACACACATAACATGCAGAATACAAAAGTCACAGTGCTTAACCCTTTCCCAAACAAGACCTGGTTTTGACAGCCCTGGTAGTATATGCTTGGGAAAACATTGCGACAAAAGAAGAAACTGCTGATGACCAGCAGTTTCTCCTTTTGTCTGAATATTTTCTATGTCTATTTTGTCATTTGTTGCAGAATTTGAAGTGGATCACCCAAATATTTTGGCGTTTGGGAAAGGGATAAGGAAACTATTGACTCTGTTTGACTTGTACGATTGTTGGTATATATAGACCATTCTGTGTCAGAATTACTCATTGCACATTCACCAGGTTAAGGTGAAAATTAACTGACTATAAATACAATGAAATTTGATTAACCCCTTGGCTTGGGAAACTATCGAGGCAAAATAATAACAACCATTTTCTTTTGTCTAAATACTTTCTGTTCCATTTTATATGGGAGGGGCGATTGTGAAGCAGTGGTAACGTGCTGAACGCGCTGGACTTATAACACAGGGGTCGCTGGTTCGATCCCTCGCTTCTCCAGTCATTCGGATGAGACTTTAAACCGAGGTCCCATCTCCATATGACCTTAGCTGTTGAGTGGGACGTAAAACTCCCTACAATTTTTGTTGTCTATATCAGTTTTCAAATTGGATTAACCTAATCAATTCAGATTCACAGGACATACTCCTATTGGGGGCAATGTAATAATCATTCCGCAGCTGAAATTGCAGAATTTCCCACTTCATACAGATCATATACTGCTGTATGTTTATGTCATCTGAAAAGTTCTGATATATGAATCTCAAAATGGCCACATTATGGCCATTCTACCCTAAATTTTAGGGCAGTCCTATTCAAAAGCTTCTGTAGACGACAAAATCGATGTTAAACAAGAGGACCATGATGGTCCTATATCGCTCACCTGAACCAAAATGATATGAGCAACACTTATGTTCAATTCAATTGATATTTATGACTTAAAGACTGAATATGAACTTATGGTCAATAACGTAGTGAAAATCAAACTCATCGAAGCTCTTATAGTGCCCAACATTGTTTTTTTTTAAATAATTATAGATTAAAGAGTGTAAACAAGGTCGAAAACAGCCCAAAACGGCAATTTTATCAAATTCAAGGGCACATAACTCTCGTCTTTCTGGTCAGATCAGACTGAAAATCAACCTCATCTGAGATCTAATATTCTCCAACATTGTGTCCAAGATTTGTCTTGATTTATTAATAATTGTAGATTCTAGAGTGTAAACAAGGTCGAAAACAGCCGAAAATGGCAATTTTATCAAATTCAAGGGCGCATAACTCTCGTCTTTCTCGTCAAATCAGACTAAAAATCATACTCATCTGAGATCTTATGATCTCCAACATTGTGTCCAAGATTTGTCTTGATTGGTCAATAATTGTAGATTCTAGAGTGTAAGCAAGGTTGAAAACAGTCAAAAACGGCAATTTTGCCCGATTCAAGGGCCCATAACTCTCATCTTTCTGGTCAGATCTGACTGAAAATCAAACTCATATGAGATCTTATGGTCTCCAACATTGTGTCCAAGTTTTGTCTTGATTGATTAATCATTGCAGATTCTAGAGGGTAAACAAGGTCGAAAACAGCCGAAAACATCAATTTTGTCAAATTCAAGGGCACATAACTCTCGACTTTCTAATCAGATCAGACTGAAAATAGAACTCATCCAAGATCTTATGCTCCCCAACATTTTGTCCAAGTTTTGTCTTGATTTATTGATAATTGTAGATTCTAGAATGTAAACAAGGTTGAAAACAGCAAAATATGGCAATTTTGCCCAATTCAAGGGCACATAACTCTCATCTTTCTAGCCAGATCAGACTGAAAATCGAACTCATCCAAGATCTTATGGTCTCCAACATTATGTCCAAGTTTTGTCTTGATTGATCAATAACTGTAGATGCTAGAGTGTAAACAAACTTAAAAACAGCATTTTTTGACATTCAAGGGCAGGTAACTCAGCACTTTCTGGTCCGATCTGGCCCATAATCGAACTTGTCCGAGAACTTATGATCCTACTTGTTTTGGTAAAGTTTGATCAAGATTGCCTAACTTTTGTGGATGCTAGAGTGTAAACACTCCAAATGTTGACGGACGGACGGACGGACGCCAGACAAAAAGTGACCACAATAACTCATCTGGAGCACTTCCTGCTCAGGTGAGCTAAAAATGAGGTATTTGTGTACAATATAACACAGAAAATATTGAGACAAAAGGAGAAACTGCTGGTGATCAGCAGTTTCTTCTTTTGTCTCAATGCTTTCTAAAGCCTTTTCTATTAGAGACATCAAAACCAGGTATTGTTTGGGATAGGGTTAATTGATCACTTTGTGCACATTGAGCCTATACATTTGAAAGACAAGAAAATATTAAACACAACATCCAGTGGGCATAATTTGCCAAGCAATTACCATACCTTTCCAGTTGGGAACTATTAACACTTTCCAAAACAGCAAAATTTTACAGCGATCCAATTTAAATGCTGCTTCAGACCACAAAATAGGAGCTGTTCAACAAAAGACTTGTGTAAATCTTAGTCTAGAATATATTGAGGGAAAAGGAGAAAATGCTGATTAAAAGCAATTCCATCTTTTCTCTAAATATCATCCATGTATTTCTTCTAGCAACATCAAAACCATGTCTTCTTTTGGAAAGGGTTTACCCTTACCAAAAATACATAGGTGTCAAGGCATTGATTAAATTGATTGAATTGGTGTTCACACTACTTTAACCCTCTCCCAAACAAAACCGGATTTTGACGTCCTTAGAAAAGATATGACTAGAGAAAACATTTAGACAAAAGAAGAAACTGCTGATAATCAGCAGTTTCTCCTTTTATCTCAGTATTTTCTGTGCTATATTGTACACAAATCCCTTCCTTTAAAACATCCATTTTGTCATCTAGAGAAGCTTTTGAATAGCGCCTCCCTAAAATATTGTCGTTTGGGAAAGGGTTAAATGGTATTTCAGTCATATTTCTTGCCGTACAAGCTAGCTTTTATAGCGACGTGGTAGTGTTCACTTAGGGTGTGAGAGGTCCCAGGATCGAATCCCCACAGGAGTCGATATGATATTTATTAGCTGACTACATATCTATGCTCCATTGTACACAAATGAATTCTTTATCAACATCCATTATGGCGTCTAATACAGCTTTAAAATTGAGTAATCCTTAAATTCTGTCTTTTGGGAAAGGGTTCAGGCAAAAAGACAAAATATGCTTACCTTTAACATTTTATACTGTTGCTGCAGCGAGTTCAGCCTATTGGTAAATTCTTGCTGTAGAAGAGAGACAAAAATATTCATCAATAATTCTATTATACTTAAGGATAGTAAATCTAAACTACTTGCTTCAAATATCATAAAGGTTGATGTGCCTAACAATGTTTTCCTTATCTTGCAAACAGATGAAGAAGTCGAAAATGTTAAAAGTTAACGCACAACACACGGCACACGGTCCCAATGGGTCACCATGACCTTTGGTCAGGTGACCTGAAAAAGAGTGTTTTCATTTATCTGTAAATAAAGATTGTTTTCATTCATTGGTAGCTAAAGAGTGATTCCATTAATTGACCAAACGCCGACTGTCAATCAAAAACATCGATTAACTAATGGACGATCAGAAAAATGTCATGCCCCAATTGTTCTTCGTTGCATGTGTTATTGTATCGATTTATCGACTGACAATCAAAACAATCCACATGCCAATGGCAAAGAATTTTGTGCTAACAATAGACTAGGTTTACCGTTATGTTTTGATAAACCATCAGAGTTGTTATAGAATCTCGTAACTACGACTTAAATCAAGCCGTAGTTAAGAGATTTTATAACAACACCTACGAAATACTATTTTGTTTGTCCGAATTTACATCACTATTAACTGAATAAAATCGTTCCCTATTAACGATTGTTTGTCTTAAATTCTATGTTGGGCGGAGCGATCTGTCGTTTGGCGTTTGGTCAATTGGTAAATAAAGATTTGTCTCACCTTGTCTGTATCGCATCTCTGCTGTAGTTCTGACTTGGCCATACTCACATCTGTAAATATAGGATATACGGTATGTGTTAAACCATTTCCAAACCGTGACGCTTTTTGATACCCCCATGAGGTAAAACACTTTCCAGAACAACCAAATTCCAAGAATGTCAAAATTGAAAGAAGTTGCCAATAACCTTTTCGGTGTGATGAAATTTAGAAAATATTACCCCTTTTTTGGGTAGAAAACATTGTGGGATGTGATAAAATTGCTTGTCACAAGCAATTTCTTCATGTTCCACAATGTTTGACAAATGACACAGCATTTTTATTGGGTACAAGAAAAATATGGGACAGTCCAGTTTGAAAGCTGCTTAGACAGCAAGATAGAAGTTCATGGAGATATAAGATTGATTGGGATTTTTAAATCCCAATAAATCTGATACCATTAAAATGCCTCTCAACTGCTATGGTCATATCGCAGCCACCTTTTACATTAATGGTAAAAAAAAGATGTTGTTTGGTAAAAGGTACAGTTGCTCTTTTTGCAGCACTCAATGGACTTGCAGCTGCATAAATGACTATTAAACCGATCTGCCTTGTCATCTTTACCCTAGAGCAAAACATAACAATGTTACATCCTTGTGCCACGGTCATTGTTAGAAGATTAGTTTCATCAAGAAAAGGGATAAGATTACACAGTTTGAGCAATGAGATACTAGTTTTTTTTATAAATGTCACTCCTTTCTCTCAATGCTTGGTAGAGTCTTTATTGTAGCCATGAAAAGTGGCACAGAATTGAAATATTTCATGATCATCATTATGGCCTCAATCAAATAGTGGTCTGTTAATAATGGTGCAGTGATAAATTATTCATTACCATGCTTGATGTGATCAAATTGTTCAGGACTGTGTACTTAAAAGGGCTGATCTCTGTCTATTTTAGTTTTACTTATCTCTGATTAACAAGCATTCTGAAGTATTGCAAAACAATACCAAGTCCCCTACCGGCTTTATATATGTGTTAAGAAAAAGAAGCCCAAAAATTTTCAAAGTCCAGCATCCATATTTTCCACAAAAATCACTGGACCGGAACGAAACTCAAACTTGTTCTGTATCCCATCAATATGTGTTCATATATCAAAAATCAGCTCAATACCTGCAAGCGTTTAGAAAAAAAGTCTGGAAAACTGTAATTTCCCAGAAATTTTCTAAGTCCAGTATCCATATCTTACCCAAAAATTACTGGACCGGAACAAAACTAAAACTTGTTCTGTAACTCATCAATGCGGGTCCACATACCAAAAATCAGCTCAAAAGCTGCCAGCATTGAGAAAAAAAAGTCTGGAAAACTGTAATTTCCCAGTAATTTTCTAAGTCCAGCATCCGTATCTTCCCCAAAAATCACTGGACCGGAACGAAACTCAAACTTGTTCTGTAACTCATCAATGCGGGTCCACATACCAAAAATCAGCTCAATAGCTGCCAGCATTGAGAAAAAAAGTCTGGAAAACTGTAATTTCCCAGTAATTTTCTAAGTCCAGCATCCATATCTTCCCCAAAAATCACTGGACCAGAACGAAACTCAAACTTGTTCTGTAACTCATCAATGCGGGTCCACATACCAAAAATCAGCTCAATAGCTGCCAGCATTGAGAAAAAAAGTCTGGAAAACTGTAATTTCCCAGAAATTTTCTAAGTCCAGCATCCATATCTTCCCCAAAAATCACTGGAGCGGAACGAAACTCAAACTTGTTCTGTAACTCATCAATGCGGGTCTACATACCAAAAATCAGCTCAATAGCTGCCAGCATTAAGAAAAAAAGTCTGGAAAACTGTAATTTCCCAGTAATTTTCTAAGTCCAGCATCCGTATTTTCCTCAAAAATCACTGGAGCGGAACGAAACTCAAACTTGTTCTGTAACTCATCAATGCGGGTCTACATACCAAAAATCAGCTCAATAGCTACCCCCGTTTAGAAAAAAAGTCCGGAAAACTAATTCACCGGACTGACGGACAGACGGACGGACGGACGGACGGACGGACGGACTGACGGACTGACTGACGGACAGAGTGCAAACCTAAAGTCCCCTTCGGCTTCGCCGGTAGGGGACTAATAAAGGACATAATGGCATGGATACTTTACGGAAACCTTCATTAATCCTAAATTGAAATCCTTTGAACAAGACACTTTCGGCATGCCTAACGTTTTCAATAGTTTCACAATTTCAAACAAAACAACAATAATCATGCGCTCATATGTTACCATTCATTTAAAGACAATCAAAGTCACATTTCATTCCTGCAAGTTTGACATGCCTTTTCTGATGTAAAACAATGACATCTAAAACAACATCAAAGGATAAAACTAAAATACTGATCCATGCGACAAAACAAAACAAGGTAAACGAAAACACAGCATGCCTGTGCAAATATTAGTCTGCAATGGCATCTTACAGCAGGGTAGCTATGCCATGGGGCTTTCTGAAAACATAAACATGCAAAAATTGCTTGCTTCAAGGCAGGTTTATTCTTAATTTTTGGCATATACTCAAGTGGTACGTAAAACTTTTGAGAGCGATATTCTTGGTTCTACCTCACTCTATAAAAGGAGACAAGAGCTCTCATAGAAGGGTTATGCTCCCCGAAATAAATGTTTGTCACTAGAAAAGGTATTCAGCCCTCTTTTCTAATGACATATCAATTGCACATAGATTAAAGTGTATGGTCTAAAGCATTTGATTTCTTACTTGGGTAGAAAATTTCATTAAATTCTGACCATAAGATGAAAATAAATTTGAGAAAAACTAATTTCTACATTAAGGCCCGTTTGCCGTGATGCAGCAAATTGATTTAACCCAGAATAAGTCTTTTGAAAATATTCCATGCAGTTCATATGAAATTTCATCAAATTTGCTTCAAGCGTTGCAGAGACCTGGCTTCAGACCGACTGACAGAGGGTCAGAAGGATAGACGTACAGAAGGTTGGCTGTACGGAGGAACAGCATTGAGACTTGTATGATCCACCTATAAAGTTTTTTTACGTTATTATGAAAATCCATTTTATTCTTGGGCCTCAATGTTTCCTCAATCCCTGTCTAATAAGTACATTAAATTGTATCACTGTATGGCAAATAAACAACAATATCATTGCATTTTGGAGTGTGGATTGTGGGAAATGATTTTTGACTATCTAATTTAATTTGAGGAAAATTGGCCTGCTGACATTTCAGAAACAATATATTGCACAATAATTCAAGTGCAGGAAAAAGACATCATTGTATTAAAGGCAATTTAGAGTTTATTTCATGAAAAAGAGCATACTTAAAACAAATCAAAACCAATAAATGCAGTAACCTGCTGATTTGAAAGTTTAACTCTTCCCCAAAAAAGACCTGGCTTTGACATCCTTAAAAGATGAGGCATGGGAAAACATTGAGGCAAAAGAAGAAAGTGCTAATAACCAGCTGAGCACTTTCTCCTTTTGCCTCAATGTTTTCTTAGTTATCTTGTACACATATCTAAACTTGATTTATACCCTGTTTGTTGTCCTCTACAGCAGCTTTCGAATTAGACAACCCTAAAATTTGTCGTTTGGAAATGGGTTAACAGAATTTTGTAGGTTTTTATGGGGTTTAATGTCACTTTCACTGATATTTCAGTTATACCACAACGAAATTGAAATATCCATGTACGTTCCTGTGTTCAGTACAAGGCTGCCTCTGTTATTCCCTGAGCAACAGAACAGAGGGTTAAAGGTACATGTATTCTATATATGAGCCGCGACGCGAGAAAAGCGGAATTTAGCATAAGCGAAAACAAAGACGCAGATCAGCTTCGCGGTAACCGCGAATCTGATCAGCGTCTGTGTTTTCGCTGGTGAGAAAGTGTAGTTCTTCTTCTTCCCATGTACGAAATTTCGTGACTCTAATCACTTTCTGGGGCTGCACAGCCTCATTTGTGTCGGATCTGGTCAAAAATCCCGAAGACCGATTTTCTCGCGTCGCGGCTCATATGTGATTTTAAATTCAAATAACTATGATAATGTTGTGGGAACTCGGAACCATCTTGAATCGGATGGAAATGCTGATTCGAAACAGTAATCACAATATATAGCTTTTGGTCCATGGTTGATGCATTTTGAAATTCAATATGTGTTGCCAAAATACATATATTAAAACTAATGACTGTGGCTGAGAGTAGGATTTGAACAAAAAACCATCACATTTCTCTTAATCTAAGATTGTCACAAAACTTTGTTCTCTTTGAACGATTTCTACAAGATACATTCAATTTATGCGGATATGTCAGGAAGCCAATTTCAATGCATCTTCGCTAGCCAAGGTTGAACCCACCTACGTTTGTATTCACCCTTGGCGGATTTAGTCCGATTTTCTTGAAATCGCGATGCGCCGCCTAGCGGTTGTTCTGCTGGTTGTTTACGTCTATTATTGATGATGTCACAGTGCTTCTGAAATATTTTGAAAATCTACTTGTCCACGGACAAGTGTTGATCCAAAATTGACTTGTCCGTATCAAATATCAACTTGTCCGTACAAAACCATATATACTTTTAAATAGCTTCATTTGTTTATAGCATATCTATTATGACTGTGTAACTATTGTCTACAAAAAAATTCGTACATTTAACTATCAGTAATTACATTGCATGAAAAAAATGTGAGAAAAAGAAAAAAAAACTTTTTATTATAACCAGATTTTTCACTTGTCCACGGACAACCTAGCTTTCAAAATCTGCTTGTCCGTACAGGTAATTTGAGGTAAACGGACAACTCGGACAACTCGGGCAACTTATTTCAGAAGCACTGTGTCATTAACGCGCGTTGTCTTTCGCATCATACGTCATGCGGATTATGTAAAAGTTAGCTGCTTTTTTGGTCGAATTGTCAAAAGTATAATAATTCGTCGATTAAAGTTAGGGAATTCCTGTCTTTTGCAGTGAAATTATTAGGAAAAATCGCCCATCTCCGCGTTTTTGAGTTGCTAATGCAATGCTTTTTCCCGCCCGTTGTCATGATTTGGGTATTCATAACATATGTATCAGTCGACAATCTGATTGGTTCCAGCGAGACCTCGCTGGAACCAATGAAAACGCTTTCCAGCAGACCAAGAAAATCGGACTAAATCCGCCAAGGGTGAAGATGATTTCAATGTAAGTGCGGACAAAATCACATACTCATGCCATCATAATGCGGACAGAGTTAAGGACAATTTTTGTTGGACTCATGCAGCCTTACCATCATATGCTGCTTTACAAGATATTTTTTCCCTTTGCAGAGCCTTTTCTAAACGTCCTACATGACCAAACTGGACTGAAAAAACAGGCTTCTGGGATAAACAGATTGAACATAGCCATGTGATCTTTAAAATCACCTTGCAACTTACAAACAATCTGGTGCTCCATCAACTGACATGTCAAAATGCGACAGACTTTTCAGTTTTTGTTGAATGTAGTTGGTTACATTTTTTCAGCAATAATCCAAAACCAAGGATGTATAACATCATTATATCATAGCAGATCTACAAATAAGAGAGAGGGAGCAAAATGCTTTTCAAAATGCAATATTTCATTCATTTTTTTTTTTTTTTTGTCTCAAAGGGACATTTCCAAAAAATACCCTCTACTGAAGTTTTGATGAACAAATAAATGAAATAATGCATTTTGAAAAGCTGTCACTCCCTCTTAACCCTTTCCCAAACAAGACCTGGTTTTGACATTCCTAATAGAAAATTCTGTGTGAAAACATTGAAACAAAAGAAGAAACTCCTGATAACCAGCAGTTTCTCCTTTTGTCTCAATATTTTCTGTGCCTGTTTTACACAAACCTATCTTTAATAACACATATTTTGTAATTTGTGGTGATTTGTATAGACCATCTTTCAATTGTGAAAGGGGTCAATGTAACCTATATGAGGAGATTGGGTTTCTTGCGATACTTGCTTTCAAATTCAGGGCAAACACTGTTTCTCATATTCACACTATACAAGACTTACAATATGTAAAGCAAATTCAGCAAAAATATATAATAAGAAGCTAAAGCATAAAACACTGAAAAAATAGTTTACAGTAAACACAGCAAATTATACAATATAGCAGCTTATTCAACCTTCTAACAAAATAAATGTCACAAAGCATATTTATCATAGTACATTATAGCAAATCACAAACAAGAGCTTCGCAGAGTGGCGCATATACGCCCGAGAGGGGCTTGTCAGTAAAATGGGCATTTTTTAAATTCAAGGGTAGATAATTCAAGAAAGAAAAGAGTTATCTGAATTCCGTAAGCAGTGTGCACAACTAGACACCTTGGAGATTCATTGTGGCAAGTTTGATCAAATTCTGATCAAAACTGTAGGAGGAGTTGTGCACACAAGAAATTGCTAAAAGACGGACAGACAGACGGACAGACGGACAACCGGGCCATAACATAATACGACCCTTAGGGCGTATAATAATGAAAGAAAAAGTAACAAGATATCAATCCATTGTTCTCAAGTCTAATAATAACTTATAGCCATCTTGGCCAAAGTCAGTCATCTATGTTTCAACTTTAGTCTTTAGTATAAGTGATAATTTCAAGCGAATTGATACTAACTAATGGGTTAAGACAAAACAAGAAGAAAATATTGGTTAAAAGTCAGAATTGTCTTGATCTTTCTTTCACTTTTTTCTTCAGCTTTTTATATCAAGGACATCAAAACAATGCACTATTGGGGCAAGTGTAATCGTCTTACAAATACCAACTAAAATATCATAAGAAACTACAGTCTACAAATATCAACTAAAATATCATAAGAAACTACAGTTGTGATCCATAAAACCTTTCCTAAATCAGACCTGGCCCCGGTTTCTCAAAAAAACTTAAATACATACTCATTAGAACATGCTCAACTTCAAAGGAATACTCTCCAACGTTGAAGGGTATCCGATTGAAGTTGACATACATTTCATGTGATTTGAGCACGGTGCTCAGATTTGAGCATGAGAACGTACTTAAGTATTTTCTAGGAAACCGGGGCCTGGTTTTGATGTCCCACATAGAAAAGGTTGGTGTCAAAACATCAAGGCAAAAGAAAGAAATGCTGATACTTTTTTTTTCATTTTAATCTACCAATATGCTTCAATAATGATATACCACAAGTACATATATTTCACAATTATTAGCATTGCTTTTTTGTGTTTATCTTGGAAGTTGGACAACCCTGATATTTTGTTGTTGGGAAAGAGTTAAATCCTTTATGTTTACCTACACATCAGTTATTAATTAGTTGAAGTGAGTTGGTGCTTCAGATATATACTTTTGATGATATTTATTAACAGGATAAATATATTATAACTGATGTAACATGATTGGATGAAAAGTGGTTTTAGTGTTCAAAAAGTGACACATAAATACACAGAGGTGAACTGACATGTAAGTTTGATTCGAATTTGAAATGTTAATTGATATAAACTTCATTTTTTTCTGCATAAAAATGATGCAACTTGATCTTGAAGGGACATAACATTCCAGTTTCATTTTTTAGCTCAACCGGCCGAAAGGCAGTGTTGAATCTAGAGTGCGCCATTGCGCCATGGACCGGCAAAATCCGCAAATGAAGCAATGGAAACACAAGCTCGGGCCCGACGGGCGCACTTGCTTCTCTATTGTAAAAAGTCCATTCCGGTATTATAAAGCCTGTATGGTCGTCCTAACTTCAAATCTACAATTCACTTTCGCCTTGAAAATAATTCATTTGAGATTTTTAACTTAACTTTTCCGCTTATTAAGAGGTTCCCTGTTTGGTTTGTTTACATTTTTCCAATATCCGCTAACGATGCGCATGGGTAAGGAAGAGATCGATGAGAAATTTGCATAAATGGGCGGAACTTAGTATCACCTGACGGCTTGAGTAGGTTATCGGGCGATTTAATCAGAGAGGAAAACTCTGAAACCTACGATTGTGCTGAAAACGATCGAATACGCTTCAAATTCAGTTATTTTCTGAAAGTTAAACCAATTTCCTACAAATACAGAATACATATTTGACTTGCACCTGCCTGAGTAATTGATCCATTAACCCCTCTAGGAGTAAAGTAATTTACTCATGATCTTTGAAACGCTTTTTGGAGTTCATGTTTACTTAGAATCAAGCGCTTACTGGATTCTATTGTTCTACTTTCGTTTTTAAGAAAACTATCGTAAACAGTTGATAGTCGAAAGAACTATCATGATATTTATCGACTTTTAAAAGTTCTATCGACCTATCGCTATCATAAGGTAAAATATTGCGAAACTGCCATAAGTTGACATATATATCGTTACACATTTTTAAATTTGAATATTACAAAGTCAACACAGTATTTTTTTTTTTACTTACTTATGTAAGAAAAAAATGTGTATTCATGTGTACAAACCAATAAACGGTAGCTTGTATCATAATTTTACTTCTTTTGCTATGTTTGTCTTTATGTCCCCCATTTTTCCCAAATGTCCCCCTGTTTTGATGGTTGTGGGCCCGATGGGCCCCCTCTCGGGCTAAGCTAGATTCAACACTGTGCGAAAGGCCAGCGGGCTATTGTCATGGCGGTGTGTCCATCGTGTGTGCATCCGTCTGTCTGTCCATGCCGAGCCTGGATAGCTCAGTCGGTTACGTTAGAGTCTGTCAATCCAAGGGTCTCGAGTTTGAACCCCGGCTCGGCCAGTATCCATTCTGACATTTGACAAAAGTCATTTGTCTCTCACCAATAGGTGTGAATCATCTATGTGAGAGAGCAGCTGGAGGCTCGGTTTGGATATTGTGGTTGTACTGGTGCGAGAAATACCAGGACTCCACAGTTAGGTGCTCCAGCCATCACGATATGACCATAGAAGTTGAAAACGGCGTAAAACCCCAACAAACTCAAACCATCTGTGACAACTCCAAAAATTTGATTGGCAGAGTAATGGTTCTTGTGAACGGCTTGTGAACTGCACCTCTCCATAATAAGACAGTGCTTCTGAAATATTTTGAAAATCTACTTCAGTGTTTTTTTTTTCCAAAAAAACGGGCGTTATTCGGCCCCTTTCCCCTCTCCGTGGAATATCCTTTTTTCCCCAATTTTGGAACAGATTTCCCCTCCTCGGACTAATTTTCACTATTGCAAAAAAAAAATTATAATTAAGCTTAGCGTAAGTTCTAGGCGTCTCTCAATTCAGTAAAATCTGTTTTTATTTACCTTTAACGACTTACTGTAAACATGTATATAGACTGGTTCCCGTTTCTTATGCCACTACCTTGTAAACGTCGTATACAACGAGTACCAGTACATTCAATGCGGGTCGCGCTCGATTCACTGTTCAAGACAGTGATTGAATCGAACGGTATGTAACTGAACCAAACACGGCTACCTGTATTTTCAAGTATAAACAGTAGTTTCTTGGTGAAATCACATAATAGAATTAAATTCTTATCAAATTGATGGGAAATCATTCACCTCTACAGCGGATTCAGTCCCGTAACACTGTTCTCTATCAATCGAACAATGTTCCGCATGTCTGGGAGTTCGTACCAACCAGAGAAACGAACGTCCCCTTCTATGTTTCACAATATGTCGCACAACCGAAAGTGCTACTGAAAAAATCTACTATAAAATGGTGAAATCGTCGAAAAAAATCAATGATATGGAAGAAATGTCTACACCTGTCAATGATGCCAGGAAATTTACTAGGTGACTGTCTATTTTATTGCAAAATTGCAACACTTGTCAACCCATTAAGAGACAGTATTGTCCAAATTCATAAGAGTTTACTGTTGCATTATGATACAACAATATCAAGTGAAATGCACGAAATTTAAATCTGTTTTGTGTTTTACTGTAGAAAAGTTAAACACTGTGGAAAATGAAAAAAAAAGTTTTTTACAGACAATTAAATGTTCAATTAGATCATTAATAAATTGTTGAACAGTTCAAATTGTTGTTTTAATGTTCCATAATGATGTACAAACAAGTTAAGTGTATTTTAAACACTGTATTTGAGAGTATAAGCAAGTATTGAATTTTCCCCTTTTTTGGCGTTCGCGCGCTTATTTTCCCCTACCTATGGGCCCTGACCCCCTTCCCCCAAAATAAAAAAAAAACACTGTACTTGTCCACGGACAAGTCTTGATCCAAAATTGACTTGTCCGTATCAAAAATCAACTTGTCCGTACAAAACCCATATACTTTTCCATAGCTTCATTTGTTTATTGCATATCTATTATGACTGTCTAACTATTGTCTACAACAAAATTTGTACATAACTATCAGTCAATACATTGTAAGAAAAAATTGTGAGAAAAAGATTAAAAAAAATCATTTTTATTAACTTCAGATTTTTTACTTGTCCACGGACAACCTAGCTTTCAAAATCTGCTTATCCGTACAGGTAAATGCCACTAAACGGACAAGTCGGACCGCTCGGGCAACTTATTTCAGAAGCACTGCAAGATCTATCTACATATAAAATTTGATGATCCTATCTTACATACTTTGTAAGTTATGCTCCAGACAAGAATTAAGCACATGAAAATCAAGAAAGGGCAGTTACTCCAAAAAATTCTGATCAGCAGAGTAACAGTTCTTGTGCACTGCACCTCTCCATAATGAGATCTATTCACCTTTGAAGTTTCATGGTTCTGCTACTTTTAAAGTTATGCTCCGGAATACAAAAATACGATTTTTGGATGAAATTGCTGAGTTGGAAACTGAATTGGGCTTCTGGAAATATCTCTTTAATTGACCCCTTTCCATTATCGTTTTAGTCCTTACCTGCAGAACACTTCCAGTAATCTGAGTCTTCTCTGATGAAAATTTGCGCGTTCATATTCAGATGTCGCTATTTACATCTGAGCGCTGTCCCATTCAAAAAGACAAAAACAAAAAAAACCGACACAAGTTATGTCGCTTGCAAGTTGCAATATATCTTATCTATAGAATCAGTCGGGATGACGTCATAGCCTCACTTTCATTTTTTCATCGAGGGTACAACCTCGGTCTTTATCGTTACGGGATACCAACTTTGAGGCAGATTATTTCAAAAATCCTTCGTTAAAATTCATAAACAAACCTCTTTCTTTAAAGAATGTGATTTAAACTTTCTAACTACCAACGCATTTTTAATAATCAGGTGTAGTCGTCGAGATATTAATGCTGAAAGTTGGTTATGCTTCAACGAAAAAGACCGAAGCTTTCACCTCCACCGAATGAGTGCAGGTCCGCTGACGACGTTTTTGATTGGCTGAAAGAATTGTGCCGACCGTATCAATGCACCATATCTATTTCCATGGTGCCACTTTGTATGCACATGTGTTTGTGCAATAACATCACTATGCCCCTGCAAAAGAACACATCTATGCATGGCCATGAAATAACTTAGAAGTTAGAAGATTCTATAATTTGGCATCACTTTTTGAACTTTTCACCAGACTCTTTTTTTTTTGACTGCAGACATTATACCTTGTGTTACAAAAATCTTCGTAAATATTTGAATGACAGTAAATTCTGACCTTGTAACTGGGCTGATGCTGTCTCCCCTTCTCGTCGGTAACGTTCAGCTGTTCGTTCGGTCTGCTTCAACCGCCCAGAAACGTCATAATACAGGTAAAACAGATAAACACCCACGAAAAACACGCACACACCCGCTACCACTTTAGCCATGCCTCCGTTTCTTCGCATCATATTGACTGTCAGAGATGAAACTAAGAAGAATCTCGACAAAATCAGTCTGCAAGTTCAACTGTATCAAATCAAAACAACATGGCAGACGTGTCAGTAGACTGGAACATATTCGAACGCAATTTTAGACTGGAAGGTTTAGAATTTTATAGGCTGTTGATGTTTCGGCCGATTCCGTTACTCATCTGAACAAAATTCATGTTGATAAAGATATGCCAAGTTTTCAAATTGGACCAGTCCAAGTTTGTGTTATTTGAGCAAAGGTTAACCCTTTTTCAAACAACAAAATTTTAGGGCTGTATATTTTGAAAGCTGCTGCAGATGACAAACCGAACGTTAGGGCCTATCACAGATGCAAAAACCTTGTAACAACACATCTGATTGAACGAGAAATAATGACAGTAATTATTCGGCCAATCAGATTTGTTGTTGTTTTAAAAATGTTCGTAAGTTTGTTAGGAAAAACGGGCCCCAGGTCTTCTTTGGGAAAGGGTTGAGGACATGCTTTTGAAATAAAAATGATTGTTCTTTATTCTTTTCAAATGTAGGCCCTACCAAGGTGTTGAGACAAATTGGTAGGCCCCTATAGCACCCGGGGGAAAATGATACAGCAAACCTAGATCTGCAGTCTAGATTAAAACCCTTTCTCAAACGTGCACGTGTACACTTTCTTCTTTGAAGCAATTAATCCCGTGTTCAATCACGTTTTGTCTAAAATGTTCCGAAGTATCAAAAAATCCAGGTATTTATCTATTCCAGTTCTGGATTTTCTGCGCTGGGCGCAAAACATCCACGCATCGATTATTTGCGTATAAATATCCAATACACACGTGGAATAAATTTGTAAGTGCGCAGAAATTTGTTTTATTGACTTTTTAGCGTATGTACGCAAAACTCTAATAGAAACGTGGATTAAATTTGCGTACGTACGCATAAATTCCATTTATGGATTTTTTGGGCACATACGCAAAACTCTAGAAGAAACGTGGATTATATTTGCGTACGTACGCAAATATTCCTTTCCTGGTTTACTTGCGCATGTAAGCTACACAAAACTCCAATACAAACGTGGATTAAATCTGCGTACGTACGCATAAATTCCATATGTGGAATTTTTGGGTACAAATGCAAAACTCTAGTAGAAACGTGGATTATATTTGCGTATTGCCGCGAAAATTCCACTTGTAGATTTTTAGCGCATATGTACGCAAATCTGAAATATTTAGAAACGTTGATTAAGTTTGTGTATGTACGAAAAAAAAATTTCCCCTCCTGGATTCTTTGCGTATGTACGCAAAACTCTAATAGATACGTGGATCAAATTACGCAGAAGTTCTAGCCATGGAATATGTGCGTATATACGCAGAAATTTAAAAGTTCTAAACCTTGATTATTGTGGATTAAATTCGCGTATGTACGCATAAATTCCATCTGTGGATTTTTGGGTACATACGCAAAACTCTAGTAGAAACATGGATTATACTTGCGTACGTACGCAAATATTCCGTTCCTCGATTTCTTAAGCATGCATGCTATTCAAAACTCCAATAGAAACGTGGATTAAATCTGCGTACGTACGCATAAATTCCATGTGTGGATTTATTGGGTAGGTACGCAAAACTCTAGTATGATAATGATAATAATAATAATTGCTTTATTTTATGAAGGTAAAACATTAAGATAATTACATAATAATTAACATTACAATGCAAAATATTTTTTCCAATGTTGCCTTCAAACAAAATCTATTTGTTAAAATGAAATGGTATGTAGCCTAACCCTCTCCCAAAGCAGACCTAGTTGATAAGTTCACAAAGGAACAGTACATTTTTTTTTATACATGGATTATATTTGCGTATTAATGCGAAAATTCAACTTGTAGATTTTTTACGCAAATCTGAAATTGAAATGTTGATTAAGTTTGTGTATGTACGCACAAATTCCCCTCCTGGATTTTTTGCGTATGTACGCAAAACTCTAATGGATACGTGGATCAAATTTGCGCACGTACGCAGAAGTTCCAGCCATGGAATATGTGCGTATATACGCAGAAATTTTAAATTTCTAAACCTTTATTATTGTGGATTAATTTTGCGTACGTACGCATAAATTCCATCGGTGGATTTTTGGGTACATACCCAAAACTCTTGAAGAGACGTGGATTATATTTGCGTACGTACGCAAAAAATCCTTTCCTGGATTTCTTACGCTTGTAGGCTACGCAAAACTCTTATAGAAACGTGGATTAAATCTGCGTAGGTACGCATAAATTCTATGTGTGGATTTTTGGGTACATACGCAAAACTATAGTAGAAACTAGAAATTCTTATAGAAACGTGGTTTAAGTTTGCGTACGGATGGACAAATATCTTTTGTTTGTTTTTGCATATATTTACGCAAACTTTTGACGTTCTAACCCTATATAGATTATATTTGTGTAAGAACGCAAAAATTCCATTCACGGATGTTTCGTGTATATACGCTTAAATCTTATAGAATAGTGGATTAAGTTTGACTACGGCCAAAGAAATCCATTTCTTGATTTCGTACACAGGCAAACCTTCGAAATCGTGCAATTTGTGCCTAAAAACACAAAACTCTAATGGAAGTTAAAGTGTGGATTGACTTTGCCTACATAGGCACAATTCCCTCTGATTTTTTAATTATTAGTTCTCTTGAATACATTTTTTCAAATTCAAAACGTAAACAAAAGCGGACTGAACCCTCATACAGTCGCAGAATTCATGAACATACATTTGAATAATGCATGACTGTTGCGGTAAAGCCAGTATTAGATCAAGCAAGCGTAAAGATACCTAGTAAAGGTGATATGCATATTTCATCAGCATTTCATGGTTGTTCAATCAGAGTTTTGGCTAGTGTATGTAATCCAAAATCTTATTTCACCCATTAACTCCTTCCCAAACGGCAAAAGAATTGTGCTATTATCAAAAAGCAGCCGCAGCCGATAAAATTATTGCTTATAAAGAAAGTATCTTTCCTCAATATGCTATTGAATATATAGCGACAAAAGAAGAACTTATAAGCATGTTACTATACACAAATCCCACCTTTATCAGCACCAATTTTGTCGTCTTCAGCAGCTTTGATAGTGGACACCTAAAATGTTGTTTGAGAAAGGGTTAAATAGAGATAACGTAAAAGATGTCTCGTATTTTAAAGGGTCGTTCGTTTCAAGTATGTTTTGTCAATTTCTCACCTATCGAGGCTTATTTGGAAAGTTTTGAGACAAACATCATTTTATCATTATTTTTGCGAATTTTCTTATTAATCTTTAGTTTAAATAAAGTTTAGAATAAAACAAGTTTTAAAATGCATGTAGATTTAAACATTTGGGTTCTCGGGTTACAACTATTATTAGTAACTATTTGTAACCATAGAAACAAGACCATCATGTGGCAGGCACACGGCTCGCAAATAAGGAATATTTATCATTATGTTGGAATAAATACACTGTTTTCCCGCAAAACTTTGATATAACGTACATAACATCATTTATACACGGCCGCGGCTAATACCCTTTCTGACAAAATTGTCACCCACCAATGGGTTTGAAATCGTTAACCTAAGTGGGCGAGCAGCTGGAGGCTCGGTAAGGGTGTTGTGGTAGTACTGGTTTGAGAAACAACAGGAATCTATGGGTAGGTGCCCAAGCCGCCGCGATATGACCCTGGTAGTTGAAAACGGCGTAAAACCCCAATAAACTCAAACATAACATCATTTATTATCTATGGGAACCAATATTCATAATCTTTTACACCCATTAAAATTAAACGTTTGACCTTGTGACAAGGTTTCATTTTATAGATGACAATTCAATTCATTAATTCACTTCTTTATTAATACATTAAAGGCCTCTGGCCTATTATACAGTTTCTACAAAATGATATAACAAGTGGTCTTCTATCCTGAAATATACATGTAAAATATGATTGAAAATATTTGTATTAATTGATACATTTCGATACAGCAGGTATTGCATATTATACATCAACCCATTTCCAAATATCAAAACTGTAACTTCCTACAAATGACAAAATGGACTTTGTTACGGGTAGGCATTGCGTATGATATAGGACAGAAATATATGGAGGCAAAATGGGAAAATGCTGTTCTCCAGCATTTTCTCTTTTATGTATCAACACTTTTCTTGTCCATTTTCCGTGGAGCCGCCAAAGCAATGCCTTGTTTGGAAAAGGATTAACTAGAAGTTATACAAAAAAACACTGTGAAATAACATTTACTAGAAACAATACAGTTTTTAAGTTTTGTGAGTAGACATTGGAAACACTTCATAATTATTACAGGCTTTACAGTTTAAATTCTTAGTCAGTTTGCATTCCGTTTATGCAGTTTCTATCCTCAAACGCAAAATAAAGAAACGTCGATAACTTTTGAATTATGTAAGATTTCTGTGCTCGACATAACATTGACGAATTCTGGCATGGTTTTGTGTTTGAAGTAGGAGTCTCCAAAAATGTTCTTTCTTAGGGGGGATGCTCCAGTTTACTATTTCTTTTCCGTATTATAGAATTTATCTATATTTTGCTTCTTGAAAGTACATCATATTACCAATCAAAAAATGAAATAAAAATAGATGGTCATCTATTTTGTTAAAATTTTATAGCCAGTCGTATAACATACCCCTACAGCGAAAAAATGCACAGTTTCTTACACATGTCCAAGGTCACTAAAATGCTAAAAAATGCTGTATAGTCATCGTTTAGTCCCGAAAAAATATGTGCTGTTATGAAGGCGTAAATTTATGTTTAAAAGAGCATGCTCATAATGTTCAGTTAGATCAACGTACGAAGCTAAATGTTTTGTGTCAAAATGTGCACATTTTGGAAATATTTCAAGTTCTACATAATAGAATTTGATCAAACTCCCTCATTGTATAAAGCAATATGTCTTGGTAAAATTTCAAAATATGTATAGGGCATCGCACTTTTTAGTGAATTACAGCATTTTTTCAACTAAATCAACTAAACATGAATAAAATGACACAAAACAGTAGTAAGTGCATACACACTTACAACTGTATTGCTTTAAGGTATACGACCCATCAATAGAATCATAAAGATACATAAGTAACTATATATATTTAAAATCAGCATGGTATCCCGCATCTAATTGCCAATTTTTATCAACTTTGATCGTTTCGTTAGTGAAATTTTGATAATTCTATATCTTGCATCAGGGTCATACAAAATCATGAATAGCCAAACACCCCAAGTGAGCTTTTAAACACAAAAACTGCATGATTAAAAGCAATAAACACAAGTGTTTGCATCTAATCAATAGCTTATATTATCCCCAACAATGCACTAACAAGTAAATAAATAATAACCAGCAACAAAATATCTTTTTTTGCTTTTGTAATACATGGCTACCATACTTTCGACAGGCATTTCGGACAAATCTGAAACAATAGTCAATTTTAAATAACATTAATTTCAATGATATATCAAAATGCATGGCAAAAAAGGAAGATCATAATTTTCTTATGTGTATATTCTTTCAAATAAAGTAAAAATTAAACAGTTTCGCCGTACACAAATTTAAAAAAATCACTTTGACTAATACCCCCCTTTTTTACCACCGCCCAATTTCTTAAGGAAATGGTACTCTTTGTTCATTATACTTAATTAAATAAATTGTTCCATACGAACTTTACATGTTTTTTATTGTTTGTATTGGAATATTTACATAATAGTAAATGTTACTATTTAAAAAAAAAAAAAACAAATACAAAAATGTTTATAAAACAAGAGTTGTCAGTGGACAGGATAGCTCAACGAAAAAGTGTTGGATTGTGAAATTTTATAGGATGAAAAGAATAAAAAGTCTACCCAAATAGAAATTTGAAAGGGTAATGAATCTTTACACAGTCTTTATCCTTAATAAGGAATATATACATGTCTGACCACAAGCATGTGTGCAAAGTTTCAATACTTAAACAATGGTAGAAATAAAAAAATGTTACAAGTACGAGGGGCGTTCATTAAAGATTTCCCCTGACCTACTTTCGGTTGAGATAGGAAGTTGGAATTTTATACATACATTACTGTATACCTCTATAGGTCACATGAAAATTTGCAGCTCTGAAATGTAATTTGTTTCTCATTTCCATGTGCTCGAGTAAAGTAAGGTAGCGTAATGGAGCAAGCAGTCATCAGATTCCCGTATTTGAAAGGTCGCACTCCCAAGGAGGCATTTGATGAGATGAAAGAAGTTTGTAGGTATGATGTCCAATCATATGACGTTGCCAAACACTGGCATACTCATTTCAAGTGTGGATGTAATTCTGTGGAAACAGTCCGATTCCTGGGCGCCCAGTCTGTCATTGGTGATGCCATCATCAAGTCAATTTAAGGTTTCGGACGCAATCTTATGGTGTTCTACAGAGGAGGTCTACAAAACTGCATTAGACGATGGGAGAAGTGTGTCTCTCTGGCTATAGTCCATGTATAGAAAGATTAATATTTGTGCCAAGTTTCATTTCTCTCGGTTAATTGGAAGTAGGTCAGGGGAAATCTTTAATGAACACCCCTCGTACATAATATCTGCATGTAAATCGTTAGCCAAACATGTCTATGTCGAAAATTGTTATAATGCCCCAGAAATTTGTGTGTCTGATTGTGAGTTGAGGACGGTATTATCGTCACAAAAAAACATTTTGAAAAAAATAAAGCCAGGAATGTTGTAGAAAGATAGGTCTCTGCCAAAACTAGGTCTTGTTTGTGAAAGGGTTAGGTGAACAAGCAACTTTTGAATATCAGTTTTCTGATGTCATGTTTGAATCATGTTTGCTGCCTTATTAGTAGCTAAAGAGATGGAAAAGAGGAGACAGAAACACAAAAATATATAATCAAATAGAAATTCTACAGAGAAAATGAATACAACTGATTGTATCAGTATTTGCTTCTTTTCTCTCCTTGGTTTCTTTTTTCACGTAAACCTATCGCAGAGAAAGTATCAGTTGGTCTTATCTTGTGTCTAGTTGTTTGGGAAAGGGTTAAACAGAAAGAAATGGCAAAGGTCAAGCTTACCTTTTCCCAAAGAAAAAGCCCAAATTACGGTGAACAAAGTGACCAGTTATGGAACGAAATATTTATGGTGCGAATCAACTTCCAAACAGTGACATATTACGTCAGAGATACGTAATTCGGATTTAGGGGAGATCACTGGGTGCGCTGTAGTTGTTGTTGTTGCAAAGGGAGGTCATTCTAAATGCCAAAATATTTTGATTCTTTCGTCTTTTGTTGTTTCATTTGACGTTTTTATAAATTCATCGGCTGGGATTCGTTGTAGAAACTGTTCGTGCAGATTCAAATCAAATGTAAAAGTCTCTTTACAAAAAAATGTTTTAAAAAATCTCCGTAAATCCGAACATGCTCGATTATTTCCGTTGTTGCGGAAACAACCGACATAACACGAATCATTTAGAGCTAATGATGGGTCGTATTCCTTAAATCACCGATTTCCATCTGGAGGAAATCAGTTTTACATAAGAAATATGCTCTTACAATCGAAAATGGTAAATTGTAATGACGTTTTGACATATAATCGAAAACATGGTAGCGAAACATAATTATATGTTTCGAAACATTATTTTTGTACGGTAATGATCGAGTGTTCTAAAAAACTGGAGCATTTTTCCTTAATTAATTTGTCGTATGCAGCATATTCTACTAAAAAGTGAAATTCGTTTTCGACGATTATAATATTTTTCGACTGACAAAACTTACATAGTCTAAATTGACGTTCAATTTTCATACGGCGATCCTTTTCAATGTTGAGATCGTGAGTTGATATGGTAGATTGATTGAAAGGTATTTCTAAGGCGTTATTAGAGATAAGTGCATTCTATGACGACGTCGTCAAATGCAGAACAGGTAATTTTCAAAATAGTTTTGCGTAAACTCAAGGAAATCAACAATTGAAACAAAATACTTTTGGAAGATGTCAATTAGGTACAGAAAGGTAGGTGAGAACTTTTCTACCGCTGGCACAATGTGTTTCGGGCGAATTCTCATGGACGATTAAGCCCGCATCAGAGACTTACAACAACTACGTATCCATGTGTGAAAGATTGTATCAACGTTTCCACGTGACATGTATGAGAAGTATGCAGTAGATGGGTATGGAGACATGAAAAATACATTAAGTGTGAAGGATGGTGCTTTGAGAAATGAGTACTTTTAGCGTTACGGCCAAATGACGTGACGTTCCTGTACGACGCGTTGCGCCGCGCATATATTCGTGGCTATATTTGATATCCATGTTATGTGATGTACTATTTACATGAAATTAGAACTGGGAATGAATCCCTCAAAGGATCGTTAGTCTAATTTGAAAGAGCGGGTGTAGATGACCAAATAGTTTTACCGTTTAGTTCAAAAGAGTGATATGTGTATGTATGTCATAGCCCGTAAAATTTTAAGACAAAAAGAGAAAATGCTGTTCATCAATGTTTTCTTAATTTCTCTCAATATTTTCCCAAGCGTTTTCTACTAGAGATGCCATGATTATGTCTTGTTTGGGAAACGGTTAAAGTAAACATGGTGGCGTGTTACACGGAAAACCAATAGCAAATATCACAAAATAGTTTTAACAACCGGTCCTAATGAGCAATAAGCATAATGTAAGTTATTGTTACATGATATAATTATATATGTTTATATATCAACAAACAAAATAGCAGACGGTGGGATTTGAATTGAAAATAATCCAAGTTCGCCAACATTTACCCAAGCCAGTTGCATTTTGCAATGACCCCTCTTCGGCGAAAGAAAATACTGGCACCGTCATTGCAAATGTTAATCCGAGTCTTCTCTGATGTAAATACGCTCTTTGATATTTTGATTTTACGTAAATAGCGAAAAATCAAAATACCAAAGAGCGTATTTACATCAGAGAAGACTCGAATTATGCAAATGTATGCTGTTGTTCGTCAGAAAGAAATCTTGCAATTGGATATTCCAGAACTATAGTGATTGGTTGTTTTCACAGTATTTAATTCGATCTAATTGAAAAAAATAAAGAAATATGTAAAGAAAATCTTATCTTGAACTAGCGAAAAAGGGGTGACTATACAATCAATAATTTACATCAACAAAACGTAGGCACAATCTGTGAACAAAGTTTCTGTGATTTAGATCCATGGGCGGATCTAGAGGGGGGTCGGGGGGGGGGGGGGTCCGGACCTCCCTGGTATTTGCTGAAAATTGAATTTTGACTACATGTATTTAAATTTAGTGTAACGTGACATATTTACCACATTTTGAGCCATAATTTGGACTTGGACCCCCCCCCCCCCCCCCTGGAAAAAATTTTGGGCTTGGACCCCCCCCTGGAAAAAAAATCCTGGATCCGCCCTTGAGATCAAATGTATAAATATGTACTGTGCAAAGTGAGAATCACTACAATTCTGCCCTGTGCAATGTAGAAATTCTTACTTTGTCGAGCGAAGAAATCAGTGACAAACTAAGAATTCCTACTAATTTTATACAGGGCAGTTCTAAAATTGTACGAAGTTCTACTTTGTGTATAACATTATAAACATGATTACAAATTCACATTTTATCATTTGCTAGATCCAAATTACGCACAGCATAATATAATTTTAAATGGAATTTAAAATTCGAAAAAGTCATGTAGGACAAATGACCTTTTAGTTTCTGAACTCCAGCATTTCCTTGTTCATTTACTTGGCTGTTCAGCTTATTCAAAATATCATGAGTACCATACATTGAAATGTTGTAGCCCATTGAGCAAGCTATATGCCCTTTCCAATGAAATTTATCAACGACGAATAACGTGTCCTTGAAAAAATGTGGTTCTCTCAGCAAAGCATATTGGTGAAGTTTACAGGCGTTGTCATAAACTATTACCCTTGGAGCGGTCTGAAACCGCGCTTTCAGAATTTCAAACGGATGTCGGGGTGACTCGTGGTTTTCAAGGATCGAAAATCCGTAGCAAGTTCCGTGAGGACAGTACACCGTGAATATACCCGGACTGAGTGTCGGGTGGCCCCACGATTCCTTTCGACAAAAATCTTCCCTGTTGTTGTTTGTCTTTCTGTCGGCTTCATATAATCCCCTACCACGGACCTTGGGTAGCGAAGGAAATACGTCGCATGGGGATTCTATTGGATCCGAATAGCTCGACTCTGGCGTGATAGGCATATCAAAAATTGACTGATACATACTTAAAAGCTCAAATAACAATTGTCTAGAGTGTTGAGGTATTTTTTCGGAAAACCCTCCCAAAAACTCTGATATCACTGGAACTTGCTGTTGTAAAATTGATATTTTCTCACCATTTACACTGTCAAACACATTTTTACCAGTCAATGAAATATCTGTTAGAATGTCCAAGCATTGCTTGTTCCCACCAATCTGTACTATCCCACAGACAGGAGTGTTTCTTCCCAATTCTGCGAGTATTACAGCAAAGTGATAAGGGACCTCTTTTGATTTTATCAACTCATCCACAATGTCGACAAGATGTGTCTTGCCTTCTTTCTTCAACAAATCCTTCAGAGTTTTGATTTCCATATGACTTAGTGGGATCGTATCTAATGCTTTCGTCCTTTTACGTCTGTTTCCCGGTTTCTCCCCTGCCAACATGAGCAGTAAACGACGACACGGCGCTGACTTGATGTAGGTTCTGTCGGAATGTTTACTACCTTTAATGGGCTTACTTGATGAGTTCACGCTGTGACGATCGTGCACTATTTCTGGCAGAAGATCCTTTTTCATCCCTACATCAGTTCCATCACAAATGATTACACTGGGATTCGTACCGCATATCTTACAGACAAACACATTGCTATAGTCTAAGTCAAGCATACGCGCGAACGCATTCCATGCTTTGCGTAACACGGAAAATGGTATCACTTCCGCATTGCTCATTACTGTATTGGTTGCCGAAAAGTGCCTGTGCATTGAAATAAGTGGACTGCCAGTATGTATCATAGAGAATAAGTATTGAAATAGCACACCATAAAAGATGAAATTATGGTTATCTAAGTTGAAAACCAAATCTTCCTGCCCATCATACTCTAACTTACATCTACAGTCACCCACTGTTGGACGAAAATAGACAAATCGCGGCTCCCCGTCATCTGCATTTATAGTAATGTGAGCCTTGTGGATTTTTACTGAGGTTGAGGCTATCCAGCCCATTTGAATAGGATTTCGTTCGTCCCATGCGCTACCGTGGGTACACGTGTCTGTGGATATTTCAGGGACAAAGTGGATTGGGAAATCTCTTTTCTGTGATTCATATTCATCGAATTTTTCGCGCAGGTTTTCTGGTAATGGGTAAGAAATACGTTGACTTGATATGGATTTGAATTCCTCATCCGGCGAAAGCTCACGGTGAAATTCTAGCTCGCTATCTATGTCTATAAGTTGCTTCTTTCCCCAGTTCTTATAGGACTTCACGTGCTCGCACATGTGAATATTACTTTTGCATGAAACACAAACAAGTTTCTGTTTCGATGCCGCATTTGTTTCTAACTGGACTATACCATATCCTAGATCTTCGACATAAACAGCAACCAGGAGAGGAGACGCCGATAGCTGGTCTACAACTACGTCATCAGTGAATTCGCCAGTGTCTAATGACTCTATGTTATTTGGGAAAATGCTATCAACATGATGTAAGTGTATGCAAACGCTTGCTTTTTCCTTGATTATGAAGTCAGAAAGTCGTTCGTGTTTGACCTGTTTGCACATTGTTTCCAAACGCTTCCGCCTTGCTGACGATTCCCCACACGAGCATGTGTACAAACACTCATGGTTTACTCCGTCTGTAAAAATGTGCTTTTCTAGGATGCAGTATTTCTTCGTTAGTTTTCCGGTTTCATTACAATCAGCAACTGCGAAGTAGGAGTGTCTTGATAGAGCGAAGAATCTCTTGGTTCTTTGTAGTTCGCTGATGTACGTTTTCACAGGATTTATCCTTTTACTTGATTCCCTGACATATAGTTGTTTGAACTGGTGAGTCAAAGATTCATCCTCACTCGACTTTAGACTCTCATCTTTTCTTTGTTGTCTGAAGGAGATCTTGGAGACTTTCCCTCTTGACGGAGTCTTGAACTTCGGTGGCATTTTATCTGAAAAGATGAACAAATATTGCCTGTCACAATATGATATTTTTCCTATACATGTAGTTTATTAACGCTATATAATGGACAAAATTGAATTGTGTATTATCACCGGAAGCGAATTAAAGCTTAATTACATTTGAAACGGACAAAATTATCAATTGAATTAAGAAAACACAATACAAATTTGAAAAAAAGCCAAACAAATCATTTTTTGAAACAACTTGAACATTAGTCCTTCAATATGGCTCCTTATTCGTATATTCTTATATATTCGCATATTAGGCGTCTACCTCTTTCTTAAAAGGCCGCGGTTGGTAGCGCGTCTGCCTCTCATTCGAGAGGTCTTAATTGTCACCCACCAATGGGTTTGCAATCGTTAACCTAAGTGGGCGAGCAACTGGAGGCTCGGTAAGGGTGTTGTGGTAGTACTGGTTTGAGAAACAACGGGAATCCATGGTTAGGTGCTCCAGCCGCCGCGATATGACCCTGGCAGTTGAAAACGGCGTAAAAGCCCAATAAACTCAACCCTCTTTCTTAAATGTCTAGTCTGGATTATCACATAATTTTTACTACCTAGATTCCCATAAATTCTGTGAAAGTAAAGGCAAAGGCAAAAGGTGAAAGTGCACATTTTTTTGGAACTGAGTATATGAATTGTAGATGAGATGCATGGAATATTTCACCACAGAATATCATCTTCATGTTAACCCCTCACCAAACAAGAGACACTGTTTTGACGCACATGTGTTCCAATACTGGGTTTCAACTCTGTACAATTAAAAAAAATGAATTTTAGAGATATTGTTTCTCAATTGAAAGAAATTTTGTATGTGCAAAAGGATTGTAACTTAACAGACAGATGGTTAGATAGGCCGACAGAGGAATAGACATACAGACAACTGTAAACCAATATTATCTCCATCTTTTTATGCCACATAACAATAAGTTAATTATAAGCATATGGTACAGGCCCGTAGGAACGGGGGATAGGGGCTAGGGGGCTTAACCCCCCCCCCCCCCAAAGTTGGCCAAAAATGCCATTTTTTCTTATATTTTACACTGAAAATTTAGGGAAGATCCAATTTAGCACTCCCAATATTGCACGAAATTTCTTCATACGGGCCTGTTGTATAAATGACAATTCAATATTGCAATAATATTTTACTGCATATAGCTACATTTTTTGTGCAAAACTTTTGTAACTCGAGTAATAATATTGTTGCACAAACATATTGTGCTCAAAATTCATAATTTATAGTGCAAACTATTGCAAGTAAAGAAAATCTCGACAAAATCAATACTTTGAAAAGCTTTGTTGAAATGAATACAGTGGTTGTAATTCTTATGTTCCACAACATTTAAAGAAGAAAATTCTATCAAATACATTTAATTTTAAGAAAGTCAATAAGATACCTCATGTATTTTATTTAAATGTAGTTACAATAGTTTTGCGCTAAGCCATCGATTCACTTCTCTATAATATAAAATAATGTACTAGTCATACTCGAAATGCTATGCAGACGAATTTATGTTACAGAAATTCGTTTGTCAGACATTATAGCATGGGAACTTACGTTGAGAGAAAAGTTGTTAGGCTACGTGTAATGATTTTTTCTTTTTTTTTTTTTTTTCTTGTTATGTTTTCCGAAGTCCCTTTGTTTTCTCTCTTTCTTTTATTTATGCAGACAAATGAGACTTCAGACCGCAATTTTTAGCGTTATATCGCCAGTTTTTATTGTGTCGCGCATACGATTATAAAAATATTAAGACGTTTAACCAATTCCAATATCACACAATCTTCGAAGAACACCGCTGACACTGATTCATGATATCACAATCAAGATAAATTTTCATGTAATGACAATTTAAGTTTTGAATTTTGTGAAATATTAGGTGAAACAACGTTTTCCAGTTACATTGGAATTGATTCAGTTATTAGTGAAACATCTGAAAAAAGTTTACTATGCTTGTCAGGTAGGCTCAAAAGCCTATGATTGTACTCATAATCAAGTTTCGCACTAATTCTAAACTAAGTTTCCTACCGAGTTTTATAAAGGATTGTTACTGAACCCAAAGACATTTCTGAAATAAAAAGATGACTAATTATCCGAATTGCAAACAAGATAAGACCCAGATTAAAGATAACAAACAACTAATGATCCCTAAAACAACTGTATTGTTTGCGTTCTTTCATTGACAGCTTGACCTAACCAATGTATTATGCTTAATCCTGGCTTAATGAAATAAGTGAAAATGTGCCAGGTGCAACAAAGTAAATTGTTTATTATATAAGAATTTTAATAAACAATATTCCTTTTGTTATTCCAAAACAATCTTATTTCTTTTCTGTCTTTAGCGTTTCTTTGCCGGGATATGGTAATAACTACGCTCTTTAACCCTTTCCCAAACAAGACCTGGCACCGGTTTCTCAAAAAAACTTAAGTACGAACTCATGAGAACATACGATTTGAGCACGGTGCTCAGATTTGAGTATGAGAACGTACATAAGTTTTTTTCGAGAAACCGGGCTTGGCTTTGACTTCCCTAGAAGAGAAGGTTTTGGAAAACATTGAGACAAAACTGAAACATGCTGATAACCAGCATTTTCGTCTTTTGCCTCCACATTCTCTTGGCTTTTTGACACAATCCACATATTCATCTATACTCATTCTACCGGCTACAGATGCTATGAAATTAGTCCACCAAAAAATTGTGTTTCCCGTCCAAAACAAGACCTGGTTCAGACATCCATAGTAGAAATAACTCGGGAAAATATTGAGGCAAAAGACCGAATGCTGATGATCAGCATTTCCTCCTTTTGTCTCGATATATAATATGATTATTTATAAAATATCTGTTTTATCATTAGTTCAAAATTATAGTATTTTTCAAAATATCAAGATGTTAGAATATGGCCAATCACTATTTTGCTCTATATAATGTACAATGCATGTATAAATAGTATATATGTTACCCCTTTCACATTTTGTGAAAATCAACTTTCTTTGAGAATCAAGGACAAAAAGATCAGTCATATATACAGCTATTACAGTTGCGGAACCTTAAATACTGAAATCAACTATAACGTTCATTACGAATAGTAGGAAAATAGTACGCCTACAATAAATTTGATTCCTGATTTCTAAGTTTATTTCTTTTACGATCACCAAAAGATAGGCCTATTACAGATTTAATTTGAAATGGCGTAATACATAAGGATACTCATTAGTAATTTGAAATGTAGAAATGTGTGTTTTAGCATTGCAGAGAAATTGTTGAGGGAAAAAGAGAAAATGGTGATTACCAGCAATGCAGTATTTTCTCTCATTGTTTTCCCAATCTTATCCTATCGGTGACGGCAGAACCAGGCCCCGGTTTCTCGTAAAAACTTAAGTACGTTCTCAGACTGAAATCTGACCATCGTGCTCAAATCGCGCGAAATCCACGTGAACTTCAATAGAATAACCTTCAACGTTGGAGAGTATATCTTTGAAGTTGAGCATGTACTCATGAATATGTACTTAAGTGTTTTCGAGAAACCAGGGCCCGATCTTGTTTGGGAAAGATGTTACAGAAATACACGGAAATTACACTAGAAACATTAGTAAGCCGTAATAATTTTTACTATTGTGTTTTTGTTTACAGCGAGCATATTGTAAGTGTAATTTTAAAAGGGCAAACAATGGCAGAAATATTCAGACAGCACGCATGAAACATGTTTTTTTGTTAAAGCATTTACGAAACAGCGTGAAATCATATACCAAAGCAACTAGTTTAGCGAGTGAAATGAACGTAGTTTTGTGCTTTTATCAAAATCAAACTAATCAGTTCCTAACATTAATCCCCCCCCCCATTCAGATGCTGTATGTTGACAATCACATAGCGTTGTCCATTGTGTTAAAAAGCAAATGCTGGTGATTAACCCAAATATGTGCATATTTTCTTTTAAATTTGATATCGCTTAATCCCACCAGTCTATTTTAATATTTGTTGAGATCGTCTGCAGTACTCGTTATCATGACCCATTCTAAGATTTCGTTCACAGTACAGTTTTTATCTTTTCCCACGCATCATGATTTTAGACTCTTTCAAATCGAGAGTTCAAGCGACAAATGGTGTGTCAATGATCAATGAATTAAGAATAGATCTTTTCCCACGCATCATGATTTTAGACTCTTTCAAATCGAGGGTTCAAGCGACAAATCGTGTGTCAATGATCAATGAATTAAGAATAGATTGGCCTATATCAGAGAGCATGTTGAATTAAGAAGACAACATGCTAAAAAAATATTAGCATTTTCTCCTATTTCTTCGATGCCTTCCTGACACTATCTCCCTCACTGACCTCAAAACCAGTTAACATAAAATATAGTAATCATACAAAGCTAATTTATTTCTATCACATGATGCCCCTTTATGATGCTGCATTTAACCATTTTGGTGTTTATTCATTTACATAATAATTATCATATACTTTATATATGTTAGCGGCAATAAGTAAAATTAAGCAATAAGCTTAATACCTAGGCAATAAGAGCCTAGGCAGTAAGCTTATTGACTAGTTCACTCTAGGCATTAAGGTATCCAACCCCTCAAAAGCACCAAAGATCCAGATGTGAAACTTGAAAAGTACCAGTAATTCCTAAACTGTGTTATATTTCCATTCTAAATACAAATATAAGCATTTTGAACGGTTTAGAATTTTGAATTGATGCATACTTATGGGAATATTTGAGGAAAATGTTCAAAATTAAACCTAATGCTTGGAAAAATAGTCAGGCATTAGTCTTATTGCCTAACGATAAAATATGACTACTTGTTTGAAATCTTAATTGAAATTGAAAATATACAGTCGTTGAAATGGTTGAAATGGTAGTTGGGTGAGATTTTCCTATTTCGTTTCGTGGAAGAGTAGGATGTCGATCTTACACGACCGATCCTCATCATTGGGGTTGCGGGGGCCGGGATTAGCTTGTGGTCGAGTGTTTTATTTAATTCGTTGTTTTTTCTGTACAGTTGAATACCAAGCATGAAACACATGTCCCTATATTATTCAATCACCAAAAACACGATGGTGTATGCCTATATATACAAAATAGGCATGGTTTTTATTTTTGGCGGGAACCAGTAGATCTCAATACTCGTACTCCATTCCTAAAGAAGACTTGGTTTTGACGCCACGGTACCGCTAAATGAAAATACATTTTCTCCCTTTGCCTCAATATTTACTGTGGTATACTTTATAAAAAATCTTACCTTATCAACAACGATTTTGTCGCCTGCAGTAGCTTTCAAATTGGAACAATCCACATTATTGTCGTTAAGGGAAAGGTTATAACAAAAATTATCATAGACAAACGAACTAATCTAAGAAAATAAAGAGAAAAATTCTTACTTTATCATAAATACAGAATCCATGAGATGTACGTATAATTATCAGTGATCATGGTCAATTCTTTTAGGCAATATATTGTTTATGGTGTCTTAAAATCTAAAGATATCATATAGCTTGTATTATGTTTTTATATTACGTCACACGGATTACAGCTCTGTCTTATCAAGAAGAAACAACACGAACTCCTTTCATACGCTGTATGCTAGAAAATTCCCTTTCACAACTGTACATTTTTTCGAATCAGTACGATAGTTGTTAATTCAAGTGTATCATGGCTACTTCGAAAAATAAAGTGGGACAGTCGGCCTCAAATGCTGTTAGAAGTTACAACAGAATCATCAACAATGTTACAGAACAGTGCCAGAAGTACAGAGAATTGTGTAAGTTAATTTCTCTATTTCCAATGAATTTAGAATAATACGCTCATAGTTTCTTTATTCAAGCTACTAACTGAAAGAGGCTTGATGGGATTATCAGGACTACAAATATCTCTATAAAGACAATCTTTTATCTTCATTCCATCTTTTTTAAATAGGTTTTTGCTTTAAATAGCGTATGTGTTCAATCACATTTGAGAAAATAATGTTCCTATGATATGACATACATGTATAATTTATTATGTCATGATATTTTTGTGGGTTTGACTCCTTTTACGCCAAATGTTTGCATAATCATTTTCAGAGGTCCGTCGGTATGGTGATCTTTTCATTTTATTGTAAATGGCAATAAAAGCTGTAGGGAAGGCACTAAAGAATCAGGATCGGGCTATTAGAGGAGAAACAGCTATTTTTACGCCTAAACAATATGTCATTTAGGTGTAGCTGACTAGCTCACCAGTGATTATACCTCGAGAATGCAAGTCTTGTTTATCATAACATAACCTAGCCATTAAAATGTTCTTATCAGATTGGAGTGGTCAGTGATTCTCAGCATGATGCCCTAGAATGACCCCTTCCAAATACCTTTCTAGATGGCAGACACTGATAAGAAATCTGGGGGAAAATTGTTTTCCTACAATATTACCCAAAATTGATATTACAAAACCAACTGTAACTTTTTTCATAGGTTAGTGCCAGAATCTTTAAAATATTCCTAAACTCTCTCCTAATATATCCAATATTGTCCTAGTTTTGCATTTCTGTTGGTTTTTTAAGGCCCAAGATATGATTTGTTTTGTTTTTTTTAACTCATTATAACATAACATAACTTTATTGACATTATAGACCAGATGGCAAAATTCAGTGTCATCTGAATTCAAAGATGTCGCAGACGACAATCTGGATTAATGAAAGTTTCCATCTTTTTTTTTTAAATCATATTCTATGAAAAGCATTATGGGAAATGAAGGAATTGATTGTCACAAGTAACTTCATAATTTTCCACAATGTTTTACAAAGCCATAACCTCGGGCGGAGTAAAAAAAGAAGAATAATTTTATTGTAACTTGCACAATGTCAAAATTGGCCCTTTGTTGTTGGAACTTAGATTTTAGATTGAAGCAAACAAGTTTTCCATGTTCTACTATGTAGCCTATGGTCTGGTGAACTTTGATTTTATAACCTTTCTAAAACTGATATTGTTTTGACGCCCCTGGTAGACCATCTTCGCAAGCCAAGGGTGACATCTACGACGTAACGTCGTTTCTGTATTCACCCTTGGCGGATTTAGCCCGATTTTCTTGGTCTCCTGGAAAGCATTTTCATTGGTTCCAGCGAGGTCTCGCTGGAACCAATCAGATTGTCGACTGATGCATTTGTTATGAGTAACCAAATCATGACAACGGGCGGGAAAAAGCATTACATTTGCAACTCAAAAACGCGAAGATAGGCGATTTTTCCTAAGAATTTCACTGCAAAAGACAGGAATTCCCTAACTTTAATCGACGAATTATTATACTTTCGACAATTCGACCAAAAAAGCAGCTAATTTTACATAATCCGCATGACGTATGACGCGAAAGACAACGCGCGTTAATGACGTCATCAATAATGGACGTTAACAACCAGCAAAACAACCGCTAGGCGGCACTTTGCGATTTCAAGAAAATCGGACTAAATCCGCCAAGGGTGAATACAAACGTAGGTGGGTTCAACCTTGGCTAGCGAAGATGCTGGTAGACATAATTCGGCAAAAAATACAGAAGAGAATAAACTGGTGGTGAATATGAATTTCTACGTTTCTCTCAATATTTCCTTTTGACACCTATTATTTTTAGACTTGTCCAAATTCAAAGATGCTAGAGACGACAACTTGAAGTAAATACTCCATGGACTAAGCCCGAGTTGGCTGGAAATGTTTGTAATATCCACTGATAACGCAGAGCTATTCGAAGTAGCTGTTTGACTACATAAGTCCTAGGACTATAAATGAAATTTTATATTTTTGGACTTTTTATGAAGAAAGCATTGTGTGAATTGAAGAATTCAGGCAATTTCTTCGTTTCTATCTTGTGGGGAGTCACAAGGTGTCACTCTGTGGGGTAGTAGGATAAAAGATACCTATTTTAGTTTGTAAAACAAAAACGGGCAAATAATATTGTAAAGAAGATGTGCAGCGAAAATTCCCCAGAAGTTCATTTACTCATTCTGAGTATAAGTCTTTATCTATCTTTACATACCAGTCTTTTTCATTTCTAGCAATGTTTACGGGAAATTGGACGCCGATGGAAAAAATAGCCGCCAGAGATGGATTATGCTCCCCAAATAAGGCAATGCCACAAAATGTATGCCATAAAGGAAAAAAAGTTTATTGTCTTGCCATAAGCAATGCACACGTGAAATATGAAGCTAATCAAAAGTTGTGGACAGTGTTAGTTTGTTGCTGAGACACGGAGTGCTATCGTAAAGTTAACAAACATTAAGCTCCTTTTTCCCATGACATATTCTTTATACACAAATTCAAATAGTTTATGGCCAAGGGTATCTGATTTGCTAGATCTACTGAAATATGAAATTTCATCAAATTCTGACCATTAGACTAGGAGAAATTAGAGAAAAACTGTATTTTGCCAAAAGTCCCCTTTTCCCGTGATGAGACAGCATATCCAAAATCCAGGAAAACTTCATCGGCACTATATCATAGGGAAAGCACATGGTAAGTTCCATTAGATTTGGCCAAAGGGTTATGGAGAAATCGCTCAGGACAGACGGACAGATTTTATAAATTTTGACATTGAGAAATGACCTTGAACTTGAGTGATGACCTTGAACTTGGAACCAACAAAAAGGTCTTGCCATAAGCAATGCACGCGTGAAATATGAAGGCTAAATCTTTTACAAATTAAAAGTTGTGGCCAAAGTCAGTTTGTTGCTGAGACACAGAGTTCTAACGTAAAGCTAACAAACATTAAGCCCCTTTTCCCTTGACATGTTTTAAACGCAAATTCATATAACGGTAGTTACCAGTGAATCTGAACAAGCAGAATTTTAAAGCTGGATGGTTCGTGGACAAGTCAAAAATATGGTTGCTATTAAAAAAAATTTTTTTTCATCAAAATATTATTATAACAATGTAATTTCAGATAGATAAATGTGTGATTTTGTTGTGGACACTAGTTATAGACAGTCATAGTGATATGCAATATCAATACAATTGAAGCATTTTTTTTTTTTTGCTATCTATCCTATAACATTCATTTTTATTCTTCTGACATCTATAGTTTTGTTATGGTTTAAAATACCCATTAATTTGGAGCAGCCTTACATTTTGCCATTTGGTAAAGGTTCAGTTTTCAAGGGATCTTTGTTAGTTTGTTATTTTCAACTTTGTTAATATGTTTACTCTCTAGCATCTACAATTATTATTGACAGCTCAAGTCAAAACTTGAACACAAGGTTTTGGACCATAAGATCTAGGATGAGTTAGATTTTCATTTTGATCGGACCGGAAAGTCATGAGTTGTACGCCCTTGGGTTTGACAAATTGCCATTTTCGACAGTTCTCAACTTTGTTTACACTCTAGCATATACAACTTTTGACTGATCAAGACGAAACTTTGACAATCAAGACGAAACTTTGACATACTGAGTGATGGTTACTATAAGATCTAATACAGACTGATCGGACCAGAAAGTCAAGAGTTATCTGCCTTTGAATTTGACAAAATTGCCGTTTTCGACTATTTTTACAGTAACAACCACAAAATATTCACGAATCAAAACAAAACTTGGACACATTGTTGGTGACCATAAAACCTCAAATGACTTCAAATTTCGGTCTGTTTGGATAAAAAAGTCGTCAGTTATGTGCCCTTGAATTTGTCAAAATTTCTGTTTTCGACTTTGTTTTACGCGAACATCCACAAATATTAAACAATCAAGACAAAGCTTGAACGAAAAGTTGGTGACCACAAGTTTGTTTTCAAATTTAAAGTCACAAATATATACTCGTCAAAACTTCTAACCGGCCACTTTAAAAACAAAGATATCTTTTTCTGTGGTGATTGGATTTTCATGAAATTTGATATGTATATTTTTAAGCAATTCTCCAGGTGATTTTGGTGAAAAGTTACCACTGTTTTATTGAATTTAAAGCGCAACATGAGAAAAGCTCAAAAAGCTCTAAATTCACACAAAGCTCAAAATATTGTCAGTGTAGTGATTTTGATCTCATGGATCCTTAGCCGCAACATAGACTAAGAAAAAAATTGGAAATGTTTGATAATTGTGCAAGGCTTAAAGTCATAGAAGAAAATGAAAGAGCTTATGTATGCAGAAAAAATGTTCTTAAAAACAACACCCAAAATACATTTTTCTTGGAAATGCTTTAAATATAGACTGATGGTTCTCGGTGAGCTACAAAATATAGGGTATGTGCAAAACCAATTTGTTGCGTCGCTTTTCCTCGCCAGACCATACTTTAGCAAATCCGCTAGATAAAATGTTGTGCCGGTTGAATTTAACACCATTTTACCACGCCTCTTGTACTTTCTGTTTCTTCTGTAGTCAAAAGTCACACAGAATCGACAGTATTTTCCATTTTTTTCCCGGGCTAGGTTGCAGCTAATCATTTGTGGACTTTGAATTGTTTATAATGTAATATCTCGAGCTTTATTAAGATTTAGAGCTTTTTCTTTATTACACTTCCAATTTTGATAATACCGGTAATTGGTTAATCATCATGGAATTCCACGTACATTATGCTTAAAAATTCACATATCAAATTTCATGATAATGTAATAATCTTGAAGAAAGTTATCGTCATTTTTAAAGTGGCCGGTTAGAACTTTTGCCCTGTATAAATGAATTAAAATAAGACTCGCTCTTGCCATCTTGGTTCAAGTGAGCGATTTAGGTCCTTTCGTACACTTGTGTGAGATTTATAGAACAGGTTTAAGTTTCTGTATGCGTAACCAACTCACTGAAAAGAAGTTTCAACAATATTTTTTGTTATTATTGCAATTAGAATATATAAAGTTTGAAATCAAAATTGCAAATGGTTAAATGCTGAAAATGATACGCCCAACTTTGTACAACAGCCGAATATTTAGATGTCATGAGCAACAATAACCACACTTTTTTTATGTGATATTCCTACTATACTTTCAGTACTTTGACATACATATATCATTAAAACATGAAAAATGCGAAACCTGGAAACTGGTCAGTCAGACAGTTTTGATAGATCTACTGATAACATACCATGACCAGTACTTGATGTCAGAGTTGAGATAGAATTACATTCATTGCATAGCTGTTTAATCTATGTACAGTTAACCTTCTAGGTAAAATTCGTGGGCTGCTTGTAACCTAATGAACACAGTGTAAAGAGGGATCTATGGTTCTGATATTGTAAAGAATAATGTAATATCCCAAACAAAACCAATTAATGTATATATTTCTTTTTCTTTCCATTTCAGCTTCAATATTGGGAAGAAACATGAAAATGGCTGTTGTCTTTAGTAATAAGGATGGATACCTAAAGTATCTCGGCGACGAGATGTTCGTGAACATTATAGCGGACAAATGTGAAGAAGAAATTCTTAACAATTCCGAGTGGGAAGAAGGAGGTGAACCAAATACAGTCGAGAAAATTGTGCTACCACAACTTCCTGCACCGGTCAGCAAATTAAATGCCAAAACTCTACAACACATAATTCCACAAGTTTTGCGGAATACAAGAGGAGGAGGTTATATCAAGTGGGGGAGAGAGGACAACAAACCCGTTTGGTGGCCGGAGGACGTGATATTCGCTAACGTCAAACAAAGACCTAAAGAACAGAAGTCTGGTAAGTAACATATCGTCCGTTACAAGAAATCTCGTAACTGCGGCTGAATCAAAACCATACATTCTCGAACGCACTCAGCGTCATGCAAGTAACGTTTAGAACTAGCCTACAAACGCAAATATTTACGCATAAAATCTACGGCGGCTAGGCGAATGTCATATAGATGTGTGCAAGAAGGACAAAGCTATTTCATTTTCTTGATACAATCAAAACAAATACAAAAATCAATGCAAAGGTTTATATATCTACTCTAGTGGTAAGGACTGCTAGGCTACTCTGTGGCTTGTTGTTGAATTTTTCCGTCGTTATTCTTTGTCATTTTTGTCTGCGTCCATCTCCTAGCCCATTACAAGACGGCAAAATATTAAACTAGTCCAAATTCAAAGTTGTCACATACGACAATTTCTAAGTAAATATGGTTTTACATTATTGTGGTCTTTTTAGGTAGTATAGAAAACATTGTGGGAAATCAAGAAATTACTCGTCGCAAGCAACTTCTGCATTTTCCTCAATGTTTTCTAAAACCGTTATCTAGTGAGGCGTCAAAAGGCGTCACTGAAATATAATGGGTTAACCACGTGCTTTTATTCGTAAAAAAATAACAAGTTTAGAGGTCTTTATTTGCCAAATATAAACCGATGTGCGACGGACTAGAAACCGAGGCGCACAGCGCCGAGGTATTTGCCTTAACATGTAGTTTAGAGCACAGAGGTTTTTATTTTGCAAACGAAGACCCCTAAACTTGTTATCGTCTCCATTATAACACTCTAAATAAGAAAATGCAGATTCGAAATGATGACGTCATTCGACGTTGCCTTGACGCCACGTGACGTTTTAGCGCATACACAAAGCATAGATAACATAGAGTATTTATTGGTCAAATAAAACCCGATGCAGTTCTTCTTTCGCTATATATGAATTTTACGGTAGAGTGTTATAATTTCTAATTTAGCCAACTGCCCTTTGTTATTTCTAATTTTGAATTTTCATTTGGACCATGTGTCTCCTAAAACAACAACAACAACAAAAAAATCAGATAAAATCACATGAAATAGTGTCGTGCGAATTAATCGTAACCATGCCACCTTAATTATTTGGTCATTATTTTATACAAAGGGTAGATGTTATTGATATGCTATCGTATAGAGCTCACATGCTCAAATTTTTAAAGATATTTTATCTAGTTTTTCACAGTTGATGATAGGCTTTCAATAACAGGGTGGATAACCCATGTGACTTTTGGGAAGCGTTCACACCGAAAAACGTCCCCTTCAAAGTAATTTTGTATAATTTCTCTTCTTAAACTCTACGGATTTTGACGAGATAAAGTGCACCGTACGCGCCCTCGAGAGGGCCATTCCCGATTCTCACTCACTCCGCACCTAATCTTATGGACATGGTTTCTTCAAATATTCAAGCGAAATTATTCTTCTTCAATAGATAACAGATCATAAGCTGAGGAATCAACAAAATTACGTTAAAGCGAACGATTTCTTGGTCAAAGTGGGAACACGTGGATTATTCATCTTGATTATGATACAAAGGACACTGAACATTGACTTGTTTTGGACATTTCTTCTTACATATAGGGGAGACTGGGGTAATCCGGAACACTTTTCACTTAAATGTGCATAGCTCAATTTTCATGATCCCTTTCAATAATTTCTTTGTAAATTATGAAAGAGCATTATATGCGCTACATTTTTATCGGCTTTTTACTAAAATACGGCACGGAATAACCATTCTATGGCCTTTTTAAATTACCCCCTGAAATGTTCCGATTTGCCCCGACGTCGGGGCAAATCGGAACATAGGACGGGGTAAAATGGAACACTTACTTTCAATGTAACGCAAAGCAACATTTGAAAAGACATTTCCTTTCTTTTAAAGATGATATAATTTCCTTAATTTTACTGTCAGTGGCGTTGCTGGACTCTCGTTAGCATGTAATGGACAAGGCATGGCAGAAAACGAACCTAGCACTGATAGAATCCACGAAAAAAATATCTAATGGCAAAAAACTGATCGCCTTTCTGCAATATTTAAGTTTTTTGAGTACGAATGTATCGAAATAGTGGTGGGAAGTGTGAGTAATGGTTGTGGACACGCTAGTATAGCATGCCAGGTGTGCTGATTACCTTGATATGGCCTTAGAGCTTGTTAAAACCCTGTTTAAAGCAACACAAGCAAAGAAAGGGTTCATAGACGACAAAGATTGTGTTTATGGCTACGTGGTTCATATTAACATAATTCCCAACTTAACATAACTGATATCTTGTAGTAAAATATAAATTGGTATCGTCTGCTATCAATTATACAGCAATTTTAAGTGTTCCAACTTGCCCCGTGTTTAATGTTCCAGTTTGCCCCACCATAGGGTGACCTTTGACCTTCTTCAACCAGCGCGTTTCTGGTGATGATAAATTGAACATATCTTCATTAAAATACGCAGCGATCTTTCTTCTACAAGTAGGAATAGAAAAATATCCACTGGCTTCATAAGTGAAGTGCGTAGAAGAAAACATGTGTAAAGAGCAAAAAATTACTTCAGATGCTGAAAAACACATTTTCTGCTGTAGTGACCTTATTTATTTAATGAGACTGTTGAAATTTTGGGTTAACCTCGGTATTGGTGTAACAATTCCAATTCATTTTTGCTTTGTGTAATTATTGTAAGTATATTCAAGAAATTGCCATTGTTCCGACTTACCCCGTGTTCCAAAATACCCCAGTCTCCCCTACAATTCGTCCATTTTCAGACAAAATGGATAGGTTGAATGTTGAAGGGGCCGGGGACCATAAAAGAGGTTTTAGCGAGTCGGCATATCATGCTCAGAGCGCTTATGTCATTTAAGCACGACATCCATGTACAAATATTATAATAACAGGGTAAACGTTTGAAATGTTATTTCCTTGAACAGTCTCAAAATCACAGTATTACTTTCTTTTCAGAGGACAAGTGGGTAGACTGCTTACGAAAGGTAGTCAAATGTATGTACGGCCATCACGGCTATGATGCTGAAACCTACATTCAGAATCGTCCCGACAATGATGACACAAATGAAATCTCAAATGGGGACCAGGAAAGTAACATCACGGACGTAACACGCGCCAATAATGATGATGATGATGACGATAGACCAAGAACCTCAACACCAATGCCTACAACACCACGCACAGCTGCATGTATGGTGCCCTTGAATCGGAAAAGAAATTGGGATGAATCTGAAAACGACCCTGCAGTAAGGGACTTTCTAAATAATTCACCTATTCAACCGAAGCGGCTTATTAAGCCGAGAGACATATTCACGCCGAGTAAATATATGTAAAATGTAAAAAAAAAAAAAAAAAAAAAAAAAAAAAACTCTCAAACCGGCTTTTACCACAGTCTTTGTTATTTATCAAAACCGGGTTTTCAAGATGGTAACGTAACATTTTTCTTTTGAAGTAACGCAATGATTATTACTATACATATACTCAGCTCCACAAATAAGTGTAAGCTTAATTTATATACCGATGTATTTCTTCTCTCATTTTTACTAAAAACCTTTAAGATTGGAGAAAATGTTATACATGTACTTATCTGATTTGGACAATTAGACAGTTTTAGTTTGTTTTTCTACGTTTACACCCCGTACTTTTAGTGCCTCCAAAGCCATCAACTCTGATTCAGGTGTACAGTTAGCCGTTTGCATAACCAATCCATTAGCAAGTGCTTATCACTATGTAGCATCTCAGAGTGGATGGTCAGTCCCAGCATGAAAACAAATCACCCAGCTTAAATAAACAAAGCATGGCCAGGACCAGATGAGATTTCACCGACCATATTATATAGAAATACTTGTGGTGCTTATGATACATTACAAATTGTAGATTCATATGTTCTTTTCCTCCAATATTTTCTTCAACACCAACTTTTGATGTTATGGGTAGTCTTAATTAATGTGATTCTGAACTCTAGAACACCTCTTGACAATTTTGTTTTAAAAGTTTTTTATTAATAGGTTTAAGCCTTTCAAAAACTTGACCTGGTCTAGACACCCCTTATAAAAATCGTTGAGGAATCATTAAGACAAAAGAAGAGCATGTTTATAATCATAATTTTCTTCTTGTGTCTTATTTTTTCTGTGCTATATTGTTTATCGTCTGCATAAGATTTTTTTTTTAATTGTACTACCCTAAACTTTAATAGTTGTTTGGGATAGGCTTAGAATAACAAAGTTTTGGCATTTTCTGGGCTTGTATTATAATACATGTATTTTCAAGTCAAAACGTAACATTTGACTTTGTAAACCTGGAACCAAATTTCAATAACTGGGGACCTTCAAATAAGTAAAAATATTTCAGAGGAAAATTTGAAAATTTCTTCCTTATCGTAGCTAGGCTGAATTTAATCCAGTAAACTCCCCCAGCATTTGTCAGCATTTGTGTGCACTTCCTGATCTTTTGAAACGGTCTAATTTTGCCATGCTATTCTAGTTTTCCCTTTCTCAAAGGAGAACCTTATGAGAAAAAAATCTGGGTGAATTCTTTGTGGAAAGAAGAAATTATTGAAGACCAGATTTTCTCATTTTCCTTCATTATTTTCTGGGTTACGGTGTACAAAAAAGCCAACCTTCATCAATTTTTGTAATGTCATCTGTAACAGCTTTCATTTCAAACCTGTCAAAAAAGCCTTTAGATAATTTTATCCTCTTAATCTGAACAAAAACTTATCAAATTCCAAAGTAATTCTACATGTCTATATTTCATTGCTGAAATTGAATGCAGCAGACATCCGAAAAAATGCTTAATTTCATAACGACAAAAAAAAAAAAAAAAAAAAATGAAAAGAAGAAAACACTGTTTTAAAAAGGGTCACTAGTACTACACTTGCCATTATGACTAAGAATAAATAAGTAAGATATGATTAACACATTTCTGAAAAAATGATACATTGTACTACTTCAGTTGCGATTCACAATCAATGCCACATTGAGAAATTATTTTGATGAAATGAAAATATAATTTTTTGTTGAAACAGAAACATTGTGAAAAAATCAATCAATATTTATAGACAATGTTTGGAAAGACATAAGTTATGATATTCTAATTACCATTTCTGTGAATTTCCTTTCCCAAACAAGACACTGTTTTGACATTCATAAGGCTTGGGAAGTCATTGAGAATGGAGCAGAAAATGATGATAACCAGAATTTTATCCCTTCAAGGTTCTCGAAACTTTTCAACTTTTATAGGAAAGACAATGGTGTCTGATAATCAACATTTTCTCCTTTTGCTTTTTCTTAGCTATATGTTGCACAAAAAGTTTTGTAATGTATTACCATTTTGTTGTTTAAAAGAGCTTTCAAATCCGAGCAATCTAAAAATTGTGTTTGGGAAAGGGCTAAAGTGCAATCGCGACCCTCGAGACTGTTTGCAACCTTTTGCCGCGTTGGAACGTGGTTGCAACATGATCTCGAGCGTAATACAGTGACCGCCATATTGAACGTGAAAGTAGACGCGCGTAAATGACGTCATCAAAACAAATCAATCCTTTAGCTAACGTTATAATTCAAGTGAAATATACTGTCAATAATCGGTAAATCAAATCAATTACCGGGGTATTTTATCTTGTAAAATTTTGTTACATTTATGAGGATATTCGACTTTAGAACGCTGTTTGTTTCAAATATTTTTCTGGCGTAGATTTAAATGGTTTTTTGGTCTGCTTCCGTTGTTATTGACCTGACTACCGTTGTTATGCTTGCGGAGAGATATGGGCAGGATCGGCTCATGCCGGCAACTGTAATCCGTTCGAGGGGATCTTGAGTAACGATAAGATCCGAGAATATTCGAATGAGCTAAAGTGAATATAATGTCCAGTCTTAATTATTGGTACTCTCTGAACCCTCTCCAAAACAATACATGGTTTTGACGTCTGCAAAAGAGAAGGCTCGGGAAAATATCGAGGCAAAAGAAAATGCTGATAACCAGCATTTTCTCCTTTTGCCCCAATATTTTCCTTGCTTTATTGTACACATATCATAATTTTATGATGATCATTTTTGTCGTCTGAAGCATCTTTGTAATTGGTCTTCCCTGAAATTTTGTGGTTTGGTAAAGGTATAAAACAGAGTGTGCTGTCTGCTTCGTTCTGCCTTCATGCAATGATGCGTCATATTTGATGATTTATCCAATGAACTCTGGTTAAATTATTGGCGAAAAAGATTTTTTTTCTGAAATTGAACCAGCACATCATGGCTTAGATTGAAGCTATAGGAAATCTGAAAGCAATGAAGGCTATGTAATTGTCTATTGGCACATTTAGTAGGAAGTTTTTGCTGTGAATTTATCAGTTAAATACTGATACTGGCCCTGTGGTGTTCGGTTACAGCTAATCAGATGGTGTCCGCCATTATGATAACATACCTCAAATGCTGACTGGGTCAAGATGAGGTTACGACTACATGCCTTACATAGCTGCTAATGCTGTGTACCGTTATCCCTAAGGTTTGGGTCTTCTTGGAAGTGGTACTTAAATAACATAGTGTTTACACGAATGTGGTATGGAAATAAAACACGCGAATATTCGACACCACATGGATTTCACATAACGTAATTTCAGCGTGAATGTTATTTCATTACTGAATGAGAGCAGTGGCCAATTTTCCGTACATTGTTGACGTTTTGTCGTGACCAAACTTTCTTTTTAAAAAATACAAATGTAATCACATACAAGTTCAAATTCGGCGACAGAGATGGATAGAGAAGAACTCAAACATTATAGAATTCAAGACAATATTGAATTGCATTGGATGAACAATTTCGATTACCTTGGGATAGACAAAAATTTAATGTGGCAACTTTTTGTGTTTTGTCCATCCAAATATACTCGGGACAACTTTTAAAATTTGCGTGGGTAAAGTCGGTTAGTTGAACGTCTTTGAAAACATTTCCGAAGAAGGTTTATCGCATATGCAGATGTCCCGGGTTAATCTTGCTGGACTATACTATTGTATCCTTTATTTCTAATATCCACTCTTCTTCAAATTTTCGGTCTCCTGACCTTCTTCAGAGAAACAAATATTTATATTATTATTCTACATCATTAACATCCATTGTTCCTCCATTGCTTTACTCAGTGGACATTAGAAATAAAGGATTTAATAGAACAGTTCCCCGTGGAATTATTTTTAAAGAAGAAATTATACTATTGTAACTTATTCTTAAATCGCCATTTTTTAAACTAAGAAAAACAAACTTAAAACTATCATTTTGACATTTTCTCCAACTCCTCAGCTACAATATGATAACAAACTTTTCATTGAAAATGAGAGAAGAAATTATAGGTAATAAGTGCGCACTTATTTATGGAACCTAATATCTACATGTATTATATCATTCAAACAATATATTTTCATATACGAATAAACAGTGACGATGCCGGACATTATTTCTAAACTACTAGTCTAGTGAAAGTCGTTCTTGAATTGTTAATATGAACAGGTATATAATGACCATATTTTGTCTAATATCTAAGTTTGAATATAGATATATTGATTCGGCGAAATTTAATTTTTGAAGCTGTAGGTTATTATATATTTTCCATAAGCTATCAAAATGTTCCTTTCCAGAATTTCCATAACTTAAAGAAAATCACCAAAAACTTGTTTTTACTCGTCAAACAGAAGAATCATGGAGAATATTTGAGAAGAAAGAAGAAAATATCTTTTAATCAGAATTTTATCTTTTCCTTTCACGTTTCCGAAATATTTGTTTTTGAATTTTGCACTAATTTTGTCCCCTGGTTTTGTTGGTTAACCCTATCCCAAACAAGACCAGGTTTTGACGTCCCTAATAGAAAAGGCTTGGGAAAACATTGAAACAAAAGAAGAAACTGCTGATAACCAGCAGTGTCTCCTTTTGTCTCAATATTTTCTGTGCAATATTTTACAAAAATCCTATCTTTAATAACATCCAATTTGTCATTTGTGTCATTTTTTGAAGTGGGTCGCCCTAAAATTTTGCCGTTTGGGAAAGGGTTAAGAAACGAGCAAAAATGTCGCAATATGTGGGATTTGATATCTTAAACGTCTTTTGATTGATGCAATTTATTCTTTTCTTGCTTTAGTCAACGTGGTTTGCAAGGTTAAACAATCAGGGTGAGATTTGTGAAAAGTCGCGTGTAAGGGCTATATACCGACACGAAAAAGAAAATGTGTACTTAGTTACAAGGAGATATTGTATACTTATTTAACCCATTATCACATAGTGTCGCCTTTTGACACCCCACAAGAAAAGGGCTTTGAAAAATATTGTGGAAAATGAATAAATTGCTTGTTACAAGCAATTCTTAATTTTTCCTTAATGTTTTTCCAGCACAAAAGACCTTAACGTGTCAAAAAAATTCATGCACATGAAATTGTTGTCTACAACACCCCTCAATTTAAAGCAGTCTAATAATTTGCTATTTAGTAATGGGTTGAGCAAAGTAATACCATACGAAGTATCAAAATTCACAAAAATGTTCTAGGCAACCCAAGGGAAGGTTACCATTTAACTGAAATTAAACCATTTACAGACGTTTTCCTAGTAAACAATTAAGGATGAAAAATAAAAGTTGCAGACTTGTGGCATTGTGGTTTTCTGCCTTTGGTACTTGTCCACTATAGTTCAATTTTGCCAGATGTGACAAATATGCGGTTTAGAACACTTTGACTGATCCATAGACGCAGGGAGCACAAAAGATACTGAGTTTTGTCAAATTTATGGACAAACGCCAAAAGCGAAAACAAACAAACAAAAATGCCACGAGTCGGCAACTTATATTTTTCACCTTTTGCCATTTAGATGTAAAGCTTTAAACGTCTATAAATTTTCAAATACCAATTAAATGTAAACCCTTATACAGCTAACACAGTTCTGTAAATTTTGATAATAGCCTTTAGAATGAATTGATCATGTAATATCATTATGTTGTTCAAATAAATGTACGATGTTTTTTCTGTAACCAAATGCAATTTTTCCTTTGTGTATTATATGGATCCATTTGTGCCAAACACTTTTTCCTATTTATATAATATCAACCTCTGACAGAATTTGTTTCCTATATATAATGTTGTCATTTTCTTGTATTTCAGATGAATTAAAGATAACAAACTTATAATTTCTACCTGTATCCTAAAATAAAAGATCTATATAGAGAACCATTTCAAAATGATTTACTTACCTACCCCATTTTTCTGCAATCTGGCGGAACCGCAACTATTTCTAAGCTTTGTGCTCGAAGAGAATACACGATATATCTTTCCTTAAGGTATCCGATCCCTCAAAAGCACAAAAGAGCGAGAGGCGAAATTTTAAAAGTGCAAATAATTCCTAAACTCTGTTACATTTCCATTCCAAATACAAACACAAGCATTTTGCACGGTTTAGAATTTTGAATTAATGCATACTTGACTAAATTTGACTAAAATGTTGAAAATTATCTCCCTTGCATATGAATAAAGAGTAAATTAATATTTGTAAATTAATTTCTTCTAGAAGCATAATCTTGAAATACGGCACGGTGAATAAACTTATTTGAAGTGTATTTATCAGTGTATGAAATTTGAAGCATTTCGTATAGCTAGAAAGAGTAGATTTTTTCAGGGTCTGTAAACCTTAAGTGATTGAATTTTCTGACGACACAATTTAGCCAAATGTCTTCGGCACAGAATGGCCATGTCTGCGTCACATTATTTCACGTTTCTACCGCTGGTTTTCAGAAGCATGTACCAACATTCTTCTGATAATTATTTTGAGAGGAGGAATTCCTTCGTGTGTACACACTGTTTTGAAAGGGCCCGTGCTATACATTTAATGCATGAGAACCATGGGTTGTGGGAATGGGCGTCAGGGTTTGTGTAGTTGTGTGGTCCATCCTATCATCAGCAAATTGTCGATTACGTTCGAAAGTGCAAGTGGAATTTCTGCGCACATGCCCAAAATCAAAGAACTTCTTTAAAAATATTTGCGCATTTGCGTAGAAGTTCCATTCTCGGATTATTCTTTTCAATATTTGGAAGTGGAATTTTTTCCTAGATAGGCAAAAGGATATGCACAGTCCGATACACTTTTTCGGATGAGCGCCGAAGATCAGTTGTGGAAACTCTTCTTCGTATAAATTTGATATGTCATTCTAGTGGGGGCTTATTATTTTGCTTTTATAGACTCAACACACGAAAAACGTCCATTGCCGGAATTTTAAAGTAAATATTTTGCGGTGGACTATTTTCGTTCGAGCGCATTTTAGTCATTCCACGTAACTTATATACAGTTTCGTATAGATACGCAGAAAGTCCATAGTCCTATTTTTAAAGAAAATGCTGTAAAGAGGAATATGTGCATATATACGCACAATTTATTCCATTTATCTAAAACAGATATGCGTACATGCGCAAAAGATCCATTTTCGGATTTTTAGATTAATATTCTATTGTGGAATATCTGTGTATGTGTGCAATTTTCCCACTTATTTGATACATAATTGCAAATAGGCGCAAAAAGTCCATCTCTGATTTTTAAAGTAGATATTTTGTTGTGGAGTATTTGCGTTCGTGCGCACAATTATTCCACGATTCCAATACAGATTTGCGTATATGCGAAAACAGTTTATTACCGGAATTTTGAAATTAATATTTTGTTGTGGAATATCTGCGTACGTACGCAAAATTAATCCACCTATCTTACACAGATTTGGGTTTATACGCAAAAACTCCGCTTTCGGAATTTAAAATAAATAATTTGTAGTGGAATTTCCGCGTACATACGCAGAATTAGTCCACCTACCTGATAAAAATTTGCGTGTATGCGCAAAAAATCCACCCCGGAATTTTCAGATTAATATCTTGTAGTGGAATATCTGCGTGTGTGCAATTTTCCAAATTATTTGACACATGTTTGCGAATAGGCGCAAAAGTACATTTCTGATTTTTGAGTACTAGTATTATGTTGTGGAGTATTTGCGTACGTAGGCACAATTATTCCACGCTTCCAAAAAAAGTGTATATGCGCAAACAGTTCAGTACCGGAATTTTCAAAAAGATATTTTGTCGTGGAATATCCGCGTACGTACGCAATATTATTCCACCTTTCTTATACAGATTTGCGTATATACGTACAAACTTCGTTTTCGGAATTTAAAGTAAACATTTTGTAGTGGAATATCCGCGTTCATACGCAAAATTAATCCTCTTCTCTAATGCAGATTTGTTAGGGCTATATGTTCATTTCCGGAATGTAAAGTAAATATTTTGTTGTGGAATATTTGCGTACATACGCAAAACTCATCCACCTATCTAATACAGATTTGCGTATATACGCAAAAAGTCCTTTTTCGGAGTGTCTAAATAATGTTTGTGGAATATTTGCGTCCATACGCAAAATTAATCCACCTACCTAATACAGATTTGCGAATATGCGCAAAAAGTCCTTTTTCGTGGTTTTAAAATTTTCTTAGTGAAATATCTAATATTTTGTTGTGGAATATTTGCGTCCATACGCAAAATTAATCCACCTATCTAATACAGATTTGCGTATGTACGCAAAAAGTCCTTTTTCGGAGTGTCTTACTAAATACTCTGTTTGTGGAATATTTGCGTACGTACGCAAAATTAATCCACCTATCTAATAAAGATTTGCGTATGTACGCAAAAAGTCCTTTTTCGGAGTGTCTTACTAAATACTCTGTTTGTGGAATATTTGCGTACGTACGCACAATTAATCCACCTATCTAATAAAGATTTGCGTATGTGCGCAAAAAGTCCTTTTTCGGAGTGTCTTACTAAATACTCTGTTTGTGGAATATTTGCGTACGTACGCAAAATTAATCCACCTATCTAATAAAGATTTGCGTATGTGCGCAAAAAGTCCTTTTTCGTGGCTTAAAAATAATTATTTTCTTAGTGGAATATCTGCGTACGTACGCAAAATTAATCCAGGTATACATAATTTGGTAATTATGCGCAGAAATGCTACAAACGGATTTTGTGCGCCCAGCGCAAAAACTCCAAATTTGGATGAATAAATACCTCAAAAATCTTGTTTGTGGAGGGTTTATAGGCCTACTTGTACGCTTCGGCCTATTTTATTAACTCTTTCCCGACCAGCAGATTTTTTGCTAGATCAATGTGTAAGCTGTAGGCCTAGATGACAAATTGGATGTTGATAGAGATAGGATTTGTGTACAATACATATAAGAAAATATCGAGACAACAGGAACAAAATCTTCTTTTGTCGCAATGTTTTCCTAAGCATTTTCTATTAGGGACGTGAAAAGAATACCTTGTTTGAGAAACCCGGAAATGATTAACCCTTTCCCATACGGCAAAATTTTAGGGTGGTCTACTTTAAAAACTGCCACAAATGAAAAAATGGATGTTATTAAAGATAAGATTTGTGTAAAATGTGGCACAGAAAATATTGAGACAAAAGGAGAAACTGCTGGTTATCATCAGTTTCTTCTTTTGTTTCAATGTTTTCCCAAGCCTTTTCTAATAGGGGGCGTCAAAACCAGGTCTTGTTTGGGAAAGGGTTAAATCTCCTAGGACATAGAAAAATGTCGTCCTGACATTCGCCTTGCTTTATTATCATTTTCCTAAGTGAAGCATGATGCCGATCCATACTGCCATTCAATACTTTCTACATGTTAAGAAGAAGCCATAAGCAGGGGTTTCAGTAACTTTTTGGCCACCTGGTACTCATCTTCCAATATTAACCTCATAGTCCAGTCAATCTAGACTTAGACCTAGAACTAATTGCAAAAGAATTTCTAAGTATACCAGTCGAAGATATAGGGTTAGAAGAGTCTCTCATAAAAAATCCCGAAATTTTGCTTTTGCAGTGTCGGAGAATTTGATGATTAAAGTTGGCATTTTTTCCGATTTAGAGAAGTGGCCCCAAAATGCCACCATACCATTATTTATACATTGAGTCACGCGCTTTATCTTATGACGTCACATAAAGTGCAATAGCGGCGCCCATGAAAAATTTTGACAGCTGGTGTAAATACGCTACATTACAGATCACTTGACGGTTTATGGTAAGTTTTATGAGTTCCCATTGAAAATATAGATCTAGTATAGACATTAGAATATATGAATCGAACTTATGGCGCCATTTCCGATTTCATGAAAAAACAATAATCAACAATTTACAAAATGATAAAAACCTAAATCATATGTGTTATTACGTGTAAAAAATTGTCATTTTATTAGTCTATTTTGTGTAAAAATTTCAATTGCGAAAACTAGAATTGTCCCTGTTTCGTTTTTTTAAACTACGGAAACGCGTATGGGACATAATTTTGAATCTGATTACATAAAAACAATCATTTATCTAAACACGAAGAATCTTTTTAATTTCATGTATCTAACTGTATTTTTTCACATTTTTGCAGGTCCAATGCCCTACTTGTTCTGACAAACAGAATGTCACGTATCTTTGATACAAAAGGTGTGTTACTGTACATGTTTGTTTAGATAAAGACATTTTATCTCGTAGTGACCATTCTAAGACAAGTTCTGGTATTTGAAAGATTGTCATCAAGTTTTCTTGATTTATATAATTCAAAATCGTTTTTTAATTCCTAATATTAATTTTTATTTCTGCTAAGTGTGCAAAGCAGTGTTTGTTGATAATTGCATGTAATAAAAAAAGCTTAAAACAGCGGAAGCGTATATGGGATCTTTTTTTGAAAACTAATTCTTTTAAAATACTCATTTCTGCTGAATTGAAGACTGATAATGAATTAATGTAGTACTGATTTTACAGTTTCATATCATTTCAGGACATAATCAAGCCTTCCCATTCTTGAGCCAACGTAGACAGAATGACACTGACACAACAGAACAATAAAACATATCTTTTATAAGGTATTCAACTCTTTATATATTTGTACCATTAAGAATACTTAATATTATATTTACACCTGGCAAAACGAATCCTGGTATTTGAAGGGCTTTCATCCTTGTTTGTTGTTATACATCATAAAAACTAATTTCAAACTCTTAACATTAGTACTACTTGTCTTTTAACTCTGCAAAGTAAGTTGTTTTGTTGTTAAGAAAATTAGAATTAAATGTTAAAAACATATGGGATAGAAAATGACGCTAATTATATTCTCTATTAACCTCATCTGTGTCATTCTGCAATTATAATTGATAATACCATTTTCTTTTCAGTGCCATTATCCAGTCCCACTTACCCCCAAAAGAGATGAGAAAAGAACATTTACTATCTAGTCAATGTAAACTATAAAATATCAAGGTAAATAAATTATGTTTAGATTGATAATTTAAAAGGTAAACATATAGAAAAATCATTGCATTTCAAGAACAAAGTATTATCAATATCAAAATGAAAATTTGAGCACAATAGATATTTTCTTTAGCTGAATCAAGATCAAAAGAATCTTTATTTAACAACATGCATATACTATACAGTTTATACACTAAACACAAGTATACATATTTGTTCAGACAAGCTTCTATTATGTATTCCATGGATTTTCCATTTCAGATGAATCCCTGTATGGAGAAGAGTTCCTGTTAGATATGTCCACTTTGCGAAGAACCAATAAACGACATCAGCCCTTCTGCCCGAGTTGGAGAAAAGAGATGCAAAGGAACTCATTCTGCTGGCGAAAATCATTCAGTCAATATTGAAATACACCCGGGAGTCTTTGTTCGCATTTCATGTGATAAGAACTTTACTTGGCCATCCTCTGAAAAATGATGTATAGAAAATTCAAATGATGAACATGAGATAAAATTTGCGTTCTGTAGTAATTTACTTTGATTTTATATTACGTTGTTTGTTTTGTGGAATATTAGCCAAATGTGGTATCTAACACAAAAAGATCTTTTGATTTACATGTATATCCTGTTAGAAGTTTATAATTTCAGAACACAATTGTAAATCATTGTATTCAAAGGGGTGTCCAGTAGGCAGACGTTGTAAGAAGTCGACCATGCCATATTATTAGGTAAGGAAAACGATATTAAGGTCGTGTACATTGGTCAACGCATCATTCAGTCATGTCGTCCAAGAAGTGTCATTGCCTCACTCCAACTCGGTCTTGGTGTTCAACTCTATCATCACTTTGGGTCAAGATTCTTGGTTGATAATCTCAATAGATTCGAGTTTTGTTGTCCATACTGCGAAGTGCAAACTTATGAATGAAATGCTGCTGCAGCCTTATCTTACCACATTCCTTTTCGGGAAACAAACAACCCCTTTTTACAGTTTGTTGCAGACAATGTGGATCACGACACCGGAACAATTGATGGATATGACATATTTCATGGAAATGGTAATTATGGTATAACACCAGTAATCAGCATAAAGAAACTGCAACAGCAAGAGTTTGCAGAGATTCTAGAGATATTAAGGCCATTTTGTCGTTTCTTCGAGAAAGAAACACATTTCATCTATCAGAAACTAAACATAGGAATATTGAAAGTGGGTTGTCTGCTGATGATTCTGCTAACACTGATAACGCTGCGACCAAAGATGTTTTACTAAACAACCAGGGAAATAAACAGAAGTTTATTGACATGTTAAGTGAATACCTTACAAGTGAAGCCATAGATGTGCTACACGCGCACAGAGATGCAGATACCATAATTGTGCTTACTGCTATTGAATTAGCAGAGCAAAACCCAACCACTGTAATTGGCGAAGACAAGGATTTAATGATCCTTCTTTTGTATCACTTTCACTCGCACAACCTAAACCAAGTCCAATTAAGGTCAGATTCAAGATCTTCGAGAAATACTGTCAAACTATGGGGCGTTTTATTTTATGACGTCACATAAAGTGCAATATTTAATTATTAAATGTAACCCATTCCCTTATAATGACTTTTTCCCTTCCCCATCCCATTCCTTAAAGGTAATGAAAACATCGTGGTAAATGAATAAATTGTTTTCCATGAGCATTACCTTCATTTCCCACAATGTATTATACCCCAAAAGATCATAAATATATAAAAATCCATTCAGATGAAAAATCTTCGTCTGCAACATCTCATATAACCCAGAAAATGATAAATAACCTGTTCCAAAACGACAAACTATTAAGGTGCTCCGATATGCAAGCTGTTTTAATAGCAAACGAAATGGTGCTGATAGAGAGAGGATTTGCATACAGAAAATATTGAGGCAAAAGGGAAATACTTGTAACCAGCATTTTCTTCTTTTGTCTCAATGTTTTACTAAGCCCATTGTATCAGGGGCGTCAAAGCAAGGTTTGTTTGGAAAGGGATAATTTAGAATTGACAATGCGTTAAATTATGGACATGTGGTAGTACTTGTCTGGGTTAACATTAGGGTGGGGTAATTTCACATACAATTCCGTTCCTTAAAACCAGGATTTCTTCTTTTGTCTCAGTGTTTTTTCCAAGCTCATTGTATCAGGGGCATCAAAATAAGGTTTGTTTAGTAAATGCGACATGAATAAATGACAATTTGTTAAATAATGGACATGTGGTAGCACTTGTCTGGGTTAACATAAGTGGGTGGGGAAATTTCGCATGCAATTTCGGTACTTAAAATCAAAGTTTAATGCTAAAATTAATTTACATTGATTGTAAGTAAATGTTTTTTATTTAGTTCATCATTATGTGTACGATGTAATAAACACAAACTTTGATTATTGTAACAAATGTTTATTAACAATCTCATACAGCCATTTTCATATTATTAAGAAATCCTTTATACCACTCTCATTCCTGGGTGAAGTTCTCAAAAACTGCGATTGCCAAAGTTCGGGACATTTTTCTGATACTTGAACATACCCATAAGGTAACAGAAAAACAATCTTTCAAAACTTTTGCAGTTAGTTTTGGATATGTGGTAGTACTTGTCTGGGTTAACATTAGTGGGTGGGGTAATTTCACATGCAATTTCGGTACTTTTAATCAATGTTTAATGCTAAAAAACACTTAAATTGTTTGTAATTATGTGTTTTTACTTAGTTTATCATTATGTATTAAAATACAATGAACACAAACTTGATTTTTGTAACAAATGTTTATTAATAGTCTCATACAGCCATTTTCATATTATTTAGAAATCCTGCATACCACTTTCATTCAGGGGTGAAATTCTCAATAACTGCAATTGCAAAAGTTCGGGACTTTTTTCTGATACTTGTACATACCCTAAGGTAACAGAAAAACAATCTTTCAAACGTTTGCAATTAGTTTTGGACATGTGGTAGTACTTGTCTGGGTTAACATTAGTGGGTGGGGTAATTTCACATGCAATTTCGGTATTTTTAATCAATTTTTGATGCTAAAAAACATTTAAATTGATTGCAGGTATGTGTTTTTACTTAGTTTATCATTATGTATTACAAAACAATGAACTCAAACTTGATTGTTGTAATAAATGTTTATTAAAAATCTCATACATCCATTTTCACATTATTTAGAAATCCTGTACACCACTCTCATTCAGGAGTGAAATTCTCAATAACTGCAATTGCAAAAGTCCGGGACTTTTTTCTGGTACTTGAACATACCCTAAGGTAACAGAAAAACAATCTTTTAAAACTTTTGCAATTAGTTCTAGGTTGACCCCCATATTTGGGTACACTGACTAGCCTATCATGCAATATTTTCAAAAGTGGGCAGGGGATTAAACTCAAGTTCAGCAAAATAGGGGGAGAAGCCCTCGTCCCCCGCCTCTTAATGAAACCCTGCATAAGATAGAAGAATGGATCTTGATCAGATATACAAGAGCGGACTGATTTGGATTCAAGATGGCCTAAACTACTTTCAGGACGCATCTTACGTATCTCAACCAGTAAAAGTGTTACCCTTTTCTGAACAAGGACGCTTAAAAAAATAGGAACGTTTTGACATTATTTTTAAAAGAAGAAATGTCGATGACCAATATTTTCTCACTTTTCCTCAAAATCATAAAAATTTCCATCTGATATTAGCCAATATTCACATGCTCTGTAATACCGTATATGTAAGAGTGCAGTTAACCTATCAGTCGAAATATATAATATTCTTTTTGTTGTCTGCAGCACCGTTTAATTTGGACTTGTCTTTTGTCGCTTTGAAAAATGTAGGCTAAAGGTTTTGACCTAAAAGTTCTAAACCCTTTACAAGATGACAAAATTTGACTGTGCTCCCATTCAAAAGCTTTTGCATACGACCAAATTGAATTTGTGAACCATGAATCGCACCAAAACATTAACGCAAAATTTGAAAATGCTGGTTATCAGCAATTTCTTCCTTCGCCTCAATATTTTCCCAAGCATTTTCAATTATATGGGACGTCAAACCAACGATCAATGACATTACGACCACGTTTTTGTGTATACAGTCGACACTCGTTGTGTCGAAGTCGGAGGGGCCGTCAAAATACCTAGACATATCCGGAGTTCGACTCATCCGATTTTGTTCGACTTCGAGATATTTGGTATTTGACCGTTTTTTAAACTTATCAAGTACGAATATTATTGAAATATAGTAGGAAAAGGAAAGAAATTGCTCGTGTCGAGCAATTTCTATCCTTTTCCTACTATATTTCAATGGCTATATTCAGTTCGAAATTATTTTATTTTGAAAAAATTATGTCAATAGATGAGGACGGGACCAGATTTGAACTTCGATTTAAGCGAAAATTCGACTTATCCGATGTCGACATAACGAGTGTCGACTGTACATGTACTGTGTAAGGAGACATCTGATTGTAAGAGATATCAGATTCGGCCAATCAGGTATATTGTTATGAGTAATTTCGCAAAAAATGATCGTACGTTCGTCGGTAATAAGGGGCCAAGGTCTTCTTTTGGAAACGGTTAATTTTGACACGTCTATTATCGTTTGGGAAAGGATTGAAGTTTGACATAAACATCGTAATTCCTTTAAGAATGAGCTGGACAAGAACTAAGTATCATTGAACACATCATTCAACGCCGAACTATCTCTGCGACCATGAAGAATACTATATACGTACAAACTTTCGCTGTTTTGTTTGTCGGTATATTATTGACAGGTACGTTTATTTTAATTATTCATTTGTTAATTATTCATTTGTTAACCCTTTCCCAAACGACAACATTTTAGGACCGTTTTAATTAAAAGCTGCTGAAGAGGACAAAATTAATGATGATGTTAGATGAAAATGTGTAGGAAATAGCCCAGAAAATATTGAGACAAAAGGAGAAAATGCTGGTTATCAGCATTTTCTTCTTTTGTCTCAATGTTTTCCCAAGCCTTTTCACATAGGGACGTCAAAAGCAGGTCTTGTTGGGGAAAAGGTTAATTATTATCATTTTTCATTATTACATGGGATAAATCCTTTTTATTAAAAACAACTACTGGTAAAATGTTATTTACGATCAACCAAAATTTTAGTTGATCGCCAATAATTGTTTATCACGTGAGTTTTAAAGAAGCCACCACGTCCAGCTAATTCCTGGCATTTTTCCATCTTCTCTGCCTCAAATCGAATTCAAATTGGCCTAGTATTAACAAAAATATTGAAGATTATTTGAAATGCTGAATCATGTGCTTATCTATCGTGATTAACTAGAGCTTTTTTAAAGTTGTAGAATTTGCGACAGTTTCGAACGTAACCGAGGATGTTTACTTTTATTAGATCTAATCTACATTGCGTTCAAAAATAAGACAGTGGCGTTTCCAGATAGGGTTCTGGGGTTCTGATTATTTCATTCACATAAAGAATTTCAGTCAAAATTGTGTAATATTATGACAACGAACACCACGATTTGTCACTCTCTTGCACACGGTTCATTCATTACATTCACATAATTATACGTGAGAGTAACGAACGACAACTCTGCTCGGAGATTGACAATTTGTACGTTCAGAAATCCTGGGTACGTCACTGTTAAACATGTAGATCCACGTTATAATATACAGAAAGCAATGGATAAAAAGAAGAATATTGATCAAAATAATTGATGAATGAGGTTTTACACCTCTTTCAACAGCTACATGGTTATATCACGGCGGCGATTTCTTGAAGAAGATTTTAGATAAAAATTTGATTTTCCCGCTTTTTTTAACCTTTATAGAGATGGCAGCCATCTTTTAAAAAATGGAAGCCGTGTTGGCTTTCATGATGGAAATTTCAAACCATATGTTTTGAAAATAGTTACTTTGAAGAACATTTGAGCCAAGTTTGGTTCTTGTATCACAAAGTGAAGTGTTTTTTTTTCTCTTTTTTTTTTGGGGGGGGGGGGGGGGAGTTATGCAGTTTTCACGGTGGATAATCACGTGGCATAACAATTTTAGAAAATCTTCAAAAAATTGTTAATACGAGACCGATTTGATTTATGTTTGAAGCAAAGAAAAAAGGCAGGCGTCAGGCATTGGATGGTCACAATTAAATTTTCAAAAACTCATGTGATAAAAAAGCTATTGACGATCAACCAAAATTTTGGTTGATCGTCAATAACTTTTTATCACCTGATTTTTATGATCCACCACATCCAGCTATTATATTTCTGGCATCTTTCACATTCTCTGCTTGAATCCGAATTCAAATTGGTCAAGTGTTAACAAAATTATTGAAGATTATCTGGAATTCTAAGTCACGTGATTATACGCGGTGGTTTTGTTTAGGAGGGCAGCATTTTAAATGTGTGTTGGACATGTTTTGGTAGACTGCTAGATTTCTTAATTTCCACGAAGAATGAAAAAGTGGGTACTTTGCTGCTTTGCTGCTTTTCGACAAAAACCTCGTAACTGCAGCTTAAAACAAGCTGCAGTTACGAGATTGTTTTCATTGAAAAGCATCGAGATGTGGGCTTGTTTCTAATTGTATAGGAGGGGAAGCATTGATGTGTGTTGAAACATGTTGTGGTAGACTACTCAGACGGGTAGAATGTGGAGACCGATCTTGTAGGATCACTTTGACTCAATGTAAGTTAATATCATATTTGTTTAACAGGTAACAGTATCTTAAGACAAGAAGTAATGGTAGATCTTTCTAAAGAAAAGAAAGAAAAAAAAGACTTTTAGATAATACTCGTATTTCTAAACTTTTTTTCTTCTTTCCTTTGTTGTTGTTGTTGTTATTGTTGTTTTTCTATTTTTTTCAATTTCTTAAGATACTGTAGCCTGTGGTTTCAGCCTGTATCACGGCACGAAAATTTCAGAGACAGAGCCACTGCCGCCACGCGGGGCTCTGTCTTTGTGGTCACAATTTACATTTATTTATCTTTTTTGACCAAAACTGGATTGTTGTTCAATTATTCTTTTTTGTGCTGAAAAGCGAAAAAGGGAATATGTCATGCGCCCCTATGATCATGTATGCGTATGTCCTAATTCTGGCCGCTTCAAATTCGGTACGCTTTTTACAGTCCCGATCGTTGTTGTTGTTTACAACATAGATTCGTAAATATACTCGTAGCTAGGTTCCCCCCGACAGCATTTGTTATATGCTACTCTTACATTGCGAAACCCGTCCCATGTCACCACACCGAAGAAATAATGAGCAAAATCACACTTGAAGCATTTTAACAGTGGCTCTGTCGATATAGACTGGCTCTGTCTCTATGTGCTGGCTCTGTCAATGTAGACTGGCTATGTCTCTGTGTGTTGGCTCTGTCTCGGACTCTGTCTTTTTGGTAAATCTTGACGTCTCCGTCCATTTTTAGCTCCACCGGCCGAAGGCCAGCGATCTGTTGTGTCCGTCATGGCATTGTGTCCGTCGTGCGTCTGTGCGTGCGTGTGTGCGTCAACTTTTTCTTTAAAAATCTCCTCTCATACCAGTGGGCCAATTTTGATCAAACTTGGCAGGAATGTTCCTTGGGTGACCCTTTACTTAAATTGTTCAAAGACTTTTGATTGGTCCATAAATGTTGGCGTGGCAGTGCGGGGCTTATCAGACTTAGAGAAATCACAAAATAATTCTTTAAAAATCAACCATGTGGCCAATTTGACCAAACTTGTCAGAAATATACCTTGGGTGACTCTTTACTTAAATTGTCCATGAAATTTTAATTGAAAAATAAATAAATGGGCCAATTCAGACTAAACTTGGCAGAAATGTTCCATGGGTGACCCTTTTCAAGATTTGGCAGTGCGAGGCTTACAAGAAATCATGACATAATTCTTTTACTTTAGCCAGTGGAGAGATTCAGGCTCTCTTGGGCCTCTTGTTTAACTTGTGTTGCTAAAATAAACTACAATGTATATTGAATCACACGTTTAACATATCGTACATGACATATGACGGATGGTTTACTCAATGAGCACAAGATAATAATGCACTCCACATTTAGGTTATAATCTATACTCTGGAGCTATATCATACTATAATTTGAGCAACGTTTGTCCGTTTGTCTGTTTGTTCCCCTACTCCTAAACTTGGAGGAAAGGTGGAGGGCGGCCCCGGATATTAGCTTGAGGGGTTCATTTTTTGAAAGGTCAAGGTCATCGAGGTCAAAGGTCAAATTTATGTTTTTACGGGTTACGGGTATCGTTTTTACGGGTTACGGGACGGGATTGCTTACGGGTTACGGGACGGGATTAGGTGGAGGGCAGCCCTGGATAGGTCAAGGTCATCGAGGTCAAAGGTCAACCCCTGATAGGTCAAGGTCATCGAGGTCAAAGGTCAAATTTCGCGACGGGTAAAATTGCTAGTATAGGTAATTCGATTACAGTACAGGATGGTAAGTGAGATATGACATTGTAGCGACATGTGTTATTAGCCTATGTGATATATAATATATTTGATAAAGCTTTTTTAGCAACACAATAATAAACAATGGACTAAAAGCTCATGCCATGCCACCAAGACAGAGCCCGAGACAGAGCCAGCCATCGTCGTAGTGTTTACATCTGAAATAACAAGTTTAGAATACATTTAACCCCTTTTGTCCTTTGCTCTGCTATTAGCTTAAATAACTTTTTTTCATTTTTGACAGTTGGGGTGTTCAGATCTTGCGCCAATGACCGTGAACCTACAGGGACGAGGAGAGAAGGGACAGCTGATCGAAGATTCACGCACTATTGCAACACGATATTTTGCAATATCTTTTGGCCCATCCCTGTATAGACACGATGGACCCAGACAGTAATAAAGGCTAAAAGAGGGGGAGGGGTGTTTAAATTCATTCTAAATTTCATCGCTTTTCAACGAAAACCTCGTAACTGCAGCTTGTCTCAAGCTGCAGTTACGAGGTTGTCGTTGAAGAGCAGCGATTTGTTATATTGTATCCGCGATTAGACGATTCTAATATGTACCCACTGTGTAAAGGTTGACATACATCGAAAGATATTTTGCAATTTTGTAGGGTTTGGATCTGAAGTCAACAAGTTTAGAATACATTTAACACCCCCCCCCCCCTTTTGTCTTTTGCTCTGCTGATGGTTTAACCCTTTCCCAAACGACAAAATTTTAGGGTGATCCACTTTATAAACTGCCACAAATGACAAAATGGAAGTTATTATTGATAGAATTTGTGTAAAATATGGCATAGAAAATATTGAGACAAAAGGAGAAACTGCTGGTTATCAGCAGTTTCTTCTTTTGTTTCAATGTTTTCCCAAGCCTTTTCTATTAGGGACGTAAAAACTAGGTCTTGTTTGGGAAAGGGTTAAATAATTATTTTCTATTTGACAGTTGGAGTATTCAGGTCTTGCGCCAATGATCAAGAACGTACAGGGTCGGTTAGATCGCCGGGCGATCGTACTATTACCTACTTCTGCAACACGATCTTCTGCAATATATTCTGGCCCACCCCTGTATAGATGCGATGGACTCAAACATTAAACAAAGGGAAAGTGGGAGTGAAGTCGTTCTTAATTTCATTACTTTTCAGCAAAACCTCATAAATGCAGCTTGTTTTAAGCTGCAGTTTCGAGGTTTTCTATTGAAAAGCAGCGATTTTTATATCGATCTTCTGCTGCAATACGATTTTCATTAATATTTTCTAGTCCACTCCAGTATAGAGGCAGTGTGCTAAGACAGTAAACAAACGGGGGCGGGAGTAAAGTCATTCTTTGACCATTACCAGACGGTAAAATTTTAAACCACCATTCCAAATTCAAAGATGCAGAAAACGACAATTTCAAATGAATTAAATGTTACATATTTTGGTCTTTTAGGGAAGAAATTATTGTGGAGAATAAAGATATTGCTTATCACAAGTACTTTCTTAATTTTCCGCAATGTTTTCCAATGCATATATTTTGTGAGTGTCAAAAGGCTTCACTGCGTAGTAATGGGTTAGTTTGTTATTGTTGTTATTTCGAATCATCGATGAGACGATTCCAGTGTGTACCCACAATTTTAAGGTTGATATAATAGTGATCCGTCAAGCTAAAAGGGACCTTATAGGAAATGTGAAAAATATGGATCCTAGTCAGTCTAGTCAGTCTGCGCAGTCCGCGCAGTCAGACTAAGACCAACACTTTTCACTTTCGTGTAATTTTCTTAATCCGGAAAGTATTCCATATCTTACAATACATTATAGTAAAAAAGTTTAGCAACAAAATGTAAATATCTTAAGTAACCAAAATATTTTTGTTTTAAGATAAAATGAAACGTTTACGCAATAGATTATAGCTAGAGAACACAAACAGATGAATTTTATACCGCCATCGCGTGCGTCTCGCACTCGAGGTGCGCATTTCCGGTTTTCATGTCTGCGATGGTATTTATGTGTATGGAGCATAATGCTAGAAAACATTTAGGTGTGAATATAATTGTCTTTGCCCAGTATGAAAAAGGCCACTAAAACGAGTTTTCTGCAACGCCGTGGGACTACGCTATTGGCTTACGTTAGAAGGGCGTTATATCGCTAATGTGTTCCTACGTGCCGGAACCGGTAATAAAGATGTCTTTTTGAATTTTGCATGTCTGCAAACATAAGTAACCGTTTGAGGATGCTATTAGAGCCAATTTTCGTGGTTTGAGATAGCCCCGGTCGAGGACGTCAAAAAAACGCCACAAGAAGATGACCGTCATAATTTCGTAACGTCACTACAAAAATGTTCCACACAAAAACTTGCGAGTGGCTTCCACGATAATTTCAATATAGAGTATACACACTTACCATCCCTAATCGTCTCCACAGATGAACGGTTACTAGACGTTCACTATACTTTGTAATTTCCTTGACGCTACACCATGAACGCACGAGACTTGTCTGGCATAGAGTCCTAAATGCTTTAAGTGTAAACAAGTTGATGTACTCCCATTATCATCCCTTTCTTTCTGATTTGTCACCCATAGAACACACATGGTGCATTTAAGGAAGACGTGTACGTGATCGTAATGACGCGAATGACGTTCAATCTCTTGATAAAGAAGTGAATGTTGATACTGTGTACAAACAATTTTTAAAGTGGATTAGAAATCGTTTCAATGCTGTTCCTGTTCGGAAATGACCTCATAATCGATAACGAATTCTGTTGTGACTTTTTGTTTTGACCCCTCACCTACGTCAAGACAATGTTTCTCACACAATATTTTACGTAACCATAAAGTGACCTTTGAATGTTGTGAGTAAATGCATATGCTAAAATATACTTAACGGTTGTGAAATAAAAATCACAGAAAATACATGTTTTCAACTAACAAAGTCAGTGTTGCTAAACATTTTTTAAATGGTAGGCCTATATATGTTCATTTTTTTCGCATTCGGGATCTGGTTGACATGTGCTGGGTCTTAAAAGTTTGTCAAAATTTAGATTTTCTGAGTTCGGATAAGGTCGCTTTTAGCGTGACGGGTCACAAATATACTGAACAAAAAATGAAACTTTCGCAAGGTAGGCACCAGTTGTTCGATGGTACAACTTCGATGTACACACAATCATACATACATGTAGTAGCTTCTAAAATGCGTTTTATTTGCAAAGACGACTTGCTTATCCCCGTATAAAGCAATATACATGTACGATGTAGATCTACATCTACAATAGTTGGTACGGGAATTCGATTTGTTAGTCCAAATACAAACCCCATATTGTGGGTGCTCATTACAATCGTCTCAGTAAGGGAGATTCTGATGATTATCCAGAACAAAAGTTCGATAAAAATTGGAAGATATTCTGCATTTTGAAGAGCGGTTACACCTTAATCTTAGCCTAAGTTATTCGCGTATCGAAGCAATATAAGAGCGACTTGTAGGCTACCTTTTTTCTGTCCATTTGACCTTGTGTTTTAGGTAGCCTACACATTGAAATCGTCTCGTGAAGATTAGGCCTATTTAATTGTGCTTGTATTTTTATTTTATTAATTTTTTATCATTTTGTGTATTGGTTATTGACACGATTATCAAAAGAAGATACTTAGAAATTGGATTTGTTTTCATATAATTTGAATAAATGGCTGTGTTCTAAGCCTAAATAAACATAAGGCCAAGTATGAAAATATGTGTAGTTTCGACAGCACATGTACCTATACTATTAAAATGGTACATTTTCCCTTTCTTAAATCAAAGAAAAACCCAAAGCAAAACCAAAACTATAGTTCAAAATAAAAGAACTAGGAGAACATATCTAGCTATGTCAGGTCATTTGTTAACTATATCCTCCACAAAAAGACCAGCCGATTTGTTTCTATACATGTAACGCGAACCACGCATAGCCTACTTTTATTTTGGCCTTATGAGAGATCGACCCTTATGTAGACGTGTATTATGATCATCCCCAGAATATTTTAAGATTGTCGTAAGAAGATCATTTCCATGAAACAATTCCCAAAAAGTGACGATTTTTGGCGCCACTGAAGAGGAAAGGCTTTGGAAAACTTGTGGAAAATGATGAGTCCTATTGAATTTCTTTTTGATACATGTAAGACAGAAGCTTCAAATCAACAGACAAGCAGAGGTGAATGCATTCTAAGTTAATTATTTTTAGATAACTCCTATGTTGTAGATACTCATTTGAATGAGTACCCTAAATAAAGGGGTTGATGAACAATAAATGAAATATTGCATTTTTTGCTACGAGGGGCGTTCAATTAAAAGTGGTACTAATGGTCCACCATACCTTAAGGTTCTATAGAACTAGTGCTGCTTGCGGCTAGTTAACGGGAAAATTACTGTCTATACTTTGTCAAAAATTGAGACAAATTCGTTGACTCTTTCAAAAGTTATTGAACTTTTAAGTTGGCTCAGTCATATACACTGGCTATTTCGCTGTGCGCAAAATGGAAAACGAACTGAAGTAGGATATAAGGGTCTACATTAAAGATCGCATAGGCTTTGAAATATCTGCATATCATGTATATAATGAACTACATCAGAATCCTAGACATTCGTACGTTGACTATACGTCAGTTTTTAGGAAGATAATAAGCATTAAAATTGGTAAAACTGGCCTGAATGATGCCCCCCCTCTCAGGCAACCCGGGTCGAGCTAGTACCAAAGCAACTGTTGCTGTAGATTCCGACATGACCTAACAAGACGCATGGTTCAATGTGCAAGAAATAGCAGATAAAGTTGGTTTTTCATCGGGGACATGTTATAAGATTTTGACGAAAGGGTTGAAACACAGAAAGGTTTATGCCCATTTGGTCCCCCACCTGATGCCTCCGACAGAGAGCCACCCATGCAAAATATATTTTGAAATAATGCAATAAATGCAACAGATGTGGGCTTTCTGAGCTTTATCAATATGATTGAACAATAATCTACTATTATGAGCACCAATGGCGTGTCATTAGCAAGCAATGGTTGCGAATAGATCAGGTAAGGTCAGTAATAGCAAAAAAATTAAAAGCGCAGCAAAAAATTTGTACGCGGTAATTTTCAAAAGTAACGGGTGTATTGTTTAAATTACTGTTTCAAATAGTACAACTTTCGCCGTTCATTCATACAAGAAATGTATGTCGGCGAAAGTAAAGAAATATCACGAAAAGAGCAGGTCTAGGACCGGCTAAAGAGGCATGTACCAAATCCATGACAACGGAGCTGTCCACACGTGTCCTCTTGTCCAAGACTCCCTGGAAGAGACACATGTTGCACAGCGTCTTCATTCACCCTTATAGCCGGGATTAAGCCCGTGTGGCTTGTTTGTGTTCCCCATGATGACGAAAAAAGCCTCTGGTCGTCGGTATAGGCATTCTTGTTCCATATGCAGTGCAATTTTACAGTGTCTGTGGGGTGTTCCAAAAGAGTCCCATTCATTGGCATATAAGTAATGGATCTCAAAACTTTAGAAGTGTGTGGGTGTCAAAGAGGATTACTTCGAAGGATTTAAGAAACTTAAAATTGAATTGCGACATAACTATGGCTTATAGAACACCAGTTCCAAAATTAATTGAACGTCCCTCGTATTTCCCCTCTTATCTTAAGCTCTGGCAGTGGACAAGGAGTAAAAACTGTAAACGTTCTTGTGAAATTTTCTTATTAGAACCTCGGAAAAATACCGGTATTAACCCATTACTGCATAGTGACGCCTTTTGACTCCTTGACAAGAAAGGGCTTGGTAAAGCATTTTGGAAAATGAAGAAATTGCTTATAGTATGGAAAGCAATTTCTTAAATTTACACAATGTTTTCTAACACAAGATAGAAATATTTTTAGAATTTCATCAACTTGAAATTGTCGTCTGTAACACCTTTAATTTTGGTCCAGTATAAAATCTTGCCGTCTATAAATGTAATGGGTTAAATATCCGTCTGAGATAAGATTCTTTAAGGTGGGTCATCCATGTATGTGAGAAACGGAGGTACTTTTCCATCGAAATTTCCATACCACACAATCTCTGTAAATGATGTCATAATAGATAGGAAGTTTTTGAAACAATGTTATTGATTGAAGAGGTTTTTTTTTCTTCGGGAAAATTTCATTTTTTAGCTCACCTGAGCACGAAAGTGCTCATGGTGAGCTATTATGATACCGCTGTGTCCGTCGTGCGTCGTGCGTCGTCCGTCAAACTTTGCCTTGTGTGCACTCTAGAGGCCAGTTTTTGTCCAATCAACTTGAAATTTTGTCAGAATGATTGTCTTGATGAAAGCTCGGACAAGTTCGAAAGTGGGTTATCTTGTGTCAAAAACTAGGTAACTAGGTGAAATTTAAGAAAAACCTTGTGTGTACCATAGATGCCACGTTTTTTGCCCAATCAACCTGAAAATTTGTCAGAATAATTGTCTTGATAAAATCTTGTACAATTTTGAAATTGATTCATCTGGTGTCAAAAACTAGGTCACGGGGTCAAATCTAAGAAAACCTTGTGTGCACTCTAGAGGCCACATCTTTTGCCTAATCAATCTGAAAATTAGTCAGAATAATTGTCTTGATAAAATCTCGAACAAGTTCGAAATTGGGTCATCTGGGGTCAAACAGTAGGTCACGAGGTCAAATCTTAGAAAATCCTTGTGTGCACTCTAGAGGCCACATTTTTTGCCCAATCAACCTGAAAATTAGTCAGAATTGTTGTCTTTATAAAATCTCGGATAAATTGAAATTGGGTCATCTGTCGTCAAAAATTAGGTCACGGGGTCAAATCTTAGAAAAAAAAAACTTGTGTGCACTCTAGAGGTCGCATTTTTTTTTTTTTTTTTTTTTTTTTTTTTTTTTTTTTTTTTTTTTTTTTTTTTTGCACAATCAACCTGAAAATTGGTCAGAATTGTTGTCTTGATAAAATCTTGGACAAGATGAAAATTGGGACATCTTGGGTCAAAAACTTGGTCACAGGGTCAAATCTTAGACAAACCTTGTTTGCACGCTAGAGACCTTATTTTTCGCCAAAATCAACCTGACTGTTGGTCAGAATTATTGTCTTGATAAAATCTTTGAAGATTTGTAAATTGGGTTATTTAGGGTAAAAAACTAGGTCACAGGGTCAAATCTTAAAAAAAACCCTTGTATGCTCATTAGCTAGAGGCTACTTTTTGCCCAATCACGGGGTTTTGTGTAAAACGGATTTGGACCACAATTGGCCCACGCAAAGACGTGTACGTTGCGGTGCACTTAATCTTTTCTAAATCCGTTGAGTACATTAGTTGGGAGAAAAAACTTGAAGCGGGCGTTTTAAGGGTATTCTTTTCCAAGAAATTAGCCACTATGCTTGTGAGCGCGCTATAAAGTGGTGAAACGGTACCAAACATGTGACTCATATACAACGTGTTTGTACTACTGAACTAAAATGCTGGTATATCAAGAGACTTAACATAAGTGTTAATATTATTATGTATAAGGACTTCGTAATTTTCCTACATTCGTATAAGTTAAATCCAGAATCTCTGGTTAAAGTGGACCAGTTTTTCCCACGGTAGGATGTTTACCTTGTTTCTGAACTTAAAGTGACATTTCACATTTATTTCATTGTTTAAAATTATGTCTTGATGCAAAGATTGTTTATTCTAATGCGTAGACACGCTATCAGTTTTTTGAAGTTGTTATCTATAAGCGAAAAATACGCGTTCAAAGTTGAGACAGAAATGACAAATTCTATATAAATCTGAACTGTTGTCCACAACAATTTCTTTAATTTTAGCACAAAAATATATATTTCTCGTAAACTGTTCAATATTTTTGCTTAAAAGTTTCAAAATTTTTATAAGAAAACAATTTCTTTCAGATAGAATAAAAGTAAGATTTATGCAAAAATAATCGCGAAATGTCACTTTAAAGAACGATGTCGGATTATAGATAACTAAAAAACTGCTTTAAAGCAAACATGTACCTCACCCGAAGAATAAGAGAAGGGAGACAATCCTTGTTTAAAATTGCAAAAATAAGGTGGTGGTAGTTGGCCCACTAATGCGTGGTGGTTAGCCTACTTATAAATTAGTAACATAATTTTTCTAATCCGAGTTTTTTCTGATGAAATTCGCTCTTTGATATGTTGATGTTGCTCATTTCAGTAAATGAGCGACGTCAATATATAAGAGCGAATTTCACCACAGAAAACTCCGATTACCTAAATTGGCTGACTTAGAATCTCATTTTGTCGGACAGGCCCAGACTATATGAGGCTATAATTATGTCGTTTACTCGAAATTCGTGATTTATTTTTATTACAACAGGACGTTCAGTACTCAAAATACTACTTTTCCTTCAAAAGAGATAATTTTGTAGAATAATGTTACACTGTCATTGAAAAATAATTATGAACTGAGCTGGGAAGTTTTAAAAAAATGTCCATCGGTTCATATGGGTTTAACCATGACTCAAGATCAGTTCAGACTTAATCATAAATGTTAAATCTGATCACAATTCATTACCCCAAGATAAAGTTTCCATAGGCGAAGCAGCTGTAAGAGAACAGCATGGATCCTGATCAGACTGTGCGTATGCACAAGCTGGTCGGGATCCATGTTTGTCTCAAATGCTATAAGGGACCTTTTATCAGATCCAGGGCAAATTGTACTTGGGTAAAAAAGTGAGAAGTGTAGTCATCCATTGTACGTACTCGTTGAATACATCTTTGCTAGTGATCTTGTTCAGATAGTAATTTTATATAGCCATGTAAAATCTCCTACATTTTCAACTCAAACAAAAATAGGACATTCAGTTTTGTAAAAAAGGTCTTTTGTTCCTTTTTTCTACTTTAAAACATGTACAAGTACGAATTGTCAAAATGTAACAAGGCCCAGATTGACCTGCACTGTCATAGCGGCCCTATTTTCTCATTCAATCTGAAATACCATGTCCTTACTTTAAAAGAGAAGAAAATAACCCTCAAACCTACAGCTTGTTTAACCCTTTCCCAAACAAGACCTAGTTTGACACCCCTTTTACAAATGTCTTGAGGAAAACATTGTGACATAAGATTAAAATGCTGATAAATAACATCACCCCCTTTTGCCTCAATATGTTCCATGCTATAATTCACAAAAATCCAATCTTTATCAATATCCATTGTGTGGTCAGCTTTTGAGTTAGACCATCCTAATTTTTTGCTGTTTTGGAAAGCAGTAGCTACCAGATTTTGAAGAAAAACAACGAACCATATGTAAGAGGTAAACATTTGTGAAGATTCTACATCTACTGAGAAATTCCAGCCGAAAGGAAGCTTTGATTTTTTCTGCTCTGCATATATCAAACAATTTGAAATCATCTGCGGATGAGAAAACGGGTGTTGATAAAAATGAATTTATTTATAGCTCAGAAAATATAGTCAGAAGAAAATGATGGTCACCAGTCTCAACTATGGACTCATACAATCAGCGATCGTGCGATCGACTAATTCGTAATATTGTCGTCCGATTTTTTCACTAAATTAGCAATGTAGTTTCGCGTTCATTTCGGTCATACGATAACCACACGATTAAATGCGGTGATATAGTATTCTGTACACATACATGTAGGGTTCTTCGCTCATTTTGATCGATTCAAACTCCGTCGTAACACTATGAAAATTGAACGTTTTACTGTATATCGTGACATCATTTACTGCGTCACTATTGGGCATTATCCAATAACAGTCTACGCATGTAGCGATCTACTCTCTTAAGAACAGAGCACATTCTCTCTTCATTCCATTATGATATAATGATGCTCTGTTCCCGCGGGGTCATTTCACGTCTTATCTCGGGGCCTTGGCGGGGTTTCGGTATCCAATCGTTGGCTTTACACAACAAAACAATTTAAAAAGCTGATACAAACTTTCATTGGCTGACGCTTCAAATTACCGGCTTCAGCCAAAAATAGAAGTGACGTAATGCAAACGTAATCAAACAAGATAAAACTGAATGATTTTGATTCGATAATTCAAATGTTACCGGCTTCAGCCAAAAATAGAAGCGACGTAATGTATACGTATTGATCATGCAAGATAAAACTGAATGATTTTGATTCGATAATTCAAATGATGTGCTACAATTAGATTATGACGACCAAATAGGCTGTTTGTGTACCAAAAACGGCAGAGGTCATATTTGATGGTTAATCAATAGACCTCGACTTTGGAGAGTAGTAGCGATCATGCACTCGGTCACTCATTCAAACAATGATTACCATCTAACGTAATCTTATTTTCAGATTACATCGCTTCTTTTTTTGGTCAATGGCAGTAAATTGATGTTTCAGCCACTGAACATTTGTATTAGATTTTTAAATTATCATGCAATTTACAGCTAACTATTGGATGATGAGATCCAACCAAATCCCCGAGATTAGCCTAGGTTCGTTAACGCAATAACAGAGCTCTATCGTTTCGTAGTTAAACATAGTAGAACGATAGATGATGGAAAGAGAGTGGCAGCAATACGGTTGTTAACCCTTTCCCAAACAAGACCTGATTTTGACGTCCTTAATAGATGAAGATTGGGAAACATTAAGGCGAAAGAAAAAAGTGCTGATTATCAGCACTTTCTCCTTTTGCCTCAATAAGTAGTATAGGGGCTACTTTAAATGTAAACAAAGATGACGTAATCGCTGTCATATTTTTACCTTATATGGTAACTCATTTACATATAAGGATATTTCTATTTTTAGAACAGCGGCCATGTTGAATGACCTACTTTTTCGGCAGTGTTAAAAATAGATATGACATAATTTCTATTTTTAGACAGCCATGACCTATTTTTAGAATAAATAAAAAAAATATAAATATCTTATAAACATGATTAAATAAAGTTAAATACAAAATGAATTCTACCTTTTATCCATTCAACGTAGATCACTGATATGTTACTCACATAATCTCACAAAAAAGTACATGTTATCCCTTCAACGTCCAAACTAGAAATGATTAAAAATGAATGTGCGCATGCGTCGATTCATGTCCAGACACGTTCGTAACAGGTGCAGTTGACGTCATTTTTAATGCGCGATGCACTCGGTAATTGACGGCTGACCTTTTATATAATACCCATGACAGATGAAGCACTGGGTGAATGACAGTTGACATCGTACAGTTGACGTCATAGTCTAGACATTTTTGACAGATGAAGCGCTCGGTAACTGACAGTTGACATCGTACAGTTGACGTCATAGGCTAGACATTTTTGACAGGCGACGCACTCTGTAATTGACGGCTGACCTAGTACGGTTTATATAATACGGGGTGACGCAATGTCTGGCCAGCTGACAGGTGTACCTTAACGCATATTTTAAAGGCGACGTACTGTCTTTTACATAACGACCCCTATCCACGTTTTTGACGTCACTTTTAAAATCTACATTGCATAGGCTGGTTATACAACGTGTATAGCCTCGTTTTGATGTAGAATGACTAAAAATGTTACAGATTTAGCGATAAAATGAACGTCAAAATCGGTTTTTCGTCTTTTTTGTAACCGTTTACGATATCGATTTTGTTTATTTGTGTTTCAAATGAAAGCCCTTCTAAAACTCTTCAAAATTAACCCTAGGTTGTCGATTCGATTTTCGACCGTTTCCGAGTTATGACGTAACAGAGATTTTTAAACTTTAATTTTCAACTTCGAGTAACCCGTCTAAGTTATATACCGTTGGAAAGGTCTCGACGCGCTGATTCTAAAAATATATAGTTTTATATGCCTAAGGCTTACCGTTTCCGATTTATAAGGGTTTATATAAAGTCACGTGACCTAAAATGAAATTGAAAAAACGCTTATTTATTAACCGATTTACGTCATTCCGGTACCGTTGGAAATGTATTCTTATAAGCTTTCCGATGGATCGGACGATTTTCGATTATTTTAGAGTTATGACGTAACAGAGATTTTTAAACTTTATTTTCAACTTCGAGTCACCCGTATAGATTATATACCGTTGGAAAGGTCTCGGCTCGCTGATTCTAAAAATATATAGTTTTATAGACCTAAGTCTTACCGTTTCCGAGTTATACGGGTTTATATAAAGTCACGTGGCCTAAAATAAAATAAAAAAAACGCCTTTACTCGCTTATTTACGAACCGATTTACGTAATTCCGGTACCGTTGGAAAGGTATTCTTATAAGCTTTCTGATCAAAAGGATGACGACACTGTTTTAACGATATCGAGTTTTAGCACGTTTCTAATATTCTTCAAATAACCGGTACAAATATCTCACAAAACGAAAAAATATAAATACCTGTTATCCCTTCAACGTCCTTCGTTGAAATGAAATTTTAAGCGCATGCTCTCACAAAAATACGTGTTATTCCTTCAACGTCCAAACTAGAAATGATTCAAAATAGAAATTGCGCATGCGTCGATTCGTGTTCGGACAAGACACAGGTGCAGTTGACGTCATAGCATTTTGACAGGTGAGGCAATTGGAAATAGACAACTGACGAACTCGTTTACTGACAGCTGACAGGTACAGTTTTTATAACGACGCATTTTTGTCTGGTGACGTACTGTCTGAGAATTGACAGATGCACTTTAACGCATTCGTGACAGGCGACGCATTGATAGTTGACAGGTGTAGTAAACAACGGGCGTTTCCACATTTTTGGGGTTCAAATTTATGGTCATTTAGGATGAATCATAAAAAACAAAGGCAGTTTTATTCTTTATATCTTTATTTTTATAAAAAATCATTCACAATATTTTTTACATGCGCATCGTGGTTTATTATATACATAAAAAACAATGTCTTTTAAACGTCTATACTTCGACACGAGCAATTCGATTTAGACTCAGTATCATCGTCGTTCTTCGGATCGAAATTGTTCCCGATTTTTGCTAAGGGAAAAAATCGTAATGTCTTGGACCTCTTCACCCAATGTTTTCCGGCTGCTCGTATACGCGTTGGCTGGTCCCTTTTCACGCTCGATCGGCATTTGTTGCCGTATACCCACTCAATATTTCTTCCGAAATGTGCATTTCAATATGTTTCAGCGTTTCTTCTGGGTCTAGTAATGAAAATCTGGATTGGCATACTTTTGTCGCTTAGGGTAGATGTTGACTGAAATATTCTTGCGTTTTCGCTTCTGAGGCGTTTCGTTCTGTTCAGCCTTCCTACGTTCAACTTCCGATTTAGCCATTTCAACCGCTTGGGCTACGGGCGTTACCACTTGAGTGTTGGTTGTTGTTTCATTTCCGCTAGTTTTCTGAGATGAGCTCCGCTGCCTACGATAAATCGACCTTTGTGATCGGGTTTAATGTAACCGTCTCTCAAGTCCTTGAAATGTTGATACCATTTTTCCGGGTCATCTACATAAGGCACCCATTTCTGTCGTTTATAATCGTATACCTCTATGGAACCCATAGTAATTTCCGTCACAGCGTATGTCCGTTGTCCACTATACCGGGAAATGCTCTTATGTATGCTGTGAGAATCTACCGAGATAATCGTATCTCTTCTATAGAACACTCGTTCTTACTCATTCCTTTTCGTCGTCTTCCTCTCTTTCATCATTTTCGTCAACCTTGTCAGCGTCTTTTACATTATAGTCCGGCCATATTTCGGTAAATAGGTCTTTTCTGAGTTTAATCGCCTGTCTTACAGATTCGGCAAAATCCATTCCGTGCTCCTTTCTGAGAGTCTTTGCCGATTGCAAGATTTGCGGTTGTACGGATCCTTCTTCTAAGCGGTGATAATCGATAAGAAAATCCGCGTAATCTAACCTTAGTCGCTTACGTAGATTCGGTAAAATTCATTCGCGCTTCTGGCCATAGCACCCCTACGTGTATGACCCTCATCCATGTATTCTTTGAATTTTCCGACGAACTGTTCCCAAATATCCTTTCTAAGCGGCTCTTGAAATCGCGAGTTCCATATTTCTTTACGCGTACTTCGTTCTCGCAAATCCGCTTTATATCTTTTACCAGGGGGTCCCATCGAGGGACGCCTCTTCACAATTTCTTCGTCAATCGATTCCGTATCACTATCACTGTTATATCGTTTATGACTCGTTAAGGGTACTCTTTCTTCAGTATCGCCATCGGAATCGCTTTCTGACTCGGACATTTGTTCAAATATGTCGGTACGAAAACGGTCTTTTTCTGACGTTGTCGATTTCAGATCGACTACCAAATAGCCGTGGCGTCTAGCCGTCGCTCGCTCAAATACTTTCATAAATATCCCGCTATTCGAGGGGTATATTCTCTTTGCCAATGTAGCGACTTGTTTTCTGTCAATAGGATTATTGAATAGAACCAGGTATTGCGTGTTGAGAGCGATATCTCGGCAAGCTTTGCCCTGTGGGAATAGGTTCTGGGTAAGGTATATGACCGATAAATTCCTATGGTGACTTCCTTTAGTAAAAAGATCGGCAATACGCTGGTCGCATTTAGCTTCCGTCATCAGATCGTCAAAAATAATGAGATTCTTTTACTAACATCGAAATAGTCCCTACTACTTAAAAAGTCGGGGATACCGGGACTGAATTCTATCCAAGGTATCGTTCGTTGGATTTCGTCGTAAAGGGGTTGCCACTGTCCGAAACACCATATT
>OY804604.1:41172387-41338887 GCA_963680895.1 Fragum sueziense | reverse complement strand
CCGACCCGACCCGACCGACCGACCTACCGACCGACCGACCGACCGACCGACCGACTGACCCACCCACAGACCGACCCACCCACAGACCGACCCACCCACCGACAGACTGACTGACTCAGTGACTGACCCACCCACCGACAGACTGACTGACTCAGTGACTGACTGACTGGCTCAGTGAATGACAGGCTGAGCAACTGACTGACCTACTGAGTGATTGGCTGACTGACAGACTTGATGACCTAAAGACAGACTGACTGACCCACTGAATGACAAATTGACCTACTGACTGACTGGCTGATCTACTGACTGACTGACTGATCTCTTGACCTGCTAACTGGTTGACCTACTGACTGACTGACTGGCTGACCTACTGACTGACTGAGTGACTAGCTGTCTGACAGACTGAGTGACTAGCTGTCTGACAGACTGACTGGGTGACTAGCTGTCTGACAGACTGAGTGACTAGCTGTCTTACAGTCTGAGTGATTAGCTGACTGACCAACTAACTGACTGACTTACAGATTGGCTGACCTAGTGACTGCTGAATGACCTAATGACGGACTGGCTGACCCACTGACTGACAGAATGACCTACTGACTGACTGGCTGACCTACTGGCAGACTGACTAACTGACTGACTGATCGATCGACCAAATGACTGACCTACTGAAAGACCTACTGACAGACTGACCTACTGACTGAGAGACAGACTGACTGACCTACTGACTGAATGACTGACTGACTCACAGACTGACTCACTGACTGTGACTGACTCACTGACTGACTCACTGACTGTGACTGACTCACTTACTGTGACTGACTCACTGACTGTGACTGACTGACTGATTTACTGACTGACTGACTGGCTGACATACTGACTGACTGAGTGAGTAGATGTCTGACAGACTGAGTGACTAGCTGTCTGACAGACTGAGTGACTGACTGACCGACCGACGGTAAGACCGACTGACTGACCAACCTACTGAGTGACTAGCTGTCTGACAGACTGAGTGACTAGCTGACTAACTAGCTGACTAGCTGACTGACTAGCTGACTGACTGACTGACTGACTGACTGACCTTATGACTGCTGAATGACCTAATGACGGACTGGCTGACCCACAGACTGACAGAATGACCTACTGACTGACTGGCTGACCTACTGGCAGACTGACTGACTGACTGACTGACTGACTGACTGACTGACTGAGCAGCTGACTAACTGACTAACTGACTGACTGACTGACTGACTAACTGACTGACTGACTGACTGACTGACTGACTGACTGACTGACTGACTGACTGACTGACCGACCGACCGACCGACCGACCGACCGACCGACCGACCGACCCGACCCGACCCGACCCGACCCGACCCGACCCGACCCGACCCGACCGACCGACCGACCTACCGACCGACCGACCGACCGACCGACTGACCCACCCACAGACCGACCCACCCACAGACCGACCCACCCACCGACAGACTGACTGACTCAGTGACTGACCCACCCACCGACAGACTGACTGACTCAGTGACTGACTGACTGGCTCAGTGAATGACAGGCTGAGCAACTGACTGACCTACTGAGTGACTTGCTGACTGACAGACTTGATGACCTAAAGACAGACTGACTGACCCACTGAATGACAAATTGACCTACTGACTGACTGGCTGATCTACTGACTGACTGACTGATCTCTTGACCTGCTAACTGGTTGACCTACTGACTGACTGACTGGCTGACCTACTGACTGACTGAGTGACTAGCTGTCTGACAGACTGAGTGACTAGCTGTCTGACTGACTGACTGGGTGACTAGCTGTCTGACAGACTGAGTGACTAGCTGTCTTACAGTCTGAGTGATTAGCTGACTGACCAACTAACTGACTGACTTACAGATTGGCTGACCTAGTGACTGCTGAATGACCTAATGACGGACTGGCTGACCCACTGACTGACAGAATGACCTACTGACTGACTGGCTGACCTACTGGCAGACTGACTAACTGACTGACTGATCGATCGACCAAATGACTGACCTACTGAAAGACCTACTGACAGACTGACCTACTGACTGAGAGACAGACTGACTGACCTACTGACTGAATGACTGACTGACTCACAGACTGACTCACTGACTGTGACTGACTCACTGACTGACTCACTGACTGTGACTGACTCACTGACTGTGACTGACTCACTGACTGTGACTGACTCACTGATTTACTGACTGACTGACTGGCTGACATACTGACTGACTGAGTGAGTAGATGTCTGACAGACTGAGTGACTAGCTGTCTGACAGACTGAGTGACTGACTGACCGACCGACGGTAAGACCGACTGACTGACCAACCTACTGAGTGACTAGCTGTCTGACAGACTGAGTGACTAGCTGACTAACTAGCTGACTAGCTGACTGACTAGCTGACTGACTGACTGACTGACTGACCTTATGACTGCTGAATGACCTAATGACGGACTGGCTGACCCACAGACTGACAGAATGACCTACTGACTGACTGGCTGACCTACTGGCAGACTGACTGACTGGCAGACTGACTGACTGACTGACTGACTGACTGACTGACTGACTGACTGACTGACTGACTGACTGAGTAGCTGACTAACTGACTAACTGACTGACTGACTGACTAACTGACTGACTGACTGACTGACTGACTGACTGACTGACTGACTGACCGACCGACCGACCGACCGACCGACCGACCCGACCCGACCCGACCCGACCCGACCGACCGACCGACCTACCGACCGACCGACCGACCGACTGACCCACCCACAGACCGACCCACCCACAGACCGACCCACCCACCGACAGACTGACTGACTCAGTGACTGACCCACCCACCGACAGACTGACTGACTCAGTGACTGACTGACTGGCTCAGTGAATGACAGGCTGAGCAACTGACTGACCTACTGAGTGACTGGCTGGCTGACAGACTTGATGACCTAAAGACAGACTGACTGACCCACTGAATGACAAATTGACCTACTGACTGACTGGCTGATCTACTGACTGACTGACTGATCTCTTGACCTGCTAACTGGTTGACCTACTGACTGACTGACTGGCTGACCTACTGACTGACTGAGTGACTAGCTGTCTGACAGACTGAGTGACTAGCTGTCTGACTGACTGACTGGGTGACTAGCTGTCTGACAGACTGAGTGACTAGCTGTCTTACAGTCTGAGTGATTAGCTGACTGACCAACTAACTGACTGACTTACAGATTGGCTGACCTAGTGACTGCTGAATGACCTAATGACGGACTGGCTGACCCACTGACTGACAGAATGACCTACTGACTGACTGGCTGACCTACTGGCAGACTGACTAACTGACTGACTGATCGATCGACCAAATGACTGACCTACTGAAAGACCTACTGACAGACTGACCTACTGACTGAGAGACAGACTGACTGACCTACTGACTGAATGACTGACTGACTGACTCACAGACTGACTCACTGACTGTGACTGACTCACTGACTGACTCACTGACTGTGACTGACTCACTTACTGTGACTGACTCACTGACTGTGACTGACTGACTGATTTACTGACTGACTGACTGGCTGACATACTGACTGACTGAGTGAGTAGATGTCTGACAGACTGAGTGACTAGCTGTCTGACAGACTGAGTGACTGACTGACCGACCGACGGTAAGACCGACTGACTGACCAACCTACTGAGTGACTAGCTGTCTGACAGACTGAGTGACTAGCTGACTAACTAGCTGACTAGCTGACTGACTAGCTGACTGACTGACTGACTGACTGACTGACCTTATGACTGCTGAATGACCTAATGACGGACTGGCTGACCCACAGACTGACAGAATGACCTACTGACTGACTGGCTGACCTACTGGCAGACTGACTGACTGACTGACTGACTGACTGACTGACTGAGTAGCTGACTAACTGACTAACTGACTGACTGACTGACTGACTAACTGACTGACTGACTGACTGACTGACTGACTGACTGACTGACTGACCGACCGACCGACCGACCGACCGACCGACCGACCGACCGACCGACCGACCGACCGACCCGACCCGACCCGACCCGACCCAACCCGACCCGACCCGACCCGACCCGACCCGACCCGACCGACCGACCTACCGACCGACCGACCGACCGACCGACCGACTGACCCACCCACAGACCGACCCACCCACAGACCGACCCACCCACCGACAGACTGACTGACTCAGTGACTGACCCACCCACCGACAGACTGACTGACTCAGTGACTGACTGACTGGCTCAGTGAATGACAGGCTGAGCAACTGACTGACCTACTGAGTGACTGGCTGACTGACAGACTTGATGACCTAAAGACAGACTGACTGACCCACTGAATGACAAATTGACCTACTGACTGACTGGCTGATCTACTGACTGACTGACTGATCTCTTGACCTGCTAACTGGTTGACCTACTGACTGACTGACTGGCTGACCTACTGACTGACTGAGTGACTAGCTGTCTGACAGACTGAGTGACTAGCTGTCTGACTGACTGACTGGGTGACTAGCTGTCTGACAGACTGAGTGACTAGCTGTCTTACAGTCTGAGTGATTAGCTGACTGACCAACTAACTGACTGACTTACAGATTGGCTGACCTAGTGACTGCTGAATGACCTAATGACGGACTGGCTGACCCACTGACTGACAGAATGACCTACTGACTGACTGGCTGACCTACTGGCAGACTGACTAACTGACTGACTGATCGATCGACCAAATGACTGACCTACTGAAAGACCTACTGACAGACTGACCTACTGACTGAGAGACAGACTGACTGACCTACTGACTGAATGACTGACTGACTCACAGACTGACTCACTGACTGTGACTGACTCACTGACTGACTCACTGACTGTGACTGACTCACTTACTGTGACTGACTCACTGACTGTGACTGACTGACTGATTTACTGACTGACTGACTGGCTGACATACTGACTGACTGAGTGAGTGAGTAGATGTCTGACAGACTGAGTGACTAGCTGTCTGACAGACTGAGTGACTGACTGACCGACCGACGGTAAGACCGACTGACTGACCAACCTACTGAGTGACTAGCTGTCTGACAGACTGAGTGACTAGCTGACTAACTAGCTGACTAGCTGACTGACTAGCTGACTGACTGACTGACTGACTGACTGACTGACCTTATGACTGCTGAATGACCTAATGACGGACTGGCTGACCCACAGACTGACAGAATGACCTACTGACTGACTGGCTGACCTACTGGCAGACTGACTGACTGACTGATCAACCAAATGACTGACCTACTGACAGACCTACTGACCCACTGAATGACAAATTGACCTACTGACTGACTGGCTGATCTACTGACTGACTGACTGATCTCTTGACCTGCTAACTGGTTGACCTACTGACTGACTGAGTGACTAGCTGTCTGACAGACTGAGTGACTATCTGTCTGACTGGGTGACTAGCTGTCTGACAGACTGAGTGACTAGCTGTCTTACAGTCTGAGTGACTAGCTGACTGACTGACAGATTGGCTGACCAAATGACTGCTGAATGACTTAATGACGGACTGACTGACCCACTGACTGACAGAATGACCTACTGACTGACTGGCTGACCTACTGGCAGACTGACTGACAGACTGACTGAGTGACAGACAGACTGACCTACTGACTGACCGACTGACTGACCTACTGACTGACTGACCTTCTGACTGACTGACGGTGACCTAAAGACTGATTGACAGACTAATTGGCTGGTCGAGTGACCAACTGACTGACCAACTGACTGACTGACCGACTTATTGGCATGATTACATGACATTCCAAATGTACTTCATTGTATTTGTTTTCATCAGAATATCATTATGCTCATTGTGGTGTTATATTTTTCAGATGATTCCAGAATCCTACATTTTCAAGACATTATAAAGCAGAGCGGTCAGCGTGGTACCCCTCGGCATCTGCAAAAAGAGGTTTCCCTACATGATGATAACAACAGTGAACAAGTTGTGCAGCAAAGCAGGGTTAAAGCCACACTTCGTTCTGATCATGTCCATATGGACACAAATACTCAATACAGTCTAGTACATATTCTGACAATTATCCTCTAGTGCCAAATTATGCGTTGGACAATGAATTTGATGGTATTTTATTCATTCATTTATGAATTTTATTCAAGGAATTTTGATAGGACCACAAATGTTTCTTTTCATAGATCCATTTTATTATCTGCATCCAGTCTCAAAGTGTTTACCATTCTCATGCTGTCTGTGCTATATTCCTGTTGTAACTGAAGATTTTGCTGTCAGTGTAGACTAAGATCAGCCTGCACATACATGCAGTTTGATCTTAGCCTACATTGCCTGCTATCTACTGAATTATGGTTGCAAAATCTTGAGATATACTACATGTATTAACGCTTTCCCAAAGCATAGAAAATTACAGTAGTCCCATTTGAGACCAGCTGCAGACAACAATATTGAATGGGGAAAGTAACCATTTGTTTATATTAAAGCACTGAAAACATTGAGGCAAAGGGAGAAATTGCTGATTATCAACATTTTCTTCATTTGCCTCAATGTTTTCCCAAAAGTCCATTTAGAAAGGAATTGCAGATAACAAAATGATGTCTACCAAAAGAGGAAATATGTATGTTACACTTAAAAAATACTCAGGGAAAAGGCAAAAAATGCTGACTATCAGCAATTTCTGCTTTTGTCAGAATGTTTTCCCAAATCATTTTAATTATGTATGTCAAAACAGGTTTTTTTACCTTCCTGCATTACAAGGCTTTAAAAAACACAAAATTAATAGAAATTGGGAAAATTCTGATTGCCATGAGAAATACAATATGATAATTATAATGACTGCATTGTTTCTATATTGATGAAGTATTTTGCTGCTACCGTATTTAACAGTCTATTAAATGTGCATAACTGTTTCTTAACTTGTAAAAAACTTATAAAAACTGTAAAACAAATATATGTCTTACTTGTTGGGTTGAATATTTTAATACCTTGCTGATTATCCATCCCCTGCCCAAACAAATAAATGTTTGATGTCCCTAATTAAGGTAGTCCATCCGTAATGAGATTGCGCAGTGTTGGAATGCATTGTGCTCTGTCTTAAACATTCATAATTTATCTGATCTTTATAGACACAATGTATGAGTTAGAATAAATTGATACTCTCCTCGCCAAATATTTATGACATCACCCAAAAAACTCCAACATTGACTGAAACTCATTAAAATGACATTTCAGAATTTTTTGTCATAAATATTACTTTTATTTTTATCTGAAAGAGCATATTTCCTTATGAAAATTCTGAAAATTTCAAGCCAAAATATTGCACCGTTTACGAGAAATTTATATTTTTGTGTTAAAATTGAACAAATTGTTGTGGACAACAGTTCGGATTTATATGCAATTTATCGATTATGTGTCAACTTTAAATGCGTGTATCTCGATTACTGGCAACAACTTAAAAAAACTAATAGTATTTAAACTCATTAGAATACCCAATCTTGACATCAAGACATACTTTAAAAAAATGAAATCGGAATGAAATGTCCCTTTAAGGGTGAACTATGTTAACATAAAAAAAATCTTGGAAAAAACATTGAGAAAAAGGACAATTTTGAAGATCAAAATGTGCTGAAATTGGAACAGACTAAATTTCTGACATTTTGGAAAGGGCTATCCAGTCATTACTTCAACCAAACAATACCGGGATTGCTGACATGAAAGGACATACACAGCAAGACCATCTGACTTGCTGTTATTGGCTGGTACATTTATGCATAGAATAATGAGCAGTACATGGATGAAGATTATTTGAATGCAGCTTTTAACGCCATTAAATTTTAGTGAGCCAGGACTTTATGTCGAGGAGCTAATGTCAACAGCCCTAGTGTCAGTTTCCTTGTCACCGCTTCACTTGGAAAACTTTAGCCAGACACGCATTCTTTACAGCAAGATTTCTTAAGATGTTTTTGACTAGATCTAATAAAGCTTTTTTTGAGACAGAGATTGTAAGCAAAGTGTTCCAAATGCTCCATTCTATATACAAATGATGTCATCTTGACATCAATTGTACAAAGTATGTAGCATTCTGGAAAATGCGGTTTATAATTTATGGAGCATTCCGAATGCTTCATACTTTATACAAATGATGTCATCTTGACGTCAATTGTACAAAGTATGGACCATTCGGAAAACGACGGTTTATGAATTATGGAGCATTCACAACAATTCGGATAATTATCTCTTATATTGTTTCTACAGAATTGACCAAGGGGTTTTGCAAGATGTAGATCTATTATATTATAGAGGTCCTTTAAAGAAATCTCAAGATATCTCAAAAATCTTGCTCTAAAGAATGCGCCTCTGGTCTATATCTCATAGGCGTAGGAGGGCCTGCCCCCTATGGCCCCCCATAATACACCCATATTTCCATTTACTTTAACATTTTCCACCCCCCCCCCCCCAATATTATAAACCTTCCTACGCCACTGTATCTAAGGCACTATTGTACAGATACAGCATTGGTATTTCACACATGGATACTTCCTGGGAGACCTTTCATTTGGGACCATGACCTTTGACCAAATGACCTTGGAGTTTGACCTGGCCTTTATCTCATATGCCTACACTATTATTGATAGAACCTTGATATTTCACACATGGATACAGGTCTCCTGCCAAGACCAAATTAGGCATTATTGATCTAGATCTATCTGATTTCGATAGATTCTATTGATAGACTAAACATTTAGAATTCATTAGATCAATTATTCTAGACAAGGTTTGGCGATCGATTTCTTTTTTAATAGATCTAGATCTCTACTTCTTTTTATTAGGCTGCAGTGGCGGATCCATAGAGAGTTCGGCGTTCGTTTGGTTCAAATGAACCCCTGTCTATGACCTGATTATTTCATAGTCATATAATTAATCTGTCAAAATGGATTAATAGACCTATAGGCCTAGATTCTAGATCTACTTGGAAAACGAAACCCCTCCCTATTTGTAGCCTATCTATGTTCGACCCCCCTCCCTTCAGAAAAATACTGAAAGCGCCATAGGACTGAGTTTTAACTTTTTGTTTGCAAATTATTCCTATTAGAACTCGTTTCGACGAAGATAAAGTCAAACCAAATCAATCAAATTATTTTTGAGTTGTTTTTGAACTAGGAAAATAGGGAAGGAAAATCTCGAGATTGATCGCGCAACTTCGGAATTCCAAATTGGACAGCGATCAATTTAGAGATTGATCGTATTCCAAATCGGCTCGCAACACGGTAGTCTGGTTCCCGTACCTGAAATCTACTACGAATTTAAGTACGGTAATAGCTAATATCTGACGGTCACTCAGACGGCCTGGACAGGTGACGCTTTCCATACACCGAGCCGTTTCATTGGTCTATCGATTATAACGATTGACCAATCAAAGGACAGAATGCAGTACCTGTTCCCAGTCGTAAATTCAGTTATTTACACGAATGGGTACCAGTCTAGCAACACGGGTGCAGGAAATAAGTGTAAAGCTATTTACCATTCTTTGCGCATTCCGGAAATGGTCCCAAAATCATGTTTTGTAGTCATTTAAAGAACCACTTTCTTTTTTTAACATCAACTGCCACCTCAAAACTCTCATTTTCATAATAATTCTGATTTTGCCAGGGCCACTTCGAATATTTCACCCACTACTGTAGACTGGGACCCATAGACGATTGCAGTTTATTTTCAAGCGTTTGAAAACTCTATTGATCCTCCCAAATAAACGCAATTTTTTAATAAATTTCCTGATTTATGACACATCTATTACTTAGATTTAGTTGTAAGCATGTCACGTTGCACTTTGATATTTCTGCTTACAGTATTTAAGGTCGCAAGACCTTCTCTAATTGGGAAACAGGCGTTTTTGTAACCTCGCGGCATCTTTAATCTCGCTGTATCTGTTTGTTTTGTGTTATCAAAGGCCATTCTTCATTTCTTTTTTCTTAAATTAACACTGACTTGATTAAGGTTATACAATATACATGTATATGATATGCATCCGTAAACAAGACCTTATTTTGATGTCCCTAACAGAATTAGAGCCTTCCGCCAGTGCCTGACAGCCAACCAACCGTAATCTACGCCCGCTGTGTACAGTTTTACTAGCTTTAAGACCGATTTTATTGCATGTTCACTTTTGATCCAATTCACCATGTACATAGTAACGCATAGCCTCTTTACGTTCCGGAAGGATCCCGGCTCTCATTTGGAAGAAGAAGAAGCAGAACTGAGTGCATTCGGCCTCTACATACTACAGTATATGAACTAACAGAAAAGTCCCTGTGTAAAACTTGACTGCTTGAGCCTTTAGGCAAAAGAAGAAAAAGCTGAGAATCAGGTTTTTGTCAGTTTTACCTCAATATATACCAGTTTATGACAAACTTGTTGTAAGACCTTCTTGCATATGAAATTTTCTTACTTTTTAGCTCTTGATGTAAAACAATTAACCCTTTCCCAAACAAGACCTGGTTTTGACGTCCCTAATAGAATTTGCTTGGGAAAACATTGAGGCAAAAGAAGAAACTGCTAATAACCAGCAGTTTCTCCTTTTGTCTCAATATTTTTTAGCTATATTCTACACAAATTCTATCTTAAACAACATCAATTTTGTCATCTGCAGCAGCTTTTGAATAGGACCACCGTAAAATTTGCCGTTTGGGAAAGGGTTAAAGGAAGACTCGAGGCTAAAGGGACTGATCAGACAGGGTGAATGACGCATTTCTAGAATGGGAAATCAGCTTACAGGGATCGCTCCATCGCAGATTCTACCTGTAGAACATTACCTGACAGATGCTGCAGATTACAAGTTTGATTGCAGGTAAATATAACAGATATACAGACAAATTGGAATGAAGGCTTGTCAAAATACAATGAAATATATTTTGCTCATCATATCCTATGTTGTGGGTACTCATTTGAATCATCTCATTAAGATTCAAATGAGTACCCAGTGCTTCTGAAATAAGTTGCCCGAGTTGTCCGACTTGTCTGTTTACCAGTACGGACAAGCAGATTTTGAAAGCTAGGTTATCCATGGACAAGTGAAAAATATGTTTATAATAAAAGGTATTTTTCTTCTTTTTCTAACAATTTTTTCATACAATGTATTTGCTGATAGTTAAATGTACAAATTTTGTTGTAGACAGTAGTTAGAAAGTCATAATATGCAATAAACAAATGAAGCTATTGAAAAGTATATGGATTTTGTACAGACAAGTTCAATTTTTAATATGGACAAGTCAATTTTGGATCAACACTTGTCTGTGGCCAAGTAGAATTTCAAAATATTTTAGAAGCACTGATACCCACAACATAGGGTTTGGAATTGAAATAATTAGAGATTATTACACGGCAGAGGAGGGCCGGAGAGTGATATCGGCCCGCAACCGTGATATCTGCCCCGAGGTCTTTAGACCGAGGGCAGATATCGAGGTAAGGGCCGATATCACTCTCCGGCCCGATTCTGCCGTGTAATAATCTGTATATTGCATTCTTTTTGTTACTAAAAACTTCACTCGATGAATAAATATTACCTTTAAATAAGATTACCACAATTATTCCAGTTGAAATAAACTCAATATCATTCATTTATTACAAAAATCGCACTTGAAGTGAAGACAGAGAACGTTACGACGGCAGTCATTTTTGTAAACAACATTGCGTTTTTCTGACGTCATCGACATTTTTCATCACGGAAAGGCACGCGCAAAAGATCTGTATCTATAGTTTTTGGAACAAATTCCTTAGCAGCGGGCAGATATAGCATATCTGCCCGCTGCTAAGGATTCACGTGGATATATAGCTTTTTCGGCCCGCCCGATATCTGACCGATTCTGGCCGAAAATGTTACTATTTATAGTAACAGAATGTAATATAGTTCGAATATTTTCACCCCTTATCTGTGTCTCTGTATAAGATAGACTTATTTATGTTGCACCATGTTGCATCATTTGGTGTTTGGAAGCTTTAACCCATTACCAAACGACACAATTTTAGAATGGTCCAAATTCAAAGATGTTGCAGATGGCAATTTCAAGTTGATGAAATTTTAAAAATATTTCCATTTTTAGTAAGAAAACATTGTAGAAAATGAAGAAATTGCTTGTCACAAGCGATTTCTTCATTTTCCACAATGTTTTCCAAAGCAACTTTCTCGTTAGAAGTTAAAAAGAATCACTGTGTGGTAATGGGTTAATTAGAGAACATATGGTCTGAAATCTTTTATCATATTTCCACACTGCAGCAACCTTTTCCAAGTATTACACAGACATGGGGTTATCATAATCAGTAATTTAATCGATTATTAATCGATTAACAAATGCCAATAATCATGAATTAATTGATTAATTAGCATTTTCTGATTATTTGATTAATAATTTAATCAATTACTGGTGAAAAAAAGGGCATTAATCATGATTATGCCCCCTTTCGAAGAAAATGGGGGTATATTGTTTTGCAAGTGTCGGTCGGTCGGTCGGTCGGTCGGTCGGTCGGTCGGTCGGAAGGTTGGTCGGTCGGTCGGTCCGTATGTCGGTCGGTCTGTCCGTAGACCAAACCTTGTCCGGAGCATAACTCGAAAAGTATGAAAGGTAGAATCATGAAACTTCATAGGTGGATAGATCTCATTATGGAGAGGTGCAGTGCACAAGAACCGTAACTCTGCCGATCATATTTTTGGAGTTATTGCCCTTTGTTGATTTTATAACTTGATTCTTGTCCGGAGCATAACTCAAAAAGTATGTAAGGTACAATCATGAAACTTTACAGGTGGATAGATCTCATTATGGAGGGGTGCAGTGCACAAGAACCGTAACTCTGCTGATCGATTTTTTTGAGTTATTGCCCTTTGTTGATTTTCAAACTTGATTCTTGTCCGGAGCATAACTCAAGAACTATGTTAGGTAGAATCATGAAACTTTACAGGTGAATAGATCTCATTATGGAGAGGTGCAGTGCACAAGAACCGTAACTCTGCTGATCATATTTTTGGAGTTATTGCCCTTTGTTGATTTTCAAACTTGATTATTGTCCGGAGCATAACTCAAAAAGTATGTAAGGTAGAATCATGAAACTTTACAGGTGGATATATCTCATTATGTAGAGGTGCAGTGCAAAAGAAACGTAACTCTGCCGATCAAATTTTCTGAGTTATTGCCCTTTGTTGATTTTATAACTTGATTCTTGTCCGGAGCACAACTCAAAAAATATGTAAGGTAGAATCATGAAACTTTGCAGGTGAATAGATTTCATTATGGAGAGGTGCAGTGTACAAGAACCGTAACTCTGCCAATCAAATTCTTGGAGTTATTGCCCTTTGTTGATTTTTACACTTAATTCTTAACCTTGCCTATATGTCATGTCCTTTTACACATACAGCCTTGATATCTCACACATAGATACCTCCTATCAACATCGTTCACATTTAATCATGACCTTGGACCTTGTGACCTTGACCTTGGAGTTTGACCTACTTTAAAAAAAAATTAAACTCGGCATATATCTCATGACCTTTTACAAATACAGCCTTGATATTTCACACATGGACACATCTTACCAAGACCTTTCACAATTGACCATGACCTTGGACTTTGTGACCTTGACCTTGGAGTTTGACCTACTTTTAAAAAACTTTAACCTGGCCGATATATCATGTCCTTTTACACATACACTGTGTATAACCGTACAGTGAGCCAAACCGGAAGTGCCACCGACTGTACGCTCAAATATCACTAGTTCACCTCAAATAATTCAACAGTCATTTTTTTCGTATCGAGGTAACTTTTTATCTATTCATCGCTTTTTAACGCGGTTTGTGATTATAAAAAGCGAACTGAACATACCTGTCATTTTTGTTCTTCGTTACACCCTGAAACGGCACTTTTGTCTACAAATCAGGATTTAGCACTCGCAATCACCGAAATTCGTTCCATTTTGGCCGTGGTTGTGACAGATTTTTCTCCCGAAAGGTATGTTTCGACACACAATGCATAGTGTTTTACTGATGGAAGAGTCGTTTAATCTAATATTTTGACAACCCAATTCTCCGTTTTGCATAGGGAGCTCGGATATTTGAAAAAAAGCCTACTGAAAACAACCACCCTGTTGCCAACAACTGTACGACTAGTTTCGAAAATGTTTTTCGTTACCGTACGACTAGTTCTTCGTTACTGTATGACTAGTGTCCAGTATGTAATACATGTTTAGGTTTGATTTTGTGGGGTTTTACGCCGTTGTCAATTGCTATGATCATATCGCGGTGGCTGGAGCACCTAACCATTGGTACCTGTTGTTTCTCATACTAGTACTGGCACAACACCGTAACCGAGCCTCTAGCTGCTCACCCACATAGGTTAACGATATCAAACCATTGGAGAGGGACATTTTTGTCAGATAGGACATCTGCCGCGTATCGAACCCGGGACCTTTCGAGTAAGAGGCAGATGCGCTACCAACTGCGCTATGTTCTTGGCCTACAGGCACTTTTGCTTCCATACCAATCCTATTCATTTTGAAAATTGATATTTGTATTAGGGATCATTTTGGGGCACGATTTGGACAAATTCTCTCATTTTTTGTCAGAAATCTCACTCAAATTTGCTCAATGGGAGAACAATCTGACAGAAAAATGTAAAATATACTACAGGAAAGAAGAAACGCAACAACTATTTTTTGTTATTTCTCTTAATTCTTCTATGATATTGAGTCAAAGTTGTTACTGATAATTACAGGGAACTGTATCTTGATATTGATCTTTGTGTTTACGTTAGAACCTGTCTTACCTGTGAGATAACGTTTAAATAGACGTCTACACGTTTCTCACGTGCAAACCTGTAAATACCCAAACTTTACATAAAAATCTTTTGATTTGTGTACATGCACGTCGACTCGACAAAAGGCAATGATTTTTGTTTGGATTTAAACCCTCATATCATTATGCGACTTATTCAAAGACGTCGTCCGGTAGCAATTGTGACGTTTACGAATGGAACATCTCAACCGACAATTGCTGCTGACTTGCAAAATATTGCTTGTGATAACGCCGATTGTTTATCGACTTAGTGTATCGGACAAGAAATGCCAAGTGCTGTGTGATCTGTTGGTTTTCGTTTATCGATTTCTAGTTATGAAATAATAACGAGTTTAGAGGCCTTTATTCGCCAAATAAAAACCGATGTGCGACGGACTACATCATCAGTGTAGGTAAAAACGGAGGCGCTCAGCGCCGAGGTATTTGCCTTAACATGTAGTTCAGAGCACAGAGGTTTTTTATTTAGCAAATAAAGACCTCTAAACTTGTTATTATCTCCATTACAACGCTCTAAATAATAAAAAAACGCACATTCGAAATGTGTTGTTTTGTGTAAATTCTGCCATGATCTAGTTTTCAGCGTAGGAAACGCATTGGTGGTTAAGTGACATTATTGATGACGTCATTTGACGCAGGTGATGTTTTATGGTTGTTTTTGTCATATTATGGAAATGGAAATTTACAGCAATTAATCCGAGATGCCTGGTCAAGTGAGCCGGGACTTCATGTCCGGGGAGTTAATGTCACAGCCCTTGTGTCTGCGCAGGTGTTGCTTTGCGTCTTCAGGGGGTTTCACATAAAAGTTCGGACGACCTGGAGATGTGGTACTGGCATATTTTAGTAGAATCGGAGATATTATTGAAAATTAGTTGGCGGTATGTCATTGATTGATAGAGGCATCAGTCAACAAAAACAGAATATTTTCATGATCGGCAGCGCGTCTGCCAATATATTCTGCTAGTTAAAACCAACCGATCAATCGGCTGAATTTTCTCTGTTTCGAAAAAGTCGGTGAAGTCTCATTAGCTAGTTGCTGAAAACCTGTCGGGATTCTGCCGAACATCTAACGGACTCTAACTAAATATTCAAAACATCGCCGACGTTCCAACTTCCAGGCAATTTCATGTAACACCGACTTTCTTAAGGGGGAATGCTCCAGTTTTTCGGAACACTCGGTCATTACTGTAGTAAATTAAATGTTTCGTACCAATATGTTTCGCTACCATATTTTCAATTATATAACACATCATTACAATTTACTATTTTCGACGGTAAAAGTGTATTTATTATGCGTACCTGATTTCCTCAAGATGGAAATGGATTGTTTAGAGCAAGACAATCGTAAGTGTGTATGCAGTTACCACTGTTTTGCGTCATTTTATTCATGTGTATTGTCCGTAAATATTGACCTGAACCCAATGAATATGTAATGAGTAATTGTGACACGGAATAATCAATACTTGCCAGCAAGCATACACTGTCAAACAGAGTCGATCGTTTCCATAAGCATTGTGACTTTGTATTTTGCACGTGCTTTTCGTGTCAATATAATTATGTCGGAGAGTGATTATTCCGCATCACAATTTCTCATTGCATATTCAACAGGTTCAGGTCAATATTTACGCACAATAGCTGATAAAAATTGCTGGAATTCAATAATAAGTGCGCTGACCCATACATTTTCTTTTTGAATTATTACCAGGACATGTTGCTTAATACAATGATGGAGTTTTATCAAATTCTATTATGTAGAACTTGAAATATTTCCAAAAATATGCAAATTTTGACATAAAACACTCCAGCTTCGTTGATCTAACCGAACACGTGAGCATGCTATTTTATACATTTACGCGTTTATAATAGCACATATTTTGGGTTTTCTGTTCTTATTAAGTGTAAGACGTTACTTTAAATCCGTTTTCCGGACTAAACGATGAATATACAGCATTTTATTAGTATTTCAGTGACCTTGGACAGGTGAAAGAAATTGTGCATTTTTTCGCTGTAGGGGTATGTGATACGAATGCCTATAAATTTCAAACAAGATCGCTGACCATCCATTTTTATTGTATTTTTAAATTGGTAATAGCATGTAATTTCAACATACAAAGTATAAATAAATTCTATTATTGGGAAAAAATTTAGGAAACTGGAGCATTCCCCCTTAAATCGACCGGTAGAAAATAGCCGCCAACGCTGGGGCGTCGCTTTTATGTGACTACTCAACCAAACCACTCCTCCATCAAATGACTGCCTTGGTAGACTGCTACATTGTAATTTGAGCATAGAAACAACCTAGAACCGCACACATGCCCATACCGCCAATGCCTATGTGACTCTACCAGGCACATAAAAATTGGTTGCGCCGTTTTATCAGCGATTTCGCTCGTTTTGTTGCTGTCAGACCAGTAGAAAATATTGACTTACGACTGACGTCGATTTGTTTTAAAGTGATTGGTTTTCCAATCAACCACATTAAAGCCGCGTCTTGGAAGTGGCTATTACATTTATGTTGCAATTAGGCTGGTATGCAGGTCATCGGATAAAACTGGTTGGGCATATGCAATGCATCAGAGTGGGACCCAGCGAGATATCGCTGATGATTGCATAAATGAGCCAGACACTTCATCAATGTGTAAAAAGTCAGCTGTACACCGTCAGACGGTCGACATTATCCCGTCAAATAGTCGACGTGTAGTCATCGACGCTTCATCGACTTCTTCCGACATTCAAAATGCCACTGATTGATCGGTTGATTTTAACTTGAGGTGCAAATTGGCCGACAAGTCGCCGATCATACAAAAACTGCTATTTCTGTCGGCCAATGCGACGATCAATCGACTATGCATCTCCGATATTTCCCCGATATTACCAAAAACCCCATTGTAGGCGCGTCAGAGCGTTCATATGACAGCAGCAACCGATCAAGCAAAATCAAACAACCAAATCCGCGGCATTTCAGGTAAAGCGTTGGCGACATCTCACCGGCGATTGGACTGAATACTTCAATTATACACATCACAAACATGTTTGATCTCTTTTGTCGTGTCGTTCTTTAAAAATCGCCTTAAAGAAAAAAAAAAAAAAAAAAAAAAAAAAAAAAAAAAAAAAAAAAAAAACGACAAAATTTAACACCAAACTACCTGATCAACTGGGGACATGTTAGATTTTGATTTTATTGGGTTTTACGCCGTTTTCAACTGCTATGGTCGTATCACAGCAGCTGGGGCACCTAACCATGGTTTCCTGGTATTTCTCTCAGCAGTACCATCACAATATCCAAACCTAGCCGCCAGCTGCTCCCTCATATGGATGACACCCATTTTGTGAGTGACAAATGACTTTTGTCAAATGTCAGAATGGAAACTGGCCGAGCTGGGGTTCCAACTCGCGGTCCGTAACGGCATGTTAGATGTATAAAAAATTTAGTAAAGGGTCAAATACTTTTCACAGACAATTGGCCAGCATACAGCCATTCATCTGACAATGAACAGCCAACAATTCCAACATGTTCTTAACTAAGGTAGTCAATTCCTAATGAGACTCACGCGACGTCGGAATTATTCAGGCAATGTCGTTAACATGTGGCAGTGGAACGTTCCACCACCGAATGTTTACAATGTTGCAGGCATAAGTTCGGATTAGGTAACCAATTTGAACGATGTCCCTCGAAAAATTCCAATGTAGCATGATTCCCATCTACCTAGATTCAGTTATCAGCAATTTCTTGACAAGTTGGCAAAGCGGACATGTATCATTCTACCATACGTCGGCAAAGCCATAAGCCATCAAAGCAGAAAATCAGAATACATCCATTCATCTGACTAAGTACAGTCGATATTTCCAACATATTCTTAAGGCAGTCCATCCCTAATGAGATTCACGCAACATAGGAATTATTCCTGCAATGTGGTTAACATGCATCTGTGGAACGTTTCACAGCGGAATAATTACAATGTCGCACATATAAATTCGGATTACGTTACAAAAGTTAACGACGTCGCTCGAAAAATTTTGAAGGCGCTTGAATCTCATTAGGGATGGATTACCTTAATGCGATTATGAGCAATTTTTTGATAAGTTGGCAAAGCCGACATACACTTTTATCGTTCTACCATATGTCGGCAAAGACATAAGCCATCAAAGCAGAATCCCAGAATTATCTGACAAAGTACAGTCGACATTTCAAACATGTTCTGAAGGTAGTCCATCCCTTATGAGATTCATGTGACATCAGAATTATTCCGGCAATGTCGTTAACATGCAGGGGTGCAACGTTCCACCACCGAATGTTAAGGATGTCACACGTATAAGTTCGGATTAGGTAACAAATGTTAACGATGTCGCTTGAATCTCATTAGGGTTGGACTACCTTAGTTCAATTATCAGCATTTTCTTGATAAGTTGGCGAAGCTGATATGTATCATTCTACCATACCTCAGCAAAGCCATAAGTCATCAAAGCAGAATATCCGAATACAGCCATTCATCTAACAAAGTACAGCCGACATTACCAACATATTATTAAGGTAGTCCATCCCTAATGAGATTCACGGGACGTTGGTATTATTTGGGTATTGTTGTTAACATGTGGCTGTGGAACGTTTCACCGGGGAATGTTTACAACGTCGAACATATAAATTCCGATAACGTAATAAGTGTTGATGATGTTGCTCGTAAAATTTTGAAGTTACATGAATCTCATTAGGCTTGGACTACCTTAATTCAATTATCAGCAATTTCTTTATAAATTGTATAAATGTAAGTGGGCAGAAATAACACTGAAAGCCGTGTTCAAACGTCATTCTTCATCTGTGCTGAAACGAAACAAGATAAATTTAGACAGCTAGGATTATCATAACTAAGTTTACAAAATGTATTACATAATTCTATATTTATTTTACATCGATTGGGAATCAAGTTCTTAAAGCTTAGGCTGACTTCGATTGGCACTATAGCTCGTGAGGACGGGAACCATTATTGGGAACCAGCGCTGTTCCATCAATTGAATTCCTCCCCGTTCTGAGTCAGCCAATCAAAATCTTTGTTTACCTCGACACTGATTGGTTCGCTGTTATCCGAGGTGTTCCGATTGACGTAATTGCCCGGATTACCGGACCACACTTTTTCCGGTGGTCGGACTATAGCTCGGACCATTGCCGTTCGATTGGAGCTATAGCTGCGGAAATGACGTCAATAGCTCGCACTATCGGTGTTCGCTTGGAGCTATGTTCCGAGCGATGGCGCGAAATATTGCCAATCGAAATCGGCCTTAGATTGGTCCTTCTCGATTCTGCTTCCTGGTAACTGCACCAGTACTCGCGCCACCCCTCCTTCACGGACATAATATTTTAAACATGTCGCTATGCCAGAGCGAAACTATTGTACCCTCAATTCCCAAATTTTATAGGAGAGGAAAATACTGCTTAATTCTCTTAATGTTAAGCCGCGTTCCCATTGCCGACCAAATCAACTCGATCAACTCGAGCGCCTAAATTCCCCGATCAAACCCGATTAAACTCGATCAAATGTATTTACACGACTTCTTCTTTATTTCTTTTTGGTTTATTCCCGATCACTCTTGCCGACCAAGCTCGATCGCTTGATCGAGTTGATTTGGTCGGCAATTTCGCAGCTTATACTCTATGGATTTAGACGAGATAAAGTTCGCCGTACGTGCATTTGAGAGGGCCATTCCAGGTTGTAACTGGACTTTGCCCCGAATTCAGTGGTTTCTTCTAACAATGTAACGAAAATACACTGTGCACGTGAACGCTATCCACGTTCGTTTTTTACCGAAAAATACTGACTTGATTATTTGAAAGAAGATCACTCAGATTATTTGACCTAGAGACATAGTGTCTGGCCATCACTCATACTCAGAATGCCTGCTTGATACATGTATAGCGGACGAGAATTGACCTGGCAGAGCTTTCCATTCGATTAGCATGGGCTGCTCTGCCAGGTCATTTATCGTGAGGTATATATTGAGTACATGTATACTTAAAAAGCCTCAATTAACAAAAGGGTTGCTGGTTTAGGGAGAAATAACACATCTTGAAATGAAGTATAAAGCTGTTAATTAAATGCCTAATACCCTTTGCTTACATTTCCTAAGAAAAAATAAACACAAAACTACAAAGCAATTAGCTAGAGTAACGGAATCCAGCCCATCAATACATTGTTATGGTGACACTAGTCGTACAGTTGTTTGGCGACAGGTTGTTGACTAGTGATTCTGTACACTTGTCGCTAGTCGTACAGTCAGTCGGAAGACAGGGGTACAATTCTTCGCTAAATACTCAGGAGTGTATAAAAACTAGGCGAAAACAGGAACATAGGGCTTCAAGAATAATGATTAGCCTGTCTTTCTGTGCGTGTTTCATCAAAATCCATGCACTCAGTAACGAAAAATGGCATTGGAAACACAAATTTGATGGGCCGGGAAAATGAAAAGTCGGTGATTTGCAACCGAAATTACTGTTTGATGGGTAAAGTATACATACTATCATAAAAGTCATCACCCAGGCTGAACAAGGTTTAATTCCGCTCATCAACATCGAAAACCGCGATTAGATTCGATTCCTGGGCTTTCATCAATCTCGATATGAAAACGTGACCCTATTTGTTTATCGACGTGAACTAGTGATATTTGTGCGTACAGTCGATGGCACTTCCGGTTTGGCCCACTGTACGGTTATACACAGTGCATACAGCCTTGATATTTGACACATGGAAACCTCCGACCAAGACCTATCACATACGACTATGACCTTGGACCATCTTGCCTTGACCTTGGAGTTTGACCTACTTTAAAAAAAAATAAACTGGGCCTATATCTTATGTGCTGTTACACATACAGCCTTGGTATTTCACACATGGACACAATTCTTACCAAGACCATCACATTTGACCATGACCTTGGACCTTGTGACCTTGACCTCAGTGTTTGACCTACTTTAATAATACATTAACCTGGCCTATATTTCATGTCATTTTACATATACAGCCTTGATATTTCACACATGGTCACTTCCAACCAAGATATTTCACTTTTGACCATGACCTTGGACCTTGACCTTGGAGTTTGACCTACTTTTAAAAAACTTAGACTAGGCCTATATCTCATGTCCTGTTACCTATACAGTCTCAATATTTTACACTTGGACACCCCCTACCAAGACCTTTCACATTTGACCATGACCTTGGCCTGTGTGACCTTGACCTTTGATTTTTACTTACTTTTAGAAATCTTTAACCTAGCCTTTATCTTATGTCCTATTACACCTACAGCCTTGATATTTCACACATAGACACCTCCTACCAAGACCTTTCACATTTGACCATGACCTTGAATATTGCAACCTTGACTTTGGATTTGACCTACTTTTAAAAAGACTGAAACCAGGCATATATTATCATGTCCTTTTACACCTACAGCCTTGATATTTCACACATGGACACCTCCAACCAAGACCTTTCACATTTGACCATGACCTTGACCTTGGCATTTGGCCTACTTTTAAAAACTTTAACCTGGCCTATGTTTCATTATACTTTTACATAAATTATACAGCCTTAATATTTCACACATAGACACCTCCTACCAAGACCTTTCATATTTGACCATGACCTTGGACCTTGTTAACTTGACCTTGGACTTTGACCCACATGAAATGTAGGCCCTTAAGGGGGCATATGTGTTTTACAAACATCTCTTGTTATTTTATGATTACTTTATGATTATTTTGGATGTATAAATGATCTAAAACAAAATAAGCTGCACCTGTAAGTCACATCTTTTACCTGTTCACACCCATACAATGCAGTCTATACCCAAAGGCCACCTAGTGTTATTGACTTATTGTTACACCTGTCATTGAAATTTCACACATTTTGGGGAGTTGAAACTGAATCTTCTATTTAGTTGTAAAATGGTGAACTAACCAAAATTAATTTCATTTGAAATTTCTTCCTTAAAATGCAATCATACTTCGAACATGTAAAACTAAATAATAAATGTTAAATAACAATACAATAAGTCATTATTAAGAAAATGCATGACTTTTTGTGTTGATAAAAGATTTTTTTTCTTATATCATCTATAAGCATAATTTATTAAAAAAAATAATGGAAAGTACTAACTTTGGGCAAAAAAAAAAAAAAAACAGAATCAAACTTGTTGATTTGAATTATTAGAATCTGCTAATACTCAGATGGGTAAACACAAATTTGAGGACTAGTATATTTTCTCTTTACTTAACCCTTTCCTTTATAAGTTTGTAAATATGTAATTCTTAATATGAAAGGTTTCAGATAACATTAAGGCAAAAGGAGAATTGCCTTTATCAAGCATTTCTCTATAAAATAGTCACCATGGTCAAATCATTGGTCAGATGGCTTCAACATGGTCTGATACTTGAATTCCATTTTCACCATCATTTGTAATGGTTTATAAGAGCATTCAGGAAAGATAACTAAGATATGTTCATAACAAACTTTAATATCTAACAAGTTCCTATGTCCCATTTTCATCAAATTCAACCAAAGAGAACTCTTCAATTCTCCTTACCACGACATCTGGTAAAGACCTTTTTAGCGTGCCATTCATCTTGATTGAAGTAGTCTGTTTACAGTTTACAAATATCGCACATCTACATAACAGAACTGGTGTGTTTCAAGACATTTAAAAAACTGTAATTTCAATAGTAAAGATATTTCATATTGTGTGATTCTGTTCAGATTATGTATTTGAAGATAATGCAATGCTATAAATTTCAACTGTTTATTTTTTGTTACGCGAAAGCTTGTATCCGTGATTAATGATTAATAATCAATTACTTACCCCCAGATTAATGATTAATAATCAATTACTGAGGCATTTTTCAGTGAAAGTAATTTAATCGATTAATAATCAAGGGTGCATTAATCATTAATTTAATCAATTACTTTTTCAATTAATCGACTGCATGTCTGGTATTACATGCAGTTTCGCTGTCAGTGCCAAAGTAAAAGGGAGGAAGAGTGAAAGTAAAGCTAATATAAAGATAAACTCTGCTCTTCTATTTCAGCCTTGGAAGTACTCGGTTCTTCAAGGTAGCAAAAGCTTCCACACAGGAAGGCCATGTTGTTGTCAAGGTTTTTGTTATTCACGACCCATCATTACCACTGTCTTCATACAAGGCAAAGTTGGACGGTAAGTTTAAGCGCTTGAACCTCAAACAAGAGGCTGATTTGTATGCATGAACTCCAATAAGAGGCTGATTTGTATTAGGCTTGGAAGTACTCGGTTCTTCAAGGTAGCCAAAGCTTCCACACAAGAAGGCCTTGTTGTTGTCAAGGTGTTTGTAATTCATGACCCATCATTGCCTCTGGCTTCATATAAGGCAAAGTTGGATGGTAAGTCTGTCTTTCTGCTGAAGAGCTGCCTCAATAATTTCTATGCTCTATCATTCAAAAATTTTACCTTTGATAATATCTATTTTGTCATCTGAAGCAGCTTTAAAACCCTTTCCCAAACATTGACGCTTTTGGACGCCCCACAATATAAAAGCTTTGGAAAACATTGTGGAAAATGAAGAAATTGCTTGTGTCAAGCAATTTCTTCATTTTCCACAATGTTTTCTACAAAGACAGACCAAAAAATGTTAAATTTTGTTAACCCTTTCACTGCCACAGGCGACTTTTGTCGACTATAGGGGGTCCCTGCCATAGGCGACTTTAGTCGACAAATTTATGGGGGCGAAATATATGAGTACCCACAACATAAAAATGAAAAAAAAATTGTCATTTCATAAATAACCTTTAAATTGTGGTCACATATAGGTGCTTACTTTGCCTGTATGTGCTGAAAATTTGAAAGGAATCCATCAAATGAGTCAAAAGTTATGCATGTTTTTGTGTACAGGGTATCGATTCTTGGAAATTTCTTCGAATTAATTCAGCAGTGAGAAACACGTCCGAAATAAATATTTGGCAGTGAAAGGGTTAAATGGAAATTATCGTCTGCAACACCCATGAGTTTGGACTAGGCTAAAGTTTTGTTATTTGATAATGGGTTAAAGCAGAAAGAGTCCAAAATGTTCGATTTGGAAAAGGGTTAAGATAGAATTTTGAAAGAACATGATTGGATATGAGTTATTTAAGTTTTTGTGGGTTATAAAAAGAGGGATTGACGCAAGGAAACAATACGAAGATGTTATTTATCAATGTTTGCTCAAAGTTCTTTTTACACTTCCAGATATATGTATGAAGCTACAGGGTACATCAAATTGTTTACCTTTTCAAAAGTCTATGGTAAGATTTTACTCTCCTTATTCCAACACCACCAATAGATGTAAAAGATATTTGACCCGTCATGCTAAAAGGGACCTTATCCGTACTGAAAAAATTCAAATTTTGACAAACTTGTCAGACTCAGCACAGGTCAACCAGATACTGTATGCGAAAAATGAACATATAGTAAGATAGGGAAAACATTCCGGATTTAGAAAATTACATAAAAGTGAAAAGTGTCGACCCTAGTCTGGCTGCGCGGACTGCGCAGACTGACTAGGGTCGATATTTTTCACACTTCCTATAAGGTCCCTTTTAGCGTGACGGATCACATATAGTCTATTTCTATCAATGATCACCATGTTCGCAAATTATTAGGTTGCTGTAAAGATTGCATCTAGATACACATGGGCAGATTCAGGCGACGAAATGTGGTATTTTATATGTTACACTCAATTACGGATTGTACCAAAACAATATCTCCACTATGATAGTCTAACAAATTGTATCTCTGGTCCGTATGTCCATCCACCTGTTAGTAATGTCTTGTGTGGGCAACTTCTCCTACAGTTTCAAATGGAATTTAATCAAACTTGCCTCAATGAATCTACTTTCGTAATTCAGATAACTTTATTCGTTCTTGTATTATCTGCCCTTGAATTTGAAAAACGGCCATTTTAATGTGTGTGCAACAACTCCTACAGTTTCATTTGGAACTCAGTCAAACTTGCAACAATGAATCTCCATGGTATTTAGTTTTGCACACCACAAATTTCAGATTACGTATCCACTTTGTTCTTTAACAATCTGCCATGGGATTGAAAAAGAATGTCAATTTTCTTATGAGTGCAACTCCTGCAGTTTCAACCGGAATTTGATATAAGTTGCCATATCGAATCTCCATGCTGCCTAGATGTGCATGCACTTATTCAAATCCAGATAACTCTTGGCATGTGTAACTTATCTGCCTTGAATTAAATTAATGGCCAATTTTACTGACATGACCCTCTTGGGCGTATATGTGCCACTCCCAGAAGCTCTTGTTTGTCATTTGTGAAAGGGGTGAGAGCTTTGAATCTACCTAATTGATTAAATCATCCTTATCTGCTGCATTACAGCACCTGGATAAAGCGGCCCTGTTGCCTAGACAATACTTTAAAGATAGTTTATATGACAGAATCAGCACCAGACCTTTCCTAAACAACATTGGTTAACTATTGTAATCAGTTATTTATGTCTATATCATCGGTTTTCAACAATACCATCGTAACTGCAGCTTGTTTTAAGCTGCAGTTACGAGGTTTTTGTTGAAAAGCAGCGATATGCTACATTTTAGCCCCTGGATGAATTGCCCTATTATCTAGACACTACTTAACCCATTACCAGACGACGAAATTTCAAATAGTCCAAATTCAAAGACGTTGCAGACGACACTTTCAAGTGAATTAAATTTCAAATTTTGTTTTCGTTTTGGGTAGAAAACATTGTGGGAAATGAAGAAATTGCTTGTCACAAGCAATTTCTTCATTTTCCACGATGTCTTCCAAAGCAAATTTCATGTGAGGAGTCAAAAAGAGTCACTGTGTGGTAATGGGTTAAAGAGGCATTTCACATCTATTTCATTTCTTTAAAGTATGTCTTGATGCAAAGATTGTTTATTCTAATAAGTAGAAATGCTTTCAGTTTTTTAGCTCACCTGAGCACAAAGTGCTCAAGGTGAGCTATTGTGATCACTTTTTGTCCGTCGTCCGTCTGTCCGTCCCTCCGTCCGTCTGTCCGTCTGTCCGTCTGTCCGTCCACAATTTGGTGTTTACGCTCTAGCATCCACAAATATTAATCAATCTTGATCAAACTTTGTCAAAACAAGTATGGTCATAAGTTCTCGGATGAGTTCGATTATGGGCCAGATCGGACCAGAATGTGCTGAGTTATCTGCCCTTGAATGTCAAAAAATCCTGTTTTTGACTTTGTTTACACTCTAGCATCTACAATTATTGATCAATCAAAACAAAATTTGGAGACAATGTTGGTTACCATAAGATCTCGGATTGGTTCAGTTTTCAGTATCATCTGATCAGAAAGATTAGAGTTATGTGCCCTTGAATTCAACAAAATTGCTATTTTCGGCTGTTTTTGACCTTGTTTACAGTCTAGAATCTACATTTATAAATCAATCAAGACAAAACTTGGACACAATGTTGGGAACTATAAGATCTTGGATGAGTTTGATTTTCAGTTTGATCTGATCAGAAAGTCCAGAGTTATGTGCCCTTGAATTTGACATAATTGCCATATTCGGCTGGTTTTAACCTTGTTTACACTTTAGAATCTACAATTATATATCAATCAAGACAAAACTTGGACACAATGTTGGGGACTATAAGAACTTGGATGAGATCGATTTTCAGTCTGATTTGATCAGAAAGTTTAGAGTTATGTGCCCTTGAATTTGACAAAATTGTCATTTTCGGCTGTTTTCGACCTTGTTTACACTCTAGAATCTACAATTATATATCAATCAAGACAAAACCTGGACACAATGTTTGGGACCATAATATCTCGGAGGAGTTCGATTTTTCTATTTGATCTGATGAGAAAGTCAAGAGTTACGTGCCCTTGAATTTGACAAAATTGCCATTTTCGGCTGTTTTCGACCTTGTTTACACGCTAGAATCTACAATTATTGACCAATCAATACAAATCTTGGACACATTGATGGGGACCATAAGATCTTGGATTAGTTAGATTTTCAATTGGATCTGATCAGAAAGTCGAGTTATGTGCCCTTGAATTTAATAAAATGCCGTTTTCTGCGGTTTTCGATCTTGTTTATACTCTAGAATCTACAATTATTTATCATTCAAGACAAAACTTGGACACAATGTTGGGCACTGTTGCATCTTGGATGAGTTTGATTTTCACAATGTTATTGATCATAAGTTCGTTTTCAGTCTTAAAGTCATAAATATCAATTGAATTGAACAAAAATGTTGCTCATATCATTTTGGTTCAGGTGAGCGATATAGGACCATCATGGTCCTCTTGTTTTGAAGTTGTTATTTATAAGCGAAAAATACGCCTTTAAAAGTTGAGACAGAAAGACAAATTCTATGTAAATCTGAACTGTTGTCCACAACAATTTGTTTATTTTTAGCACAAAAATAAATATTTCTCGTAAACGGTTCAATGTTTTGGCTTGAAATTTTCAGACTTTTCATAAGAAAACATGCTCTTTCAGATAGAATAAAAGTAAAATTTGTGTAAAAATAATCATGAAATGTCACTTTAAAGGATAGTTTATATGACAGAATCAGCACCAGACCTTTCCTAAACAACATTGGTTAACTATTGTAATCAGTTATTTACGTCTATATCGTCGGTTTTCAACAAAAACATCGTAACTGCAGCTTGTTTTAAGCTGCAGTTACAAGGTTTTTGTTGAAAAGCATCAATATGCTACATTTCAGCACTTGGATAAAGCAGCCCTGTTATCTAGACAATACTTCAAGGACAGTTTATACGATAGAATCAGCACTAGACCTTTCCAAAACATCATTGATTAACTATTGTAATCAGATATGTACACCTATATCATCTGTTTTCAACAAAAACCTTGTAACTGCAGCTTGTTTTAAGCTGCAGTTACAAGGTTTTTGTTGAAAGCATCAATATGCTACATTTCAGCACCTGGATAAAGCTGCCCTACTGTCTAGACAATATTTTAAAGACAGTTTATATGATAGAATCAGCACCAGACCTTTCCTAAACAGCATTGGTTAACTATTGTAATCAGTTATTTACGCCTATATCGTCGATTTTCAACAAAAACCTCATAACTGCAGCTTGTTTTTAAGCTGCAGTTACAAGGTTTTGTAGAAAAAATCAGTATGCTACATTTCAGCACTTGGACAAAGGGGCCCTGCTGTCTAGACAATATTTCAAGGATAGTTTATATGACAGGATCAGCACTAGACCTTTTCTAAACAACATTGAGAAGAAGTGGATAGCATTTCAACTTCTTTGTGCTTTAAATCAGTGCCATAAACTAAAGGTATAGTATCAAATATTTGTGTATATAAAAATATTTTGTGCATTTGTAACACACATTGGGCTTCTAATACTGGGATCCCTTGTTTGAACCCTCAGCACTCTAGACCTTGGATTAGTCTAAATAAGAAGGACATGGCTCCATATAACCTTAGTTGTTTAGTACAACCTTAACGTTTTGGTTTATCAATAGATTTGCCTTTATAAAACCATTTAATTAGCTGGTGATCCCCAGCCTTTTAGTCTTTCTGACAAGACTTTAATGTTCTCAAACAACACAGTTTTTGCCTGATTCAAATTCAAAGGAATTGTAGATAACATAATTAAGTAAAAGAAAATGTTAAATTTTAATTTGAAAAGTTAAAAAGCATTAAGTTTAGAATAGAGAATCTTTGTGGATCAGTCCTATGATGCCTAGTAAAGGGCAGAAAAATATCTAAGAATTGGCAGTACTCTTGTTCAGTTGAGTTTTTAAACTTGAGACTATTAACCCTTTCCCAAATGGCAAAAATTTTAACTTTTCCAATTAAAAATCCACTGCAGACATCAAAATTGACGTTAGTAAATGCAGGATTAGTGTAAAATATAGCACAGAAAATATTGAGACAAAAGGAGAAACTGCTGGTTATCAGCAGTTTCTTCCTTTGTTTCAATGTTTTCCTAAGTCATTTCTATTAGGGACGTCAAAACCAGGTCTTGTTTGGGAAAGGGTTAAATTCATGTTTTATTATCATTAACCAGGTTTGCCATGGTGATATAAAGTCGGAGAATGTGATGGTTACAGGATGGAACTGGTTATTATTGACAGATTTTGCCAGCTTTAAACCTACGTATTTACCAGATGTGAGTAACAATTATTACCGTAACTATTCTGATAAATGCCCATCCACCAAATCTTCATTTCTTATAACAATGTTTTTCTCATAGGATGACCAAAATAAATTAACTTTAATTCACTTGAATTTGCTGTCTGCAGCTTCTTGTACTTTTTACCAGTTCAGAATTCTTTAGTCTGGTAATGGCTTAAAATGTTAAAATTACTTATCTTTCAGGACAATCCCTCTGACTTCTCGTATTTCTTCGACACATCAAGAAGACGTACATGTTATATTGCACCAGAACGCTTCGTAGATGGCGGTGGCAGACTGACAGAAGCAGGGCAGACTGGTCAGGCCGGTAACATAGACTTGACGGCACAGAATGATATCAAGACTGGAGACCTGACCCCGGCCATGGATATATTCTCAGCAGGGTAACATTTTTTTTACCCATTCCCACACATTGACTCTTTTTTACTCTCAAAAGACAAATGCTTTGAAAATCATTGTAGAAAATAAAGACATTCCTTGTGACAAGCAATTTCTTCAAATCCCACATTTTTTTCTACCCATTAGACAAAAAAAATAAAATAATAAAAGTGCAGTCACTTGAAATTGTTGTCTGCATCATCTTTGGAATTGGACCAGTCTAAAATTTTACCATCTGCTAATGGTTTAAGCTGTTAAAAGCATGCATACATTAATATTAGAGTTATTTCTTCACAAAAACTAGAAAGAAAGTTACACACACAAAAGTTTTTCCCAGGTTTGAAATCATTCTATTTTACATCTCGTTTTATTTTTAGATGTGTAATAACAGAGCTATTCACAGAGGGGACCATTCCATTTGACCTGTCACAGTTACTGGCCTATAGAGTCAGAGAATATAGTCCATGGAAAGTTCAAGAGAAGATTGAGGACAATGGGGTCAGGGTAGGTTACTCTTTATATTTGAGCCAGGATCTGGAAAAACGTCCCTTAAGGCTTTTGAGCCCAACATAGATCCAGATCAGCCTGTGCATACGCACAGTCAGATCAGGATCCATGTTGTTCTCTAATAGCTTCTTCGTGACCTGTAGTAACTTAAAGAGAGCAGCATGGATGAATATTGGATTGCATCTGACAACAGGTTTATCTTGAAACTCAATTTTTGAAAATGCTATAAGGGACGTTTTTCCAGATCCCGGCTCATTTGTAATGTTATTCACGCAATTGCACATAATATCTTATGACGCTTTGACATCCCACAAGATAAAATAGATTTGAAAAAGCATTGTGAGAAATAAAGAAATTGCTTGTGACAAGCAATTTCTTCATTTCTCACATTTTTTACCCAAAATGAGTGAAATGTTCGTCTTTTACTGCAATGTTTTTCCTAGCCTGTTCTTAGAATCTAATAGGGATGTCAAAACCAGGTCTGCAGTGGTAAAGGGTTAATGAGAATTCTGTGTGCCCTTTTGAATACAGAATTTTTTCACAATGCAGCGTTTCTCAGTCAAATGTGCTCACCCAAAAGTTTTAGGTTTTATTTAGGTCTTTATGTCGAGGAAATTCAAAGCCCTAATGTCCTAGGCACAGTATTTAATTGTGTAGACTTAAGTTTTAAACTAGTCTTTATCTTAGGAAGTATATCAGATAGAGCCTTAAAAAACACCACACAGACACCTCTTGCTGAGGCCCTTTTCTATAACGATTTTGGAGTGTAGCCATTTTTAAGCAAATGGATATCTCTTGTTGATTATCTTGTGTACTATCCTTTGAAAGCTCTTTTTGTCCTAGGACTAAATCTTTTATCTTTTTATCTAGGATCTAGTTCGTCACATGATGAAGAAGGACCCTAACCATCGTCTTTCAGCAGAGGAGTATTTGATACAGCAGAGAGTGAAAACATTCCCTGAATATTTCTATACATTCCTCAAGCTATACATACAGAGATTTGCTACCCCACCCATACTGTCTCCAGATGATAGAATATATAGGTAAGAGAGCTACAGATGTTGCAATATTTCATTTATTGCTCGTCAAACCCTAGGTTTTGGGTTCTCATTGGAATCATCTCATCGAGACGATTCAAATGAGTACCCACAACATTGGTTTTGGATGTGAAATTACAAAGTAATTCAGAGCTACAAATAGCATGAAATATTTCACTAAATGTTCATCAAACCCCATGTTGTTAGCATTCATTGGGATCACATCATTGAGAAGATTCAAATGAGTACCCATAACATAGGGTTCGGATTTGAAGTAACAAAGTTAGAATGTTTTCATCCTCTCTTATCTATTGCTCTGGATAAGTTGACTATGTCTAAAGGTTGTCTAAATATTCTGACAATGAATGCTTTCAAACTATGTTTTATATCATACCATATTTTTTTCCTCTGATAAACCTTGAGCAGCATGCTTAGTCTAGTTACTGCCTCAAACTACATTTTGTAGTAGTGAATTTATTGTGCAAATAACTCCTTTGGGACGGTAATTTAAGTTTATACATTTTTAGCGAGCTGAGACTGTTATGTCCGGGGAGCTAATGTTACAGCCCTAGTGTCGGCGTCAGCCTCCCGTCCCGTCGCATCTTCACTTAAAAAACTTTACCCTGGCCTATATCTTAGACACTTTTAGAGATACAGACTCAATATTTCACAAATGCATACTTCACGCCAAGACCTTACATTTGGGACCATGACCTTTGACTTTGTGACCTTGACCTTGGAGTTTGACCTACTTTTAAAAAAACTTTAACCTGGCCTATATCACATGCACTATTACAGATAGGGTCTTCATACTTAATATATTGATACCTTATGCCATTATATTGACCTTGAAACCATGACTTTTGACCTAGTGATCTTGGCCTTTGACCTTGGACTCTGTTTTTTGTAACCAGCTCTCGTAAGCTACATTATCCACGGACAACTCTTGTTTTTCAGACAATTAATGACTCTTTTGAATACCATACATTGACATGGGTAGTTGTATCATAATTTGTTAGAAAATGTGAATTTCAATTAATTTTAGGGTAAAGAAAGACTTGCATTTGATACTAAAGAACTTAAAGATAGATGAATCCATCCAGAGAACAATTCTGTGTTAGTCCTCATTATTAAATAGAAAGAGCTTGGGAAAAAATATTAAGCCAAAAGAAGAATTCTTCATTTGCATCAATGTTTTTAGCTCCACTGGCCGAAGGCCAGCGGGCTATTGTCATGGCGTTGTGTCCGTCGTGTGTCCGTGCGTCCGTCTGTGCGTCCGTTAACTTTTTCTTTAAACATCTTCTCCTCTTATACCAGTGGGCCAATTTTGACCAAACTTGGCAGGAATGTTCCTTGGGTGACCCTTTTCGAAACTTGTTCGCAAATTTTTGATTTGTCAAAAAATGTGGGCGTGGCAGGGAGAAAGGGGCTTATCAGACTTAAAGAAATCATAAGAAAATTCTTTAAAAATCAGCCATTGGGCCAATTTGAACCAAACCTGGCAGGAATGTGCCTTGAGTCATTCCTTTCATAATTTGTTCACAAATTTTTACATTTGTCAAAAAATGTGGCCGTGGCGGGGAGAAAGGGGCTTATCAGACTTAAAGAAATCATAAGAAAATTCTTTAAAAATCAACCATTGGGCCAATTTGAGCCAAACCTTGCAGGAATGTGCCTTGAGTCATTCTTTTCAAAATTTGTTCACAAATTTTTACATTTGTCAAAAAATGTGGCCGTGGCAGGGAGAAAGGGGCTTATCAGACTTAAAGAAATCATAAGAAAATTCTTTAAAAATCAACCATTGGGCCAATTTGAACTAAACCTGGCAGGAATGTTCTTTGAGTCTCTCTTTTCAAAATTTATTCACAATTTTTGACATTTGTCAAAAAATGTGGCCTTGGCAGGGAGGAAGGGGCTTATCAGACTTAAAGAAATCATAAGAAAATTCTTAAAAAATCAACCAGTGTGCCCAATTGAACCAAACTTTGCAGGAATGTGCCTTTAGTCCTTCTTTTTAAAATTTGTTCACAAATTTTTATATTTGTCAAAAAAATGTGGCCGTGGCAGGGAGAAAGGGGCTTATCAGACTTAAAGAAATCATAAGAAAATTCTTAAAAAATCAACCATTGGGCCAATTTGAACTAAACCTGGCAGGAATGTTCTTTGAGTCTCTTTTTTCAAAATTTATTCACAATTTTTGACATTTGTCAAAAAATGTGGCCGTGGCAGGGAGGAAGGGGCTTATCAGACTTAAAGAAATCATAAGAAAATTCTTAAAAAATCAACCAGTGTGCCCAATTGAACCAAACTTTGCAGGAATGTGCCTTTAGTCCTTCTTTTTAAAATTTGTTCACAAATTTTTATATTTGTCAAAAAAATGTGGCCGTGGCAGGGAGAAAGGGGCTTATCAGACTTAGTGAAATCATAAGAAAATTCTTTAAAAATCAACCATAAGGCCAATTTGAACCAGACTTTGCAAGAATGTTCTTTGAGTCTCTCTTCAAAATTTATTCACAAACATCAAGATTTGGCTGCCGCTGTGTAAGGCTTACAAGAAATCATGGGATAATTCTTCCACTTTAACCAGTGGAGCGATTCAGGCCCTCCTGGGCCTCTTGTTATATTTTAGGGTGAAGAAACACTTGGATTTGTTATTGAAAAATATAAAGATAGATGAATCCCATCCAGAGAGTAATTCTGTTTTAGTCCTCATCATATAATAGAAATAGTTTTGGAAAAACATTGAGTTAAAAAATGAACTTGATTTTGAATATGTCCCATTTGTATCAACGTTTTTATATTTTAGGGTAAAGAAAGACCTTGATTTGATTCTGAAGAACTTGAAAATAGATGAATCCCATCCAGAGAACAATTCTGTGTTAGTTCTCATCATCTCTTTGGTCGGATCAAGTTTGAGAAAGGCACATGTAAGCAAATTTTATATGCTGTAAGTTCATACTATAGTACCAACCTAGTTGGCTGCATGCAACCCTGTGAACAGAGCTCCAGATAATTTGTTGAAGCAAGGAGTATTTACCCCTCAGAATTTTTTCCAATGCATATTTTCAGATATTTTTTGGAGGCAAGGAGTATTTACCCTCTTGTTCGGGAAAGGATTAAAATTAACAGTAGCACCTCACCGGAACGACCTACTTTCATTTTTGGATATCTAAGCGCGCTATGTTTCCGACCATCAAGTGTTTTTTTTCTCTGAACGAGATTACCATCATTGTCTATACTGTAGGGCCTCTTCTGAAATAATGTTGGCCAAAATCGCCTTTACGATGTGCCCAGGAGTGGATCTAATCGTTTCCCGATAAAAAAGAAAACAAACTTCTTCAAGCTGCAATTTCCGATTAACGAAATGATGCAATGGCCTGATATTTATCATCCAATCAAAATCGAGTAAACGATTTGCTCCGTATAAAAAAAATTCACGGAGATCAACAATTGACTAAAATTAGAACAAAATACACCACCTGGCAGCATTCGGTAGATCTACGGAATAGCCGATTGGCATCTGCATTCGCTCGGCTGGTGATGTAACTGGTATTCCCCAATAATTCCCGGTTTTTATTGACACTTCGATAAGCTATTTTTACAGACTAAAACGTTATTTTTAAACGTTGGAATTTCCTATTCTATGTGTTCTTCCGGCGTTCTTCGATCTTGATACGCTAACTTACGGTTATCAAATGCGTATTCCTTATTTTGAATGCGTAACTTTACGCATTTTTATGAAAGTAAATGCGTATTTAGACCAAATCAAGGCGTATTTTACGCAAATACGCATCCTATCTGGAGCTCTGCCTGTGAATTTTGATAACTGTTGTTCTTGAAAAACTGCCAATTTTTTGTGTACAAGTCCTACATTGTACATTTCAATAATTTCAAACCTGGCACAATGTATTTCCATGATGACTAGTTGTGCATTTGACAAAAATTCAGATAATTTCAGGCATTCTGTAATAATCTTTTTTCTGAGACAGCCCCTTTCAGGCGTATTTTCACTTTTCTGCAAACCTCATGTTGATACCGTGCAAGACTGTGTGTGTGTGTGTGTGGGGGGGATGGTAGCTTTATCGAAAAATGAATATTTAGATATGTTTTTTATTTATTCAGTTTTGTAATGCCAAGTTAATGGCTCTCAGCTTACTAACAGACCTGGCTAAATATGTGACTGCGGATATACTACTGGACAGAATACTGCCTTATTTGGTGAGTTTGATTCCTTAAAGCTTTCCTACATTAATGATGCTTTTTGACATTCCACAAAATAATGACTTTAGAATACAGTGTGAGAAATGAAGAAATTTCTTGTGACGACCAATTTCTTCATTTCCTCTAATGTTTTTTACCCAGAAACATGAAAAGAAGTGTAAATGTTTATTCAAATGAAATTGTCATTTGCAATCTGAAACTTTGGTAATTGATTGCAACATTTTTTAATCCTCCAGATTGTGTCAGTGCTCTCAATAAGCGGACGTCGACGTATATTACGTCCGATTTTCACGAAAAAACGTCCGGAATTTCGAACTAAGACGGCCGTCAGACTTCCATTTATTTTTACTGACTTCCAAAATTTTAAACCCGGACGTCTGCAAAAAAAATGTAAAGGGTAAAAATCGATATTACCAAATAACCAGACTGAAAAAACATCAATAGCTATATCTGTGGCTACGCTAAAAATGCTGTAACTACAGCTTATTCAAGTTAGTTCAAACTGTATTTACAGCTTTATCAAACATTACCTACGATACATTATCTCGGCACGCGACACGACAAATAGCGCTAACTGTTAAACTACCTTTAATTGCCATCGATATCCAAACACATATGACATAACAAAGTGATGGGAAAAATCAATAATTTACACAGTAGACAAGATTCGGGTAGTTTACTAGTGCCGTGTGCAATAGAGCATAGCATGTTACATATAGTGGGCGTGTACTTTCGATATTGTTTTAACTTGATTGACAGGTGGGGTTTTTCCAGTTTACGACAAATTTCACTCGACATGGAGTTGCTCAAAGCCGAACTTGTAGCAAACAATTGTTATGATCGCCGTAGTTTACGGCGGTTGCTGAAGTACAATGTTGCAGGTAAATTAATTAGCGCAAAATTTGTCGAATAAACTAGACCTTTGTTTCGTGCTTTTTATTGCGAGAAAACGGATCCCGGTGGAGTTAATATTATGGGAAGACAATAAAAGCTAGCGAGTAACATCATGATTCCTACTTGATTCAAAATTTAATCGGTACCCGTATATTCATCTTTTCTCCTTTTCCAAACTGGTTAGACTATCCTTTGACATTGGATACGATTTTCCGGCGTCGAGGGGAGGGGGGTCAAATGTTGCCCCAACTTTTGGAATTTGGCTAAAGTGATGCAGGTGGCGACAACTTTTTTTAAGCAAGGGCGAAATTGCCCAGATATTTGAAAACATTGAGTGAAAAGGGAGAAACTAATAGATCAATATTTTTATGGCAATAGATCTACACATGACATGGAGGACGTCTTTGTATCATGAATGTTTAACCCTTTCATATAATGGTTATCTTAAGGTCATATCTTGCAGATATTATGAAGTAACTACATGAAAGGGTTAAAATCAGACTGCCAACATGACAATTTAAGACTGGTCAAGCTTGAACCGAATTGCCACAAGGAGAAGAGTTGCAAAATTCCTGATTTTCTGGAAAAAATTCCTGAAATTAGGACATGGAAGTCCAAGACTTCCTGAAATTGGTCCTTATTGAGAGCACTGATTGCGTGTGTTTTTTTGTTTTGTTTTTTTTTTTTACTTGAAGACTTTTAAAGATGATGTCTACAATAAGTTTTACAAAAGTCAAATGCTTCTGCATTCTTCTAGGAATTTTGATATAATTAACAATAAAGCTATAGAATGAAATACTGAAACATGCTGCTTTTCAGCATTTTCTGAATGGCATCATTAATGACTGAATTATGTTTTAGTCAGATTTTCAAAAATCCTCCACATCCACCTTATTTCTTGCATTTTCCACCTTCTATGCCTCAAATCGAATTCGAATTGGTCTAGTATTAAAGAGACATTTCAGATTTTTTTGTCATAAATTTTACTTTTATTTTTATCTGAAAGATCATATTTCCTGATGAAAATTCTGAAAATTTCAAGCCAAAATATTGCGCCGTTTACGAGAAATTTTTATTTTTGTGTTGAAATTGAACAAATTGTTGTGGACAACAGTTCGGATTTATATGCAATTTATCGATTATGTCTCAACTTTAAATGCGTGTTTCTCGCTTATTGGCAACAACTTAAAAAAAGTAATAGTATTTATACTCATTAGAATAACCAATCTTGGCATCAAGACATACTTTAAATAATTGAAATTGGAATGAAATGTCCCTTTAACAAAAATAATTATGATTTTTGGAAATTTTGAGTCACATGATTAACAACTGTGCTAAAGGTGGGCCTTTTTCAGACTCATCCTGGCTCATTCAATAATACAATCTTGTTTACATATTGCAGATAGTTTTAGTGAATGATGAAGAACCCAGGGTGAGAGCAGAAATGTTAAATTGTGTCACTGAATGCTTGAAACAGATAGAAAATGTACCCAGAAGGTAAATATACACTAAATGATATTAGCAGAAATGTTAAACTGTGTAACTGAATGCTTGAAACAGATAGAAAATGTTCCAAGAAGGTAAATATACACGAAATGATATTAGCAGAAATGTTAAACTGTGTCACTGAATGCTTGAAACGGATAGAAAATGTACCCAGAAGGTAAATATACACTAGATGATATTAGCAGAAATGTTAAACTGTGTAACTGAATGCTTGAAACAGATAGAAAATGTACCTAGAAGGTAAATATACACGAAATATTAGCAGAAATGTTTAACTGTGTGACTGAATGCTTGAAACAGATAGAAAATGTACCTAGAAGGTAAATATACACTAAATGATATTAGCAGAAATGTTAAACTGAGTAACTGAATGCTTGAAACAGACAGAAAATGTACCCAGAAGGTTAATATACACTAAATGATATAAGCAGAAAAGTTAAACTGAGTAACTGAATGCTTGAAACAGATAGAAAATGTACCCAGAAGGTTAATATACACTAAATGATATTAGCAGAAAAGTTAAACTTAGTAACTGAATGCTTGAAACAGATAGAAAATGTACCCAGAAGGTTAATATACACTAAATGATATTAGCAGAAAAGTTAAACTGTGTAACTGAATGCCTGAAACAGACAGAAAATGTACCGAGAAGGTAAATATACACTAAATGATATTAGCAGAAATGTTATACTGTGTAACTGAATGCCTGAAACAGATAGAAAATATACCCAGAAGGTAAATATACACTAAATGATATTAGCAGAAAAGTTAAACTGTGTAACTGAGTGCTTGAAACAGATAGAAATATACCAAGAAGGTAAATATACCCTAAATGATATTAGCAGAAATGTTAAACTGTGTAACTGAGTGCTTGAAACAGATAGAAAATGTTTCAAGAAGGTAAATATACACTAAATGATATTAGCAGAAATGTTAAACTGTGTAACTGAGTGCTTGAAACAGATAGAAATATACCAAGAAGGTAAATATACCCTAAATGATATTAGCAGAAATGTTAAACTGTGTAACTGAGTGCTTGAAACAGATAGAAAATGTTTCAAGAAGGTAAATATACACTAAATGATATTAGCAGAAATGTTAAACTGTGTAACTGAGTGCTTGAAACAGATAGGAAATGTTCCAAGAAGGTAAATATACACTAAATGATATTAGCAGAAATGCTAAACTGTGTAACTGAGTGCTTGAAACAGTTAGGAAATGTTCCAAGAAGGTAAATATACACTAAATGATATTAGCAGAAATGTTAAACTGTATGACTGAATGCTTGAAACAGATAGAAAATGTACCTAGAAGGTAAATATACACTAAATGATAATAGCAGAAATGTTAAACTGTATGACTGAATGCTTGAAACAGATAGAAGATGTACCTAGAAGGTAAATATACACTAAATGATATTAGCAGAAATGTTAAATTGTGTGACTGAATTCTTGAAACAGATAGAAAATGTTCCAAGAAGGTAAATACACACTAAATGATATTAGCAGAAATGTTAAATTGTGTGCTTGAATGCTTGAAACAGATAGAAAATGTACCGAGAAGGTAAATATACACTAAATGATATTAGCAGACATGTTAAACTGTGTAACTGAATGCTTGAAACAGATAGAAAATGTTCAAAGAAGGTAAATATACACTAAATGGTATTAGCAGAAATGTTAAACTGTGTAACTGAATGCTTGAAACAGATAGAAAATGTTCCAAGAAGGTAAATATACACTAAATGATATTAGTAGAAATGTTAAACTGTGTGACTGAATGCTTGAAACAGATAGAAAATGTTCAAAGAAGGTAAATATACACTAAATGGTATTAGCAGAAATGTTAAACTGTGTAACTGAGTGCTTGAAACAGATAGAAAATGTTCCAAGAAGGTAAATATACACTAAATGGTATTAGCAGAAATGTTAAACTGTGTAACTGAATGCTTGAAACAGATAGAAAATGTACCGAGAAGGTAAATATACACTAAATGATATTAGCAGAAATGTTAAACTGTATGACTGAATGCTTGAAACAGATAGAAAATGTTCAAAGAAGGTAAATATACACTAAATGGTATTAGCAGAAATGTTAAACTGTGTAACTGAGTGCTTGAAACAGATAGAAAATGTTCCAAGAAGGTAAATATACACTAAATGATATTAGTAGAAATGTTAAACTGTGTGACTGAATATCTGAAACAGATAGAAAATGTACCAAGAAGGTAAATATACACTAAATGATATTAGCAGAAATGTTAAACTGTGTAACTGAATGCTTGAAACAGATAGAAAATGTTCCAAGAAGGTAAATATACACTAAATGATATTAGCAGTATTGTTAAACTGTGTGACTGAATGCTTGAAACAGATAGAAAATGTACCGAGAAGGTAAATGTACACGTAATGATATTAGCAGAAATGTTAAACTGTGTAACTGAGTGCTTGAAACAGATAGGAAATGTTCCAAGAAGGTAAATATACACTAAATGATATTAGCAGAAATGTTAAACTGTGTAACTGAATGCTTGAAACAGATAGAAAATGTACCGAGAAGGTAAATGTACACGTAATGATATTAGCAGAAATGTTAAACTGTGTAACTGAGTGCTTGAAACAGATAGGAAATGTTCCAAGAAGGTAAATATACACTAAATGATATTAGCAGAAATGCTAAACTGTGTGACTGAATGCTTGAAACAGATAGAAAATGTTCCAAGAAGGTAAATATACACTAAATGGTATTAGCAGAAATGTTAAACTGTGTGACTGAATATCTGAAACAGATAGAAAATTTACCGAGAAGGTAAATATACACTAAATGATATTAGCAGAAATGTTAAACTGTGTGACTGAATATCTGAAACAGATAGAAAATTTACCGAGAAGGTAAATATACACTAAATGATATTAGCAGAAATGTTAAACTGTGTAACTGAATGCTTGAAACAGATAGAAAATGTACCAAGAAGGTAAATATACACTAAATGATATTAGCAGAAATGCTAAACTGTGTGACTGAATGCTTGAAACAGATAGAAAATGTACCAAGAAGGTAAATATACACTAAATGATATTAGCAGAAATGTTAAACTGTGTGACTGAATGCCTGAAACAGATAGAAAATATACCGAGAAGGTAAATATACACTAAATGATATTAGCAGAAATGTTAACCCTTTCCCAAATGACAAAATTTTATGTTGACCCAATTTAAAAGCTGCTGCAGACAAAATAGATGTGGATAAAGATAAGATTTGTGTATGATATAGCTCAGAAAATATTGAGACAAAAGGAGAAACTGCTGATTATCAGCAGTTTCTTCTTTTGTCTCAATGTTTTCCCAAGCATTTTCTTTAAGAGACGCCAAAACCAGGTCTTGTTTGGGAAAGGGTTAAACTGTGTAACTGAATGCTTGAAACAGATAGAAAATGTTCCAAGAAGGTAAATATACACTAAATGATATTAGCAGAAATGTTAAACTGTGTGACTGAATGCTTGAAACAGATAGAAAATGTACCCAGAAGGTAAATATACCCTAGTAACCCTACTAAACATTTAGAAATTTTATAATGTTTCTCTTCTATAAAAAAGTGCCATAATGAAGAAAGAGATTAAAAGTAAAATTCTTTTATCAGGTACCTATTTAATTTAAAAATAGACAATCAAATATCTAAAATACTTAGTGGTTTTCTTTGTTTCAGAGCTGAGCCCAAATAGCTCATCAGGCTCTATCAATCCATTGGTTGTAGAAAGGAACCCTGGCTTGGAGGATATCCTTTTACAAACATTTGACCAAAAGTTATTTGTCTCATTAGTCAACGGATATAAATCAATTAAGTGAGAGAGCAGCTGGAGGCTAGGATTGGATATTGTGGTGGTACTAGTGAGAGAATGCGAGTATTTCATGGTTATGTCCTCCAGTCTTGGTGATATGACCATAAAAATTGAAAGTGGAATAAAACCCCATTTGATCAATCTATCATTCAGAAAATGATTGACTTATTTTTTTCATATTTTTTTCAGTGATTCAAATGTATTTCAAGAGTACATTTTCCCTAATCTGGTAAGTGTTGTAACTTTTAAACTTTTCTGTCAGAATTAGAATTATTAATTGGAAAAAGATGCAAAATTGTGACATGTTTATGGAATACATCAAAAGTAAAAGAAAAAAATATACTTAACCCTTTCCCAAACAAGACCTGGTTTTGACATCTATAATCGAAAAGACTTTGGAAAACATTGAGACAAAAAAAGAAACCGCTGATAACCAGCAGTTTCTCCTTTTGTCTCAATATTTTCTGTGCGATATTTTACACAAATCCTATCTTTATTAACATCCATTTTGTCTTTTTGGCAGTTTTTGAAGGGGATTACCCTAAAATTTTGTCGTTTGGGAAAGGGTTAATCTATTCCCACATAATGATATCAACATCATTGATCTAACTTGGTATCAAGATTAGGTTTGTAGATAGAGGTTTATTATGAAGGTTAACCCTTTCCCAAACAAGACCTAGTTTTGACATCCCTGATAGAAAAGGCTTTGAAAAACATTGAGACAAAAGAAGAAACTGCTGATAACCAGCAGTTTCTCCTTTTGTCTCAATATTTTCTGTGCCATATTTTACACAAATCCTATCTTTATTAACATCCCTTTTTAGCTCACCTGAGCACGAAGTGCTCGAGGTGAGTTATTGTGGTCACTTTTTGTTCGGCGTCCGTCCGTCCGTCAACATTTGGGGTGTTTACACTCTAGCATCCACAAAAGTTACTCAATCTTGATCAAACTTGGCCAAAACAAGTATGATCATAAGTTCTCGGACAAGTTCGATTATGGGCCTGATCGGACCAGAAAGTGCGGAGTTATCTGCCCTTGAATGTCAAAAAATGCTGTTTTTAAGTTTGTTTACACTCTAGCATCTACAATTATTGATCAATCAAGACAAAACTTGGACATAATGTTGGAGACCATAAGATCTTGGATGAGGTCAATTTTCAGTCTGATCTGACCAGAAAGATGAGAGTTATGTGCCCTTGAATTGGGCAAAATTGCCACTTTTTTGCTGTATTCAAAAAAGAGTTAATCTAAGGGAAGGAACTCTGACACTACTTTTATCAGTATAAGTAGAGTTATCTAGTTTGATAGAGGATATAAATAGATTTACACTCATTCCCAAACAACAAAATTTTGGCCTAGTCCAAAATCATAGGTGTTGCAGACGACAAGTTCCATTGAACAAAATTTAATATTTTTTGGTCTTTCTTGGTAGAAAACATTGTGGGTAATGAAGAAATTGCTTGTCACAATGTTTTCCAAAGCCTTTATTTTGTTGGGCATCCAAAAGCGCCAATGTGTGGGAAAGGGTCAATCAAGACAAAACTTGGACACAATGTTGGGGACTATAAGATCTCAGATGAGTTTGATTTTCAGTCTGATCTGATCTGAATGTTAAGAGTTACATGCCCTTGAATTCGACAAAATTGCCATTTTCGTCTGTTTTCAACCTTTTTTACACTCTAGAATCTACAATTATTAATCAATCAAGGCAAAACTTGGACACAATGTTTTGGACCATAAGATCTAGGATTATTTGATTTTCAGTCTGATCTAATCAGAAAGTCAAGAGTTATGTGCCCTTGAATTTGACAAAATTGCTGTTTTTTACTGTTTTCGACTTTGTTTACACACTAAAATCTACAATTATTGACCAATCAAGACAAATCTTGGACACAATGTTGGAAACTATAAGATCTCAGATAACTTCGATTTTCAGTTTGATCTGATTAGAAAGTCAAGAGTAATGTGCCCTTGAATTTGATAAAATTGCTCTTTTTGGCTGTTTTCGACCTTGTTTATACTCTAGAATCTACAATTATTTATCAATCAAGACAAAACTTGAACGCAATGTTGGGGACTATAAGATCTTGGATGAGCTTGATTTTCAGTCTGATCTGATGAGAATGTTGAGAGTTATGTGCCCTTGAATTTGACAAAATTGCCATTTTCGGCTGGTTTCGACCTTGTTTACATTCTAGAATCTACAATTATTGATCAATCTATACAAAACTTGGACACAATGTTGGGAACCATAAGATCTCATATGAGTTTGATTTTCAGTCTGATCTGATCAGAAAGTCGAGCGTTTTGTGCCCTTGAATTTGACAAAATTGTTGTTTTCGGCTGTTTTCGACCTTGTTTACACTCTGGAATCTACCTTTATGGATCAATCTAGACAAAACTTGGACACAATATTAGGGACCATAAGATCTGGGATAAGTTTGATTTTCAGTCTTAACTGATGAGAAAATCGAGAGTAAATGTGCCCTTGAATTTGATTAGATTGCTGTTTTCGGCTGTTTTTGACCTTGTTTATACTCTAGAATCTACAATTATTTATCAATCAAGACAAAACTTGGATAGAATCAGGGCTACAGATAAGTGGAGGTGAAGACATACTAACATTGTTTTTTCGAATTCAAATCCTATGTTGTGGGTACTCATTTGAATCGTCTCGACGAGACGATACAAATGAGTACCTACAACATAGGGTTTGATGATCACTGACAGCATTATTGCAGTTTGAAAAGTCACCACCCCCTCTTATCTGGAGCCCTGTACAATGTTTGGCAAAATAATTTAGATCTCGGATGAGTTAGATTTTCATAACCTTATTGACCATAAGTTCTTTTTCAGTCTTAAAGTAATAAATATTAATTGAATTGAACAAAAGTGTTGCTCATATCATTTAGGTTCAGGTGAGCGATATAGGACCATCATGGTCCTCTTGTTATCTTTTGTGGCCTATTTTGAAGGGGATTACCCTAAAATTTTGTCGTTTGTGAAAGGGTTAAACTTTAACGGTAAACCAGTTCCTAAACTGAAAATTAGATCAGTCAAATAAGAAACAAATTGCAGACAACAAAATGAATGATAAAGTGGAAAATGTGGATTTCATGGCACAGAAGATATTGAGGGAAAAGGAGAAATTGCTGGTTTTCAGCAATTTCTTCTTTTCTCTCAATGTTTTCCCAAATATGTTTTCCTAGGGTTGTCAAAACTAGGGAAATGCTTGAAATATTCCGGGCATATTGATATTTCACAAACATGTTTTGTTTTCAGTCAATATTAACTCAAGACACTGCCACAGTTGTGAGATTAGCTTATGCTCAAAACATTGCTCAACTGGCAGAGACTGCATTGAGGTAGGCTTTGCAAAAACTAAATTTGTAAATCGTAATTGACTTTTGTCATCCAAATGCAAACTTTCATTAAAATAACCCTTCTTGGTAATGAATATAATGAACAAATTAAATTTTGAATTTTGAAAGTACTGGCAAAATTAATAAAAAAATATTACCATAGAAATAAGCAGTCATTTGCAAAATAAATAGATGAGAGTTCACTCAGTTCAGACAGAGATGTGTTCTTTAGAGTCAATATTTTTGAGATTTCGTAAGATGTTTTAAGATAAAGCATTCTTTAGATCAAGATTTTTAAGATGCTCAATGGGAGGCATCATTACCCTGTACTTTGTGCCATGGTAATGCTCCAATCTAAATACAAATGATGTCATCATGACATCATTTGTATGAAATGTGGAGCATTTGGAACATCTCGGTCAGAATGCTGTTCTTAAGGACAGATCCTCCAGTTGTTACTGCGCAACTTACTGCGCATATCCTAAATAACGAAAATAAAGCTGTTTCAGTAATTGGCCTTTTCAGCAAATGTATTTTTTACATTTAGTTATTGTTTGGTTGATACATGACAAGACCCTTTTCGGTTATTTCAATTTTCTCTGTTTGGTCAATTAAAGTGTAATAGTATTCGGATGGTACATTTCGTTTTTTGTTACGCGTTCAACATATGGCGTTAGCGATAGGAAACGGAGCAACAAAAGCAAAGTGGTGTTTTTATGAGCTAGTCCGCTTCAGATGGACACAAAAGATGACACTTTTTATTATCTAAAACTGGTAATAAGGAAGAAAATGGATAAAAGTAGTGAAACAATTTCGGACAGAGCTGCAAAAAGTAAACCAAATTTTACTCATAACTAAGAAAAACGCTTGGTTTGATATATTTTTCTTTGATTGTTTTTGTATGTATGACCAAGCACTATGTCTATACCAAAAAAGAAAAAATTCTTACCGCTGGAATATTTTTTATTATCAGAAACGTTGCGAAAAAAGAGCAATTTCAGCTACTTTTGAAAGAATGATTTACTAAAAATTTCAAAATCATCAATAAATTTTCCCAAATTGATACTCATTTATACAAAATAAAACATATTGAACACATTAAAGACTTATTTATGTAATGCTAGTCATTTCGAACACCTTTTTTGTGGGTATTTAAGTGACACCTCATTTTTGCAATTTTAGACAAGAGTAGTCTCCCGTGAAATCCAATAACTTTTTAATTCGCTTGGTGACCTATAGTTTTTAAGTCATTTTTTTACTTCTTATATATTTAAATGTCAGTACAGAAAAAATGAAAAAAATCTTACCGTGGGAAATAAATGGAGGATCTGTCCTTAAAACGCTTTATCTAAAATATCTTTAGGAATCTTAAAAAATCTTGCTTTAACCCTATCCCAAACAAGACCTGGTTTTGACGTCCTTCATAGATATAGCTTTGGAAAACATTGAGACAAAAGAAGAAACTGCTGATAATCAGCAGTTTCTCCTTTTGTCTCAATATTTTCTGGGCTATAAAACAATCATTTTAACCTTTTGTGATCAGTTATTTTGTCGTCTGCAGCAGCTTTCAAATTGGACCACTTAAAATTTTGTCGTTTGGGAAAGGGTTAAGGAATGTGCCTCAATTGTTGAGAAAATTTACCAATTGTGACCCATCATGCTAAAAGGGACCTTATCAGATGTGTGAAAAATATCGACCCTAGTCAGTCTGCGCAGTCCGCGCAGCCAGACTAGGGCTGACGCTTTTCACTTTGTGTAATTTTCTAAATCCAGAATGTTTTCCCTATCTTACGCATACGGGATCTGGTTGACCTGTGCTGGGTCTTACAAGTTTGTCAAAATTTGAATTTTTTTACTTCTGATAAGGTCGCTTTTAGCGTGACAGGTCACAACTTTATCTGGCTATTATATTTCCCTGGTTACAGAGTACTAGAGATGATGCAGTTGAATGACAAAGAAGAGACTGATTTGATGTGTCTAACAGGGATGGTTTGGGAAAACATTGAGGCAAAAGAAGAAATTGCTGATAATCAGCAATTTCTCCTTTTGCCTCAATATTTTCTGAGCTATGATATACACAAATTCCATATGAATTTGCATCATACTTGTCCTCTGATGCAGCTTTTAGGTTGGAACACCCCAAAACTTCATTGTTTCTGAAAGGGTTAAAAGATGAGGGTTCCATTATTATGGGATTACTGATCATATCTGGCTATAATATTTCCCTGGTTACAGAGTACTAGAGATGATGCAGTTGAATGACAATGAAGAGACTGATGACACAGAGGCAGACATGGTGAGAAGATAGTTTAGGATAATATAAAATTAAATTTTCCGAAGATTGTTTAGGATAATATAAAATTAAATTTTCCGAAGATAGTTTAGGATAATATAAATTTTCCAAAGATAGTTTAGGATTATATAAATTTTCCAAAGATAGTTTAGGATGATATAAATTTTCCGAAGATAGCTTAGGATAATATAAATTTTCCAAAGATAGTTTATGATAATATAAATTTTCCCCCAAGATCACTGTTGCGTTAAAACCGGTTTTGGATACAGCAACTTATAGATACAGATACAGATCACTTCTTTCTTGACCCCAACACATTAAGCTTTGGAAAATATAATTTTTGAATTATGGGGATGTAGTATTAGTCCACTGTGTAATAGTTACACATTTTGTTTAATTTTTATGCCCCCATATCGAAAGATCTGGGGCATATTTTTTACTTGTGTCTGTATGTCAGTCCCAAACTTTACAAGATAACTTAACATTGGCCTTTTTCATGGTCATAATTGTTTCACAGACCCACCTTGTTTTAATATGTCTTTTTGAGTGTATTTGTGCTTGGTAATCTTGTTAATCCATTTGTCTGCTCTTTGCCTCTCTCTAGATACTTACAGCCTAAAACGTTTAGTAACTGATTGTTTACTCCTATGTTTCAGTCAAGTTATGACCTTGAGTTACAGACTCTACAAGAGATTATACAAGAGAAAGTTGTCATGCTTCTCAACGATCCAGACAATACTGTAAAGCGTACCCTACTTGATAATGGCATTACCAGACTTTGTGTATTCTTTGGACGGCAAAAAGGTAAATGTTATTGTAACTGGAATATGAACCTTTAGCCCTTCCCTTGACAACCTCTGTTTTTGGCATCCCTAGTCAAAAAAGCTTTGGAAAAGATAGAAAGAAAATTGTTGATAAAAGGTTTTTGTAATGCATGCAAATAGAGGTTTGTCAAAGAGTTATTCCCCTTGCGAAACTCTTCACAAAGAAAATCAAAAATGTACTTCAAGTGTTCTTGAGGGGGCACTATTTACTCCCGGTAAATTATCGCTCTATTTTGTTTGTAGAATACACGTTTAAAAACTAAGTTTATTTACACATTTCAGCATGATTATACATCGAATTGTGTGCGAGATGAATCACTTATACTCCAAGATGTCAAAATTGGTCAAAATTGAAAATAAATAGATGTACTTCATCATTTCTATCGGTTTCTTTTTTATCCCTATTGTCATATTCCCATAATGACCACGAAGCCCGTTCACTTGTCTACGCATACATTTTGATGGGATGAATAGTTAGGTAGATCTATATGTCGACTCCTATATCAAATATATATTTCAAAATCTTGTTATTACAGCTTAAATCAAACTGCAGTTACGAGGTTTTGCAATAAAACCGGCGATTGGCATATTCCAACATAATAGTCTTAACCATTCAGTCAACGACATTTCGTTATTGAGAACATTGTAACAACGAATCATCAAATCAACTTTTACGATGTTTTTGCCATTAAAGGCGATTTTTGCAGAGAGATTTTACCCTTTCTCCAACGACTGAAGGCTGGCACAATTTCCAAAAAGAATTACGGTCTATAAAATTGTTGATTTCTAAAGTAAAACATGAAATGTTATAGCACCACCGAGGGGTTCATTTACCTTTCCCAAAGACAAGGCTATCACGTCCTCGAAAGTAATAGCCTACGAAAACTTAAATGTCAAAGGGGAAACAAATGCTGACCAGTGTTGTCTTTCTCCTCAAATATATACATGTATCGTGGGCTATTTATTACACAGTTTCTGTTGTCAGTAATAGTAATGTCGTGTTCAACTGTATTCGATCAGAACAGTCTCAATATTTGCTGTCTTGGAAATAGTTAAACAAGTTTTAAAAAAATGAATAAATTACACTACAGGATGTGGGGCATTTGATCCCCCCGAAACGACTCTGGATCCGCCACTATGAATAAACCCCACTTGGTATTATGCATAATATTTGCTAAGCCTGTCCCTGACTCGTGAAAACATTCTGACAAAAGAATAAAACGGTGATGGTAAGCATTTCCCCTTAATTTGCTTCAGCGTTATAAAAGATGGTTTGATTGGTGACCGACCGGCCCCTGTTCTAACGAGCCTTCTTTTTTCTTTCTTTTTTTTCCTCGAGATTTAATATTCGCATTGGCACGTTTCTTTGGAACATATCGGCGAGGAAAGGGTTTTGGAATGACAGGTTTTTTTTGCTGTTGAAAAGCCGATAACGTTGATTGTGATATACTGATAAGGCGATATTAAAGTACTGTACCGACGAGACTGTCAAACGCGTGATATACCAGTAGGCCTATCTGCAAAACCCTTTGTATTTACAATATTGATCCCATCAATATTGGCAATAGAAATGTACTTTTACCTTAAATCAAGCTGTAAAAATGATAATTTTGGACACCAATCAAAGACATGTGACAAATCAGACGAAATTGTCATTGAACGGAATTCGAAGGGAAAAAAATCGAACAACCGAAATTAATGGCAATACGGTAGTGAGACAGATCATCGGTATCATTATTTCAAAACCAAATAATGATCAATAATGCTAAACATCCCAGTCGGAGCGCAATTTAAGCATTAATTTTACTGATCAGGTTCTGTGTTTTTCGAATAAGAAGGGAAACGAACGTATTCATTTGGCCTTTATTTTGAATTAACATTTTGTCTTAACCCATAATCAAACGGCAATTTTTAGACTATTCCAAAATCAAAGATGATGCAGACGACAATTTGAAGTGAATGAAATTTTGATTTTTTTGGGTATATTTATGCAGAAAACATTGTGGTAATTGAAGAAATTGCTTGTCACAAGCAATTTCTTCATTTCCCACGATGTTTTCCAAAGCCATTAATTTGTGGGGAGTCAAAAGGAGTCACTGTGTGGTAATGGGTTAATAAAAGTCAGTTTTTTTTTACCCCAGAACAGAAATCAACTTAAGTTTCGATACCGTTTTGATGATATGATATATTAGGCCTATAGCCTAATTATGAAATTTTATAGCTCACGGATGAATAGTGGGATTTGGCTCGAGAAAATGCGAAGAGTAGGTATTTTAAGATTTCGAAATCATGCGGAATGCAGTATTTTCCATACGATATTTGCACTTAAATGATAATTCAGTTTTGAACAGGATCCTTATGGTGAACTGATTTGTATATAAATATTTCAACAGACCATTATATATCTTTTTTTCCAAAATTTTAATCCAATACGGAGTCAATCTAGATTTCTTTTGTGGAGTTTTCTCGTTATTTCCGTACCTCAAAATCTTCTTCGGCCTTTGAATGACGGACATAATACATGTAGTTATAAATGAATAATACTTACTTCGGAAGATATCTCAATCTCATTGGAGGGACTGGGGATTTCGCAGAGTGATAATTGTCGTCGATTTCTCATTGTAACTCTAGAAACTATGGTTGAGCTTTGTTCGGCCGCTTCTAGAGTTTTGGTATATTCCGACGATTTTTTGCTTGTTTTAGATTGTCTGGTGGGTTTCTTCGTCAAGATACTTGGTATATTTCTATTGGTACATAGTCAGGATTGTTTTTATCAGTTCTATCTGGCTTTCCCAAAATAAAGTGGCATCCACAAACTTTCACGTTATTTGTAAGTGTTTTTAAACTCAAGTTATGTCTACCCGACGCATGAATCCATCGCATTTTAAAGCCGATTTTTTTTTTTTTTGAAAAGTGAAGAATCTACAATTATTTGACAGTTTATTCCGTCTATGATCACACCCATACACGCAACAATGATCGTGTCCGCCCATTTTTTCGATTTAACGAATCACAATTGCAGATTAATCCATCACGCTTATTATCCCATTATAGAATTGTTATCGACTTGCCCCCTCGAGGGAAACAGGTAAATGAATTACGGCTTGTGCGCATGCGCGTTATTTGCTTGACAAACCCCTATTGGACTTTCTGTTGTTATTGCCACTCTCTGGTGCAGCAGCTTTAGTATTAGCTAGAATTTGAGAAGTTTTGACTTTACAAGACAGTCTAATATCAAAACGAAATAACCAATCATTTATCGATGATGTTTTAACTCTGTAGAACCAATTTATTGAGGATTGAGTACTGAGGGAGACTGCAGTGGCATTCAAAATTACCATCAACTAGGTCTGTCAGTAAGTCTGCTGCTCCCCCATGGCATAAAGATAATAAGCGTGTTCTGCACTATATAGATTTAGATGCAGATATAGAAGAGTCCAAAAATTTATTCATCAGTTTTTTCAACATCAAAGTTGCATTCCTTCCAAAAGAATTTTGGCAAAGAGAATTCAGATGGCTTAGAATTGAAAGTTTTACTGTCAAGGAATTTCTTTATTTGCATGTTCTTACTACCATATATCTGTCAATCCCTTTACAATGTATTATATATTTAAGCCAATTTATCAAGTCTAAAACCCTTCATTTCCTTATTTTCAGCAAATGATGTCATCTTGTCTCATATGATAACATTTTTGAATGACAAGGTAGGTACATCTATAATAGATAATAAAAAAAACCCCAACAAATTGTTTTATAATGATAGTCGCTTAACCCACACAGTGATGCCTTTTGACACCCATAAGATAATGACTTTTGAAAACATCATGGAAAATGAAGAAATTTCTTGTGACAAGCAATTTCATCATTTTCCACAATGTTTTCTTCACAGAAAGACCTAAATATATTAAATGTCAGTCACTTGAAATTATTGTCTGCAAAACCTTTGAATTCAATCAAGTATAAAGTGGGTTAATCTAGCAAATATCAAAAACATTTAACATTTAGGCATTTGCCTATTTAACCCATTACCAGACAGGAAAGTTTTAGACTTGTCCAAATTCAAAGATGATGCAGACGAATATTTAAAGTGAATGAATTTTTACATTTATTGGTTCCTCTGGGTAGAAAACGTGGGAAATGAAGAAACTGCTTGTCACAAGCAATTTCTTCATTTTCCACAATGTTTTCCAAAGCCTTTATCTTTAGGGTCATCAAAAGGCATAACTTTTTATTAATGGGTTAAAGCAATTTTTGATTTGGTGTATTGGTAAGATGCTAGACTTACAAGGCGGAGTTTGTTTGTTGATCTCTTTCTACTCACTCACACTCACTATCGGTCTTTTGATTAACGTGCAGGGGGAGGGACTGTTCCGACGTCAGTGGGATCCCGTCCAGATACCTGGCTGGCTGCACGCATGGCAGATTTCACATCTTGTCTCCATCTCTTCCTGTCTTGGGTGTTGGAAATGTTTAGTCCCCATTCTCTTGCGTCTCTCTCTGTTATCTCTTTCCATGACGTTTTTGGTCTACCAGCAGCACGCCTTCCTGGGACCTCTAGCTGGTATACTGTCTTGATAGCACCGCTGGATCTGTTGACATGGCCATACCAGCGCAGTCGTCTCTCACGTAGAACAATGTGAAGGTCCTCAAGGCCGAGACGCACCAGTAACTCGCTAGATCTTACGGAGGCTGTGTCTTTGGGTTTTATGCAGCAGATCTGTCTTATCATGGCTCTGTCGTTTCGCTGAAGACGTTGCAAGTTTTTCTTTGTCAGGGCCCAGGTCTCGCTGGCATGGAGCATTGCACTTCGAACACATGTGCTGTACACTCGGCCTCTGGTCTTGTATGATAGGTGACGTGAGGTGAGGACAGGTGTCAACTCCCTGAACTTCTTCCATGCAGTCTTGACTCTTGTAACTGTAGCAAGGTCACAGCCGCCAGCTGCGGACAGAGTGTCTCCCAAGTAGCAGAAGGATGGTACTACTTCCAGACTGTCTGTTCCGACTTTTACTTCACTCTGTGGTCTGCCATCAAGTGGGCGAGCAGTTCCCTGGCACCTAGCACATCTGAAGTCGGGATTTGCTGACAGTCTTTTCAGTCCACTGCATTTCTTATGCACCCATTTCCGGCATCCGTTGCAGTGAATGCTGTTTCTACCTACACCTGTTTGACAGACTGCACATGGAAAACTACCGGATTCTTGTAACTGGTCTAGCCCTGTACCGCATATCATAACCTTGGTTTTCCTTGCATTTACCCTCAGTCCCTTCTTTTCCATACCGTCTTTCCATACCAGTAATCTGTCAACGCAGTCTTCAAGGGTTTCTGCAATTATTACCAGGTCGTCCGCATACAAGTCTTCCCATGGTACTCCAGCTCGGAACTCCTGTGACAAGGCCTCCAGAACAATAATAAAGAGTAGGGGGCTGAGCACTGAACCCTGATGTACTCCGACTTTCACTCCGAACTCTTTGCTGAAGCTGTCTCCGACACGTACGCGGCTACGGGCGTTTGAGTACATTCCCTGTACTAGACGTATGATCCACTCGTCCACTTGGAGTTTGCGCAGTGCCCACCAGATGACTTTTCGAGGCACACGGTCGAAGGCTTTTTCAAGGTCCACGAAAGCCATATAGAGTCGCTTGTTAACAGCCAGGTACTTTTCTTGTAGTTGGCGGACGACGAAAATTGCGTCAGTTGTACCTCTGCCTGGGACAAAACCAAATTGGGAGTCGTCTATTGGCACTAACTGTCGTATGTGGTTGTCAACAATTCTCTCTATGACCTTCATGACTTGTTCTGTTAGCTTTAGGCCACGATAGTTTCCCCTGTCCAACGCATCACCCTTGCCCTTATAGAGGGAGACGATGAAGCTTTCCTCCCAGTCATGCGGAATTTTACCATCACGGGCAATAGAAGATGCTAGGTCACAGATCATGGATGCACCTGTGTCACCTGCTGCTCTGATCATTTCCACCACAATTCCTGAAGGTCCAGCAGCTTTTCCTGGATTCATCTGGGAGATGGCCATACTCCAGTCTCTTTGACAGGACTTCAGTGTAAATATGAACTTGGCGTTTGAGTTGGATGTAAATCCTTATTCAATATTTAAAGCAATCTAATTCCTAGTTGCAAACTTGTACTAGTTAAGATTTGGAGAAAGAGGTTTTATAGCATTTCAGGCCAATATGGATCCAGATAGGCTTGTGTTTACAAACAGTCTGATAAAGATCTATGTTGTTCTCTAATAGATTTCTCTTTACATGTAACAACTGAAAGCAATCAATATAATTCCTGATCAGGATACATTTCAGAAAATTTTGTTCTAGAAGCATGGTGGTCTCAAATGCTATATGGGTAATTTTCCAGACCCGAATTCCTATACATGTATGTAAATATTGCTGCTTTTCAACAAAAGCCTCATATCTGCAGCCTAAAACAAGCTGCAGTTACGAGGTTTTCGTTGAAAAGCGACGATATGTTTTTCATCAGAACTTATTGTGCCTGTTTTTAAACCATATTTAGACTGACTGGAATCTGAGAGGAGCATTTTTTGACAACATTGTGGGAATAGCAGCTTATGTTGGATGGCAGAGTGCAGAAATCATCAAACCTCTACTAGAACAGGTTGGTGTTTACTTTAGAGTGACAATTCATAAAATAAGGGGGCTATTCTTGCCACCGCGGCGTAGTCGTTGTTCTCGGCATAATGCTCTGATTGATTTTTAGCTTGACTTTTCGAAGAAAATGAGAGCTTATACTGTCACCCGGGCGTGTCGTCGTTGGCGTCGGCGTCGGTGTTGCAACAAAGGTTAAAGTTTTTTCAAACATCAATAACTTCCGTACTATCAAAGGGATTCAACCCAAACTTGGAATACTTATTCACCATCACACCCTCTACCTTACTACCAGGGCCCATGACCCTGGCTCCACTATATTTGGAGTTATGCCTCCTTTATACTAAGCAACTTAGAAAGTCGAGCGCGCTGTCTTCAGACAGCTCTTGTTTATGTACGACTGTAATATCTCTGTTTCTACCGATGCTGTTAATCTGAAACTTTTAACATGCTGTGACCATCATATCAGCCTCTAGGCAAAGGTTTGTTACTCTAACATTTGATTCAGTTGAATTTTAACCCTGAAATGATTATTATGAGTACCCACAACATAGGATTTGATTGTCAATGTTTGTCTTTTTCCTTTTAAAAAGCCCCCTGTTCATCTGTAGCTCTGGTAATTTTTTCACTGATTATGAATTATTATTGCTTAGTAGATTTTGTTATATTCATAATGCATTGCAGGGATTATCCGATTCAGAAGATTTTATCGTCCACAAAACACTGGGGGCCCTAAAATCCCTAACAGAACTAGGTTTATTACAGAAGACTATGCTTCACCATTTTGTAAAGATTGTTGTGCCACTACTTGCTCACCCGGTAAGTTTTCACAAGTCTGACTTTCAATCAGCTTATTGTAGCTGAGCCTGGATAGCTCATACGGTAACACCAGATTCTGTCAATCAAGGGGGCTCTGATTCTGAGGACTTCATCGTCCACAAAACACTGGGGGCCCTTAACCCTTTCGTTTGCAGAATTATTTCCCAGAAATGACCTTTTCCCTATTTCCAAGCACTTCGTGTATACACATGCTTAATAAATAGATTTTACTAGCAGAATACCCATAAACCTATATATCATTGGAAAGGTTATTTAATTTCCTTTAACAATATGATAAGTAACTGATAAATATTTAAATAAAATAAAATAAATTTGCATCTCATCATAATCTCGACCTCTAGCCCCATGACCCCTGTCAGGCCCCCTGCCACGACCCCGACCACCCCCACCCCTACGATTTGGGACTGGATTCGGTTTAGGGTTATTGGAATCACTATCGGAGTCACTATTTGAAGTCTCCGAAACATTTCTAATGTTCAAATCACCTTTTTACCACCAAAAAATCAAGGTAATCGCTATCATCATCATCTTGCACTGACATGGTGATTCGCCGGACCTCTTCTGCAGAATATTGAACCCTCCTGACCATCTTAACAGCTCATACAAACCCAAAAACTGTGTTTTTCTTCACATTTCACAAGAACATAACACTATTGCGCAATATTTTCGGTGTCATAATAACTTTAATAGTGTAAAAATTGCTTTTAAAAGCCCATACCCCCCTAAACAGTATAGGCGTTCCTGAACCGCGCTTGAAAGCGCGCTTGCAAAGGAAAGGGTTAAATCCCTAACAGAACTAGGTTTATTACAGAAGACTATGCTGCACCATTTTGTAAAGATTTTTGTACCTCTACTGGCTCACTCTGTAAGTTTAATAAGAGCTGGGATCTTGAAAAAGGGCCCTAACCCTTTCCAAAACAGTGAGATGAAAAGGCTACTGCAGACAACAAAATATTTGTTGATTATGATAGATCTTTTGTACAAAAAGGAACAGAAAATATTTCTGCATTTCCTTCTTTTGCTTCAGTGTTTTCCGAAGCATTTTGTGTTAGGGGCTTCAAAACCAGGTGCGTCAAAACCAGGTCTTGTTTGGATAAGGGTTAAAGCATTTTAGAAAACTTGAGTTCCAAGTTTAGCTTGTGGTCAAAAACAGTCCAATAACGATCCATGCTGCTATCTTAAAGTTACTACTGGTCTAGAAGAAGCTATTAGAGAACAACAAGGATCCTGATCAGACTGTGCATATACACAGGCTGGTCTGGATTCATGTTGTTCACAAATGCCTAAAGGGACCCTTTTCCAGATCCTGGTTTATATATATATCACAAGTTTGACTTCCAATCATGAGGTAGAGTCGAGATAGCTCAGTTGATAACAACAGCATCTGTCAATCCAGGGCTCATCAGTGTGAACCCTGGCACAGCCATTATCCATTCAGGGTTCCCAAAACCCCCCAAATTCGGGTTTTGCACCCCCAAAATTGAATCTTGAACCCCCAATTATTGCAGGCAGCCTTCTATGTCATAGAGGGGGTGCGAGTATGCTGTAAAATGACTGTTTTCACCCCCAGATTTAAAAGTCAGTGGGAACCCTGCCATTCTGACATTTGACAAAAAGTAATTTTTCTCTTACCAATTGGTGTGAATCATCTATGTGAGAGAGCAGTTATTATAGTAGATTTCATTTGAATTTAAATGTTCTGAATTTATTTTCTTACTCTATAAAAAAAAACAATTGTCAAAAGCATGGAAAAAAGCCCCTTGAATTTGATACACAAATAATGATACCTGAGATGTTTCTTTGTCACAATATTTTCTCTAATGTATTGTAGACAAACTTCGAAAATGATAATCAATGATGTCTCGTTATTTAGGGTATGTGGATAAGACAAGGCAGCGTTGGGTTTCTATCAGCCGTGGCAGCCAAGTTGAACATCGCCGATATACATTGTAACTTGTTACCCACATTACAGCCATTCCTGAAGACCAAAATACTACAGATACATAAAGAGGTAAATGACCCGTCTCAAAAATCTTAATTTTGACAAACTGATCAGACTCAGCACAGGTCAACCAGATCCTATATGTGAAACACGAATATATAGTAAGATGGGGGAAACATTTCCTGATTCAGAAAACTATATAAATATGTAAAATATCAGCCCGGGTCTGACTGCGGACTGCACAGCTTGACTAGGGTCGAATTTTTAAACTTCCTATAAGGTCTCTTTAAGCATGATTGGTCACACATGTTAACCTATTCTAGATCATTACATTTAGTACCTCATCAAAACTACTATAAGTTTGTCTTTTGTCAGTTTGTCTGTAGATATTTTGTTAAAACTAAAGTGCTTGTCCTAAATAATAAATGTTAACACAAATTTTGTCTTTGACACAAAGAGAAGCTCTTCTTGATTTGGGATTATCTTTGTCAAACTTAATTGTCTTTCTACCTACATACTTTCAATTGTTTTTCATGAAAATATGTGTTTAATTTTGTGAAAAAAAGTCTGACAAATGTTTCATTGTCAGGCCATGGTCTTTTTTACCATGTTTATGTCTCTCATTTTGCAGGTGTTACTGTTGAATGCGCTACAAGACCCAGTCCCACAGAAAGTGTTTGACTATATACTCCGATCCTCCATGTTGGAGCGGTTGTTTAGTACGCTACAGGAGAGAAGTTATTTACGAGATATCAGTCGCCATGGACACAAGGCAGTGTACTCGGAAATGGATGATACAATGACTCAGGTGAGATTTTCCTTGAGTTACATTCATCAAAATAAACAAAGAAATAATCATAACCAACATTTTCTGAATTCTGAACATGAATTGGTAGAGATTGTGAAATTTTTGGCTCTTTTGTCAGTTGAAACTACTTTTCATTCATTTTGAGAAAAAGCTGCTCGAAGTTACCTGCAAGGGTGTGCAGGAGAATATGGAGATTGATAGATAGAAACATTGAAGTACAAGAATACTTGTAAATATTTTTTGGTACATTCCAGATTTTCAAGAAGCTTCAATCCCTAGGGTGTACAGAGAATCACGAAGACAAAATCCTGGCTCTGAAAGAATTTATCCTCAAACTACACAGAGCTAGGGCTGGGTAAGTTGACTTAGGGAGATTTTTACTCAAGATTTTAACCCATTACCACATAATGATGTTTTTGACACCCCAAAAGATAAAGGCTTTGGAAAGTGTTATGGAAAAGAATAAATTACTTGTGAAAAAATGTAAAATTTCATTTATTTGTTATCCTCGTCTGCAACATCTTTGAACTTAGACCAGTCTAAAATTTTACTATCTGGTTATGGGTTAAAGATTCTTCTGTAAAGCGTCTTGTTTTGAAATTTAATTATTTAGGCATTGACCTGTCATATCAAAACATATGAAATTGGTCATATGGATCTCCATTAAGATTTCAGTGTCATTGATTCTTAAGGTTGCTTGATGTGACAATAATGCACATCCAGAATAAGCATGCTGCAGTATATAAGATAATGACATACATGATTCTGAAAAAAGCAAGATCCGACACTCTTTTGCGATGAAGAATACCACACTTTGCACTGTTTTTCATGGACCAAATAAAACAAGATTTAGTATATTATTAAGGCTAATGATGTCATTTATGCCATTCATTTTGGTGTTCAACAAAATGATGCCCCTAATTATGGACGAAGCAATACTCACAAAATCGGGTGAGTTGTAACAAATGTATGTACCATTAGAAAATCACGATCCATGTAACACAAGGAATGTTGAGTTAATTGTGGTATGAATATTATCTAATAATTGATTTTCAATTCTCTTTGTACATTATAGTTCAACAGAGCCGGACGGACATACAGAAGACAGAAGGCCGGGTACCATCAGTATTACAGTGTTGACTAGACCCCCGATCAGGAGACACGCGGACCTTTATAAACCAAAAGATGGAAAAATGGAAAACCAGTCTTCTCCTAATAGGTGAGATTCTTGCTTTCCTACATTGACAGAATGGAGCATAATTATACCCCCCACAACAAAGTTATGGGGGGGGTATACTGGAATCAGGTTGTCCGTCCGTCCGTCTGTCTGTCCGTCCGTCCGTCCGTGGACATAATCTTGTGTCCTCTTCTCCTCCCACAGTTTTTGACCAATTTTTCTGAAATTTTATCAGGATGTTCCCTATTATATGAATTTGTGCACCTGCAATTTTCATATTGATCCAGCCATTAGTTTCAGAGTTATGCCACTTTGAAGTTTTTAATGAGGGGGGGGGGGGGGGGGGGAGTAGTCAAAATTTACAATTTCGTTTCCGTGTTCTAACTTGAGAACTGTTTGACCTAGGATCATGAAACTTTACACAGTTGTTGCCTATGACCAATGGAGGTGCCCTATTGTTTTTGGGTCACCAAGGTCAAAGGTCAAGGTCGCAGTTGGACTTTGTTTAAAATCTGTTTCCATGCTCTAAATCAAGAACATTTTGACCGATAGCGCTTTTTCAGTGACAAGGCCCTAGTGGGGGGTATTCGTCCGTTTTGCGACAGTTCTAGTTATTGATGCATTGTGGGCAAACTGTCTGTCCTTCCATCTGTTTGTCAAGTTTTCACAATTTTTACCGTGACTATTTGTGGAATAGGGAGGCTATTGTTGTCACCCTGGCATCCTTTTTACAAGTTTTCTACATGCAACTGTCATATCTCTGTTTCTAATGTATGCGATTGCTCTGAAACTTTGCACATACTTCCATAATATCAGCCTCTAGGCAAAGATTTATTACTCTAATATTTGATTTAGTAGAATTTTTAGCCTTTTCAGACTTACAAGTTCTTTCATTGTATGGTATAAATAAGTACAAAGGGAAAAAGAGTTCTTTCATTGTATGGTATAAATAAGTACAAAGGGAAAAGAGTTCTTTCATTGTATGGTATAAATAAGTGCAAAGGGAAAAGAGTTCTTTCGCTGTATGGTATAAATAAGTACAAAGGGAAAAGAGTTCTTTCACTGTATGGTATAAATAAGTTCAAAGGGAAAAGAGTTCTTTCATTGTATGGTATAAATAAGTACAAAGGGAAAAGAAAAAATGCTGGTAGTTTGATATTTCCTTTTACCCTTGTGCTTTGCAAATATGTCTCTCTACTAGTGTGGATAATGGTTAGTTAGTATGCCCAGTGGCGGATCCAGGATTTCTTAAAGGGGGGTTCGAATTTACAATAAGGGGGGGTTCGTTTTGCTATTAATATACAATTTTGACTAAATTTCTGCATGAAAATGAAAGAATTAGGCTTCAGAGGGGGTTCGTTTGAACCCCCGAACCCCCCTCTGGATCCGCCACTGTATGCCCAATAGTTATACCAATGATTGTCTAGTATGTAAGCGTTGTGACCACAGTGAACCTGTTCATTTCAGTCGTAGAAAGAAGAGGTCACCAGGACCAGACACACCAGTACCAAACATGGTAACACTTTATTACAGCTTATAAGCACTTTTTAGTCTTTTTCCAAATGGCAAAATTATAGACTGCTTCAACTCAAAACCTCTTGCAGACAACAATACAGATGTTGAAAATGAAAGGGTTTGTGTCAAGAAAAGATTGGGGCAAAAGATGAAAATGCTGATTAGGAATTTAGGATAATATTTTGCAATCTGTTATATATGTTAGCGGCAATAAGTAAAATCAGACAATAAGCTTAATGACCAGGCAATAAGCTATTGCCTAGTCAATTAGTTATTGCCTAAAAATTTCAGGCATTAAACTTATTGCCTGAAATGTTTCATCCCAAATTTAGTCTATTGCCTGATATATGTTAGCGGCAATAAGTAAAATTAGGCAATAAGCTTAATGCCTAGGCAATTAGCTATTGTCTATTAATTGCCTTAAGATTTCAAGCATTAATTGTATTGAATCACGGTGGGGATTGTGCATGCTGGGATGGATAACGAATACGGACAAAATAATCTCGAATCTGGTCAAATATTTTGCAATAACTCCTTTATTTCTTTGTCGATTTTCAAAAGGTTTGTTGCATGTACCCCGCCTCGAAAATCTCTTTCCTCAAATACGTGGATTATTTGTGGTATCCTGTTAATTTTTTCCAAAAATTGATCCCAACTGACTAGAAAACGAAATGATAACGACTACAGCAAAATAAGCCACGCTTCAGGTAGGAAATTGTGCAATAATTTTCTTATTTCTGTGTCAATTTTCAAGCGGTTTGTTGCATGTACCCCGCCTTTCTGAGCGCTTTACTCATGTGTATTAGTTATTTGAAAACTCCCCATACTTTTCCCAAAAATTGATTCCAACTGACCTGAAAAACGATCAGAATTTTTTGTCGTTTTTCTGGTCGGTTGGGATCAATTTTCGCAAAAAGTACACAAAGGTTTCGTGTAAGGCATACATCAGTGGAAAGAGCTCAGTAAGGCAGGGTACATGCAACAAACCGTTTTTAAATTGACGTAAAAATAAGGAAGTTATTACAAAATATCTTACCTGAAGCGAGGCAAATTTGTCCGTAGATTTACCCATCCCAGCATGCACAATCCCAACCGTGTTGAATGCAATGTTTCATCCTAATTTGAGTCTACTTTACAACCCCTTTTAACAGGGTTGCATCTAGAGCGCGGGATTGCCGCGAATTTTCATGAATGCCCCCCTATTTGCCAAATTGCCGCGGGCAAATCCCGCAAAAAAGAAGAAAAAACAGAGAAAAGAATATGCATTTCTGATGCCAGCAATCACTTGGAAACACAAAAAAATATGTCTTTCAATGAACAAAAACAGCTAGTACTTGATTTTTCACTAGGGTGCATGCAAACTAAAACAGCCTTTTATTTACCTTACAAATGTCATTTGTTTAGTAAAAAATTGCCTTGTTAAATAATATTCTTCCTTCTGACAAGACCCTAAATGACCAATCACAGCATGCGAGGAAAAGAGGTTGTCCAATCAAATGACAAATTCAGTTGATAGTAAATTCCCGCTTGACAACTTTCCCACGGCCGTAAACAGACAAGATAGCGTGGGAAAACAAGGATAGTGGTACATAAGATAAGACCATTCCATATATGAAAATGATTTAAACGCAATCTGGGTGAACTACAAGGATGGTGCAAATTATGGTTTTACAAACAAATAAAAGAAAAAATGATCAGGATGTCATGACTGGAAAATCCTTCCGCCTGACTTCCATAATTGATCTGAAAAATAGTCCATGAAAAATTTCTTGTTTTAAGTGCAACTTTCACCGAGATAACCAGTAAGAAAGCAGTAAATCAATATGCAAAAACATTGAATCAAGAATACATAATATAAGTTTATCGATCTCTGGGCAGTCCTGAAATACACTGGGCACTTTGATCCACAAAAAACACTACAGCGATGACGTCACTCAAAATTGCAAATAGCAGCTGTTTACAATGTGACAGATAAATTTCAAAGATCTTTTGGACTACACTCGCTCAAACAGGCTTGTCATGTAACCGCTCGTGAACAGATAGGTAGCAAACCACAAGTGATATGTAATCTTCCAACTTTAAACGTCAAAATACTGAAAACGGGTGTGTTTGAAAGGCACAAAAAACATTAGATACTGTTTGATTGGGATCTATTTCATAGCTGTTAAGGTAATGTATTGTTATTTCGTTAGGATCTAGACTAGTTAAGATGACCTTTGTCACAGTTTACTTCACAATTTATTGAATACAACATTGAAAAGTGCATTCAAATTTCAAAAGACATGAAATTACAAAGAATGGTCATTTTACTCATGCCCCCCATATTTTGGTCATTGGCCCCCAATTTCAGAAATTATGGGGGGCATTTCCCCCCAATTTGCAAATTTCTGGATGCATCCCTGCTTTTAATGGTCATGTTTAGGCATTGACTGATTGTGGTCATGGGTACTTCTGTGAAGTTAAGTAATTCAGTCAATCACCACATTGAAGGTAATACATAGCTATGGGCTACCTTTTGTAAGCATAAGTTGTGTCCAGAACAAACTTTGATAGTCCAGTAAGCCTAGCCGAAAAACATGCCGAACCTAGACAAAATTGCAACAGAATTTATTTTTGCATTTTCTACATCATAAATATATGTAGTATCCCCAGAAAAAAGTCCCACTCTGTTGCAGTTGCCAATTTTGTATAAATCGCCATTGACTGAGACTGGTAGTTTCCTGATAAAAATTACTGAAAATCACATGACTTGATATTTTTTAGTTAAAAATTATCTTTATAACGTTCTAATTAATTTGCTTTTATATCATGAAGATATATGACTATTTACAAGCCAATTTTGCAGAATTATTCAAATTTCATATTGTTTTCAGCAGCTTAGAGCAAAAAAATCGATATTCATTTACCCCACCCACTTCTCTCAATATGGTTATATTGAACTTGCGAAAATTAATCCAATGTTTCAATGTTTTTTGCATGGTGTCCGCTATTATAGCGTTTAAGAAGAAAATCTAAGTAGGTAGAACTAATCAAACTCATTTCTAAGTAAAATACATCTTACTTCAAAGAGAATCAGTACTTCGCAAATTATGTATAAATACATGTATATGAGTACGTTATCCGTTAATCTTATGTGATTATACTGTGACCACTCGAAAGATTGTCTTGTCGTGGCATTCTTTAGAGAAGTCATAGTACAATGCATATGTTTAATTCATTTATAAACACACGTTTCAAGAAAAAAGTCATTTAAAAGGCCATTAATAATACATTTAACCCTTTACCAAACAACAAAATTATAGACTTTTTTCAGAATTTGTCCAATTTTGTAACATTAACAAGCTGCAAAATCTGCGCATTTGAATATGCATATCCTCACATTAGAACATGTTGAACAATGAGAAAGAAGGAAAAACTATTGTTATTCTTTCCTTTTCTCTCAATGCTTTACAGAACCATTTTCTACTGATGACGTCAAAATCAGCGCATGTTTGAAAACGCATTAACCCTTTCGAACATGCAACATGTTTTGACCAGTCTTCCAACACAAACGTCGAGTGACTAATTAAAGGAAGCGCCACTAATTCATGGTGTAGTAAATTTAAACATTGTGGGAAAGGGAGAAATTGTGATTTTTGTGCAATTTCTCAAATTCTACAATGTTTTCACGTGCCTTTTGATGCAGAAGTCCAAATACCAGTACCCTTTGAAATTATTATAAGTCTTGCATACTGTCCTCAACCAGGAAGAGATCGTCCATTTCCCCCAAAGTCGCTGAATTAGAGCACGAAACACCTCTGCATTCTCCACAACAACTCGAACATTGAAGTCCGTGCTTACGGCAACTGCATTTCTTCGAGTCGCAGCCCATTTTACAGTTACAGTGTATAATTTTCAACAGTTTCTCTGGTGCTGGGGGTAAAGTGGTTCGCACAGGGACCATCATTCCTGCTGTAATAGTCCATCCATAATCCAGTGGATTCAGTGTTGCGTCACCTAGCCAAACCTTTGTTTGGAAATAGACTCTCTGGCTGTGAAACTTTGCTGCGACGGATGTAGGTGGAAGGGTTTGGACCTGCACATAGGTTGAACTGGTGGCAACTTTACTAGCAAATTTCTTGTAGCGTAAATTATTCAGATTCGATGTTTCTGGCTCACCATATAGATGAAGTAGTAGTTGTTCACCCATTTCCTGTACTTTGTCTAATTCTTTGGTTTCAAGGAAGTAACTGCAACATTTACGGAAGGCTTGGTTTTTCAGGAACAACTTCAAAGTGGCAGGTTTACTTATACCATATAATCTAGAAGTGGTGTCACAACCTGTGAGAGAATGAAGAAGAGGTAAATACTTGCAAGTTTCCTTTCCGATTAACATTGAAGTTTTGCGAATGTCCCATGTTCTGAATTTCTTGTTTGACATTTTTCTTGATGAGGATCTGAAGACTATGCCATGCAGTTCATCTCTATAGTAATGACACAACAGTACTAGTATGTCTGTGTCTTCCCCGAGTAGTGTAACAGGAGTTGTTTCTGCCTTCTCTATTGTTGTCTTCACAATTAGTAAATCTGCGTCGCTATCTGCGTGACGAACAGCTACACCCTCTGCCATCAAACATTCACTAAGCATGAAAAGAAAATGCTGCTTATTCTGTACGTTACTAAGGAACTATTCTTTCTTCATTCTGCAAGGCGTATCCATGGAAAATTTGACTGGTGGTCCGACGCGGCCTTGCGTTCGGCGGAGATGTGCAACGTCCTTCGTTGTAGGTCCTGTTTGATAGCCATCGAAAATAATGGTACTGTTACCCTTGTAATTCCTGTGGAGATACTCTAAGTAACCGTTGCAAATTTCGCCATACGTAATTCCTTTAGTCCACGGTAGCTTTTGCAAAAATGACCCTCCATCGATAACATAGGAATAGTTGTCCTCATTTGTTGTTAACACATAGCTGCAGTCACCTTGTTTCCAGATTTCGTCAGCAAGGGACGCTTTTTGAGCCTCTCTAGATAAGCCAGAATTGTCAAATATTGCCGATGGTATACTACAAAGTTCATAGTTGAAAATGGTAGATATATCTTCTACGTTCCTGTCGGCTGCTGTTGTTAATCTCTGAAAGAGTAATTGTGTGTCAACATGGGGCAGTTGTTCAGCTGAATCTTTATTGCCTGCTTTATCAGAAAGTGTTGTGACCTGTTTGGACCGCTTGAATGTAAAATCTTTGATAGTAACACCACTCATGTCTTTGATTATTGTTTCCCCAACTGTTCCTGCCATGTCAACATTAACTGCACAATCAGCCCGTACACCAGTCTCAATGTTTCTCAGATGTTTGTCTGTGTCATCAAACGGATTTCTTTCCCTAAGGTGTTCAAAAAGTGCCGTCATGTCTCGTTTTTCTCTAGCCGTCCTCGACTTTCCAACTTCCTTGTGTTGCTCACTGCCTTGATACAGTGTCTCTGTAAACTCTCGCATTGCATTATTCATTTGTAGTCGTACAGGCATGGATAGCAACCACTGAGATCTTTGGGTATCTGTAAATCCCCTGCCTCTGGTGAGTCCACCATTTGATTTCAATGACCTCATCAAAACTTGTTCTATTAGAAGATCAGTTGACAGACCAGCCCAGTATCGATCGCTTCTTCGAACAACGTGATTACCAGCCACAAAGGCCTCATGAACATCCGGATGGGTTTCTGGTAATTGAAGCATGTTTTGTAGATAGATGTAAGCACTTTTCAAGTATAAATTATGACCAGACGCTGCAAGATATGGAAGCATTTTCCGTAAGGCATCCAAATGCAAAATCCAATTTCCAGTTCTCTCAGCTCGTATAAACTGCTGAAGTAATGTGATCATGTCCATATACTGAATCCACAACCTGGCTGTACGATGTTCAGCTAGAGCCTGTCTTTCTGTCAGAATTTTGTTCTCTACTGATTCGAAAACGGCTTTATCACTCAGGATATCTAAAGATACTTTGTCTTCGTCTGTTAATTCGTCATAGATAGAAACCAGTTTTAGCAATTCCGGGTCTGTCACCAATTCTTCAGGTAACACTGTCTTGTTTTCATATTCTGTTGGCAAGTCGCAATCAGAAGACGTCGCTGACTGTTCTCTTTGCTTAGCTTTCTCAAATAGTAATAGCGTCAACACATTCTCGATAAGCATGTGACCTCTAAGAGCTCGTTGTATAGCTTTGCCTGACAAGATATACGGTACAGCGTTTGGGGCATACACAGTTTCAAAAACGTCCTGTAGTCCAGATCCACTCATTAAATGACCTATCAAGCCAAGAAAATTCATCTCCGTGTGGAAACCACCAAGGCGAAGTACAATCTTCCTCAAAGGACTACTATGTGTTTCACAGCTTACAATGTCTGTTGCTTTCTGGAAGATAGGCTGGTCAAAGGTTAGAACCGGTGACTTTCTGTAGCGTTCATTGTCTGCAGGGTAGAGTTAATGCATGTCAGATCACTAGGACTGATGTCAATCATGGGCATGAAGGATATGGACGCTTTTGAATCAAAGGGCTTGGTCGGAGTTTCAAGCATCTGCATAAAGCCTGACCAGCACGGTCTGTTTTGTCTCAACGGCCAAATGGTTTTACACAACGTGTCTAGTGGTTCACCACGGTGATCCTGTAACGTTTCGGGTAATGTGAGGAAACACGGCTTTTCACCTTCATAAGCTTTTTAATCGTAAAGAAAGAATTTAATGTCAATTTTGCCAAGAGCTTCTACTTCCTGCAGTGAAACATCTTTTCTTGGAATGATCTCTGACAAGTATGTCCCTGGTGTTGAAGCTGCAATGATTCCCATTCCATAGAATGTATTATGGCCATCGATGGTACGAATGTTGTGGTCTACATTATCTCCAACAAATTGAAGGAACGGTGTGTTGTCATTTTCTTGGCTTGGTATTCTTGTTGACAGCACTGCTGCAGCATTAGCCTCATATTTCTGGACTTCCCAGTATGAACTACAAAATCCCATGGTGTTCAATGTATCGATCAGAAACCGAGAACCAAAGTGATGATGTAGCTGAATACACAAGCCTAACTGAAGTGGTACTATCAATCCCTTTGGGCGACACGCTTGGATTGCACATTGTCCGATAGCTGCTGTTTTTGTCTTGTTGTTTCTTCCAAAAAGTTTGTCCAAAAATGTTTTTAAGCTTTTGGGCAAATATTCAATGTTTGTTTGTAATGACGCAACATCTGAAAACGTTGGATAACTGTCTTTGGTATAAATAATGTCATTTATATCACACATTATAAGTTTTGCAGCTGTTTCAATTATACTTGTTTTCTTCCCTTCATTAGAAAGGTCTTTAGAGTCATTATCAGGGATTTTGTTACCTCCGAGTCCCGAGTCCCTGAATCATACTTTTTTCTCAGGACTCACTGATTAATTATTTAGTGAGTCCCAGGATGCTAACATTTTCAATGTGTAATTGACATTGTCTTACAAAGAATTCGATATTTCAATTTTGGACTCATTGTTTTGGGAACCAGTGGGTCCCAGGACTTTTACGCATAAATTTGTAACAAAATCACTGCATTATAAAAACTGTGAATAATGGTGGAAACATTCTGTTTTAATGTAATTATGTCACTTTTACCCTCAATGCTACTGACTACCACTGCATCACCGAAGTGCTCGAGGATTTTCCGTTTCAAATGTTTTGACGAATAACAGTTTTCATTACAGAGGTTGAACATTTTTGTTTGTAGGTCATTGATGGAAAAACTTTCCCCACTTTCGATGGACTTGATGATCATTTGAAATGCCTCCACCTGTTTGTCATTTTCGGGTCGTCCTGATGATTTCATTGATTTATTGTCAGATGCTTCGGATGTAAATGGCTTAGGAAGACCTTTCCCAGTTCTAAAGTTGACACTACATGATTGGTGATAGATCGCATCTGCTGCCGGGAGATCAATAACGTGCGCCAAACGTGTTTGTACTTCATCAGCCCACTTGTCTCTACGTTTGTTACATGCCTCCAGGACAGAAGCTTGGAAGCTCAAACTTCGCACGGGAAACACATCAAGTGATCTTTTTCTTGAGGAACACTTTGCTTCTGAACCACAAAATAAGCATTTGGATTTGAATTCGAACTGAAAACTTACCGACCGTAATACTCGAGGTGCATTATCACTTAATGTGTCGTCTTTAGCATCTACTGTCTTGACTCTTCTCGTAAAGTCTTTACGGCATTTTGCGTGACAAAATCACCCGCTTTGACATGGACTTCATGACCGTTCTTGATGCTGGTGCTGATGATACTGTCACACCCCTTCTGACTCAGACGAACGGCTGTAGGGTCACCCGACGTACTTTTCTGGCAGATACAACAGGAATCCATCTGCAAATGTATGATATAATTGGTTTACTACAAAGGACCAGAGACATTTTCCATTTGTTCTCACTAAAATGTGACATAGTACATGTAATAAAATTTAGTATCATGGATCAAATAGTATAGCACACATTCCCGATCGTTCGATAGATTGGATATAGATTGAGTCATTGAACGATGCAATGATAACAAATGTCCTAAGTTTTAAAATCTTACGTGATAGTGTAATTTACTGTATACTTAAAGTCTTTGCAAAGAATTATAACTGTACAAATTACTAAATATTGTATGGAATGAGGAAAAGTGTTGCTCGATCCAAACACAGATAGATGCTGTGTGTCTTGGGTATCAATTTTAGGTATTTGGTTAACCGGCCCAAGAGATAACGGATATCATCCTTTAATGTCAGTATTTGACTCTTTTCAAGCTTTAATAAACAAAATTAGTTACAATGCCAATATATGGTGTGTACTCCACTCCACTCAAATGCTGTGCATCGCCATATTTATCTAATCATCATCCTGAAAAGTAAAGTAATAAATGAACACTAAATAGATGTACATAACAAAAATAATGAACACCCACAAATCAAATAAAATTGTATGCAATTAAATACATAGATGGCTAAATAAATATTTATGTTGATTTTTGTCAATCAATCACACATGCGAAGTATTCCAAAACAACAATTTCGAAAAAAGAAGTATTGTTTCACTTTTATTTCGTGGTTACATTCACTTTCCAGGATAGGGTCAATCCTACAGATTGTGACGTGGTCTTTACAAAAAATTGCCTATAGATAATTGTCGACATGTGTGATTGTTTAAAAAAAGGATAGAAAAGTAGTGTCCAAAATATTTCTCATCTTATATGCTTATCTCAGCAATATTTTGTCACTAAATTATATTGAAAGTACCTATAATCGGAATGAAGAGAGTTCCTAATAAAAGTATTATTTTAGTTGTTTTCTTTCCATTTTCAGAAAGTTTTACATAATTCTACTTAAAACCACAATGATCATCCATAAACATGGCCTAAAATATGTAATTTTCCGTCATCCATACAAGAAACAACGATGCAGCTATCTGGATAGAAATACAAATCAAATACGGTTTTATGGCCGTTATTGGCTTCCGTAGAAAAAAAATCGGACAGAGTTTTAGATTAAAAAAATCGTTATATTTTTTTTCATTCATATTCTATTGTACACAATCAAATTAAACGAATAAAACCTCATTCCGAATGATTTTGATGTTTTTAAATCTGTAGTCATGAGCTGTCGCCGTCAAATCAGATATGTAGGCTAAACAAATCGAAAAACCCCGATCAGAATTTGCAGAATATATCATTTTTTCAACTTCTAACACCCTATTTGTGTAACAGATCATAATGTACTTACCTTATGTAATGTGTTTGGGTCAACAAAAGCGTGTAAATCAATATCGAAGTTGTGAAACATAATTTTCTTTGATTGACCTTCGCGAGATCTACGGCGCTGCCATATTGTTTTGATGACGTATAAATGTAAAGTTTCTATGTGACGTCATTCAATCGCTGTATGGTGTGTCATTCGAGACATGTCAAAAATACGGAAAAATAAGAAACTTTAAACTCAAATTCCCATGTTATTGCAATGAGAACACTTTGGGACTTTTTACTGAATGATGACCAATATACGATCTACCAAATGGTGCAAAAAGAAATTCTGTTGCAATTTTGTCTAGGTCCGATGCTACGCTGACTGGACTATGAACATAAAGATGAAGTTTAGATATCAATTTGTTAGACACAAATCAATGTAAATGCGCCAGTGCAAAGGTTGCTCTATATCAATGACCGGAGATAGTTGCGCGGTCTTGTTTTAAAGCGGGAATTAGTATCAGGCCTGTAAGACTCAATTTCAGATGGAAGGATCTATTTTTTTCATCGAGGTGGGGGTTCTCATTTGGAGATTTTCTGTACATATGATTGAATAGTGTTTGGTACTGCATCAACAATTTTCTATTCATAATGCAACGGTTGGTTCACGTAACCATGTATTCCTAACATTACTAGCACCATAACAAGCACAATGTCCACTCCCAGACACAAGCTGATAATCCCACTTAGATGGTTAAAAAAGAATTCATCTATTTATCTTATTTAACTAAAATGTATTTCAAATGGTTTCCAGATAATGGAATTATAGCTACTATTATTTGATTCAATACAAGAGCCAAAAGCAACGAGTGTATTTTTAAGCTCTAAATAATGGTGAATATTTGTGAAATATGTTCAATTTCAAGTAAGATTTCAAACAATATAGTTATTCTTAATCGTTAGGAAATAAGACTAATGCCTGGCTATTTTTGCCAGGCAATAGACTTAAAACATAGGCATTAAGCTTAATGCCTAGAGTGATTTAGGCAATAAGCTTACTGCCTAGGCAATAGCTTATTGCCTAGGCATTAAGCTTATTGCCTAATTTTACTTATTGCCGCTAACATATACACAGAGAAGATGCAAAAAAACTTTGATTAATTTTGCTATTAATGGATTAGTGCAAAAAATAACTAAGTTAATTTAAATAGATATACAGCTTAAAACAATTATGCAATAAGCCCTTGAAATGTAAAACCAAAACCTGGGATTGTATTCATCAACCAGTCTAATAACTGCTATATCTTTAGAATGAAACAAAAATAAATCTGATTTGTACATCTCAGCCAATCAGATAGATTGTAATGTAATTAAGATTTAGACAACCTATTAACCCTTTCCTAAATGGCAAGTTCTAGGGTGTTCCGATTCCAAAGCAGCTGCAGACAACAAGATTGGTGTAAATCAACACTGGATTTGTGTACAATATAGCTTAGAAAATATTGAGGCAAAAGGAGAAAATGCTGATAATCAGCATTTTCTTCTTTTGTCTCAATGTTTTCCCAGGTCTTTTGTATCATGTACGTCAAAACCAGGTCTTGTTTTGGAATGGGTTAAGAAAGTTTGGTGAATATGGCTCCTGACTATTTTTTTTCAGAATCCAGAATGGAAGAGTATGTTTGGATCCAAAGCCTCAGACAGATCCCTCAGTTCATCTCCAAAATCCTCCAAACCTTCCGTGAAGCAGGATCTGATGGTGGAGCGTAAAGGATCAACCCCCGGGGGTTCCCAGTCTTCCTCGACTTCCAGTCTAGTGACCGTGTCCCAGCTTTCTATAGATAGCTCCATTAGGTCGGGAACCATTAAGGGGGACAAACAAACACACCAGAGTAAGTATTATTATAGCTCTATTAGTTCCAGTGATAGTGCTATTTGACAATCATTTATGACCTTTAAGGCTAAAAAGTACCACCCATGAAGTCTATGAAACAAGTATGAGAAGGGCTACCTTTAAAGTTTGGTGTTGAGAAAGCTTAGGGGTTAAAATTCCAAAACAACAAACTTTTGAATAGGTCCTATTCAAAATCTGGTCTTGCTGTGAAAAAGTTTATTACTTTGCATTGTGTTTGAAGATATAATGTCAGAAATTCAGAACAGTTATATATTTTGTGTTTACAGCCAGGTACAATCCCTGTAAGTTAGATTTACGTACGCTGGTACACAAAAGGCGGGGCCAATACGCCTCAGACATTGCAACACGAGACCAATTAGAGGGTATATCCTGGGACAACAGACCTCCCCCTTCAAACTGGAAACCTAAAGGTCAGCTGGTGGCACATTTACATGAACATAGAGGGGCTGTTAATAGGTATGTCATTATTATATTGATGCTTTACAAGCTGCAGTTATGAGGTTTTTGTTGAAAAGCAGCAATATCCATGAAGTGTCACTGGTAACGCATCTGACCCTCATTGAGAGGTCCCGGGTTCGATACCCGGCCGCGGCTAATACCCTTTCTGACAAAATTGTCACCCACAAATGGGTTTGAAATGGTTAACCTAAGTGGGCGAGCAGCTGGAGGCTCGGTAAGGGGGTTGTGGTAGTACTGGTTTGAGAAACAATAGGAATCCAAGGGTAGGTGCTCCAGCCGCCGCGATATGACCCTGGTAGTTGAAAACGGTGTAAAACCCCAATAAACTCAAACCCATGAAGTGTCACATTAAATACAATCTGATATTGCAACAAGAGACCAATTAGAGGGTATATCCTGGGATAACAGACCTCCCCCTTCAAACTGGAAACCTAAAGGTCAGCTGGTGGCACATCTACATGAACATAGAGGAGCTGTGAATAGGTATGTCATTATTATATTGATGCTTTTCAACAAATACCTCATAACTGCAACTTGTTTTAAGCTGCAGTTACAAGGTTTTTGTTGAAAAGCGACAAAATGCTTTACATATCACATTAAATACAATCTGATATTGAACCACATGACCAATTAGAGGGTATATCCTGGGACAACAGACCTCCCCCTTCAAACTGGAAACCTAAAGGCCAGCTGGTGGCACATTTACATGAACATAGAGGAGCTGTGAATAGGTAGGTCATTATTATATTGACGCTTTTCAACAAAAATCTCGTAACTGCAGCTTGTTTTAAGCATCAGTTAGAAGGGTTTTGTTGAAAAGCAACAATATACCTGACATATCACATTAAATACAATCTGATATTGCTACATGTGACCAATTAGAGGGTATATCCTGGGACAACAGACCTCCCCCTTCAAACTGGAAACCTAAAGGGCAGCTTATGGCACATCTTCATGAACATAGAGGAGCTGTGAATAGGTAGATCATTATTATATTGATGCTTTTCAACAAAAACCCCGTAGTTGCAGCTTGTTTTAAGCTGCAGTTACGAGGTTTTTGTTGAAAAGCAAAAACAAGCTGCAGTTATGAGGTTTTTGTTGAAAAGCGACAATATCTTTGAAGTGTCACATTAAATACAATCTGATATTGCAACACGGGACCAATTAGAGGGTATATCCTGGGACAACAGACCTCCCCCTTCAAACTGGAAACCTAAAGGGCAACTTATAGCACATCTTCATGAACATATGAGGGCTGTGAATAGGTGGGTCATTATTATATTGATGCTTTACAACAAAAACCTTGTAACTGCAGCTTCTTTTAACCCTTTAGCAAACAAGACCTGGTTTTGACGTCCCTGATGGAAAAGGTTTTGGAAAACATTGAAACAAAAGAAGAAATTGCTGATAACCAGCAGTTTCTCCTTTTGTCTCAATATTTTCCTGTCCATATATTACGCAAATTCTATCTTTAGTAACTTCCATTTTGTCATTTGTGGTAGTTTTTTAAGTGGATCACCCTAAAATTTTGTCTTTTGGGAAAGGGTTAAGCTGCAGTTACAAGGGTTTTGTTGAAAAGCGATAATATGCCTGGGGTATCACATTAAATACAATCTGATATTGCAACACGGGACCAATTAGAGGGTATATCCTGGGACAACAGACCTCCCCCTTCAAACTGGAAACCTAAAGGTCAGCTTGTGGCACATCTACATGAACATAGAGGGGCTGTGAATAGGTAGGTCATTATTATATTGATGCTTTACAACAAAAACCTCGTAACGGCAGCTTGTTTTAAGCTGCAGTTACTGGGTTTTTTGTTGAAAAGCGATAATATGCCTCACATATCACATTAAATGCAATCTGATATTGCTACATGTGACCAATTAGAGGGTATATCTTGGGACAACAGACCTCCCCCTTCAAACTGGAAACCTAAAGGACAACTTGTAACACATCTACATGAGCATAGAGGAGCTGTGAATAGGTATGTCATTATTATGTTGATGCTTTTTTTTTAAAAAAACAAAAACCTCGTAACTGCAGCTTGTTTTAAGCTGCAGTTACGAGGTTTTTGTTGAAAAGCGAAAAACAAGCTGCAGTTACGAGGTTTTTGTTGAAAAGCAACAACATGCCTGACATATCACATTAAATACAATCTGATATTGCTACATGTGACCAATTAGAGGGTATATCCTGGGACAACAGACCTTCTCCTTCAAACTGGAAACCTAAAGGTCAGCTTGTGGCACATCTACATGAACATAGAGGAGCTGTAAATAGGTAGGTCATTATTATATTGATGCTTTTCAACAAAATACCACGTAACTGCAGCTTGTTTTAAGCTGCAGTTACAAGGTTTTTGTTGAAAAGCAATAATATGCCAGACATATCACATTAAATACAATCTGACATGGCAATACGAGACAGGTACAATCCCTGTAAGTTAGTTTTACCTACACTGGTACACAAATGAATAGGTCAATATGCCTCAGACATCGCAACACGTGACCAATTAGAGGGTATATCCTGGGATAACAGACCTCCCCCTTCAAACTGGAAACCTAAAGGTCAGCTTGTGGCACATTTACATGAACATAGAGGAGCTGTAAATAGGTATTACATTAGTATATTGATGCTTTACAACAAAAACCTTATAACTGCAGCTTGTTTTAAGCTGCAGTTATGAGGTTTTTGTTGAAAAGCGAAAAACAAGCTGCAGTTATGAGGTTTTTGTTGAAAAGCAACAATATCCCTGAAGTATTACATTAAATACAATCTGATATTGCCACACAATGACCAATTAGAGGGTATATCCTGGGACAACAGACCTCCCCCTTCAAACTGGAAACCTAAAGGCCTGCTGGTGGCACATCTTCATGAACATAGAGGAGCTGTGAATAGGTATGTCATTATTATATCAATGCTTTTCCACAAAAATCTTGTATCTGCAGCTTGTTTTAAGCTGCAGTTACAAGGTTTTTGTTGAAAAGCGACATTATCCCTGAAGTGTCACATTAAATACAATCTGATATTTGCTACATGTGACCAATTAGTGGGTATATCCTGGGACAACAGACCTCCCCCTTCAAACTGGAAACCTAAAGGTCAGCTGGTGGCACATTTACATGAACATAGAGGACCTGTTAATAGGTATGTCTTTATTATATTGATGCTTTTTTAGCTCACCTGAGCACAACGTGCTCAAGTGAGCTATTGTGATCACCTTTTGTCCGGCGTCTGTGCGTCGTCCGTCGTGCGTCGTCCGTCAACAATTTCTTTAAATGACATCTCCTCCTAAACTACTTGGCCAATTTCAACCAAACTTGGTAGAAATGTTCCTTAGGTGATCCCCTTCAAGAATTGCTAAAAGAATTGAAATCCATTAAAAACTCTGGTTGCCATGGCAACAAAAAAGGGGCAATATGACTGAATCTCAATAACATCTTTGAACGACATCTCCTCCTAAACTACTTGGCCAATTTTAACCAAACTTGGCAGAAATGTTCCTTAGATGATCCCCTTCAAGAATTGCTAAAAGAATTGAAATCCATTAAAAACTCTGGTTGCCATGGCAACAAAAAAGGGGCAATATGACTAAATCTCAATGCTATTTTTGAACGACATCTCCTCCTAAACTACTTGGCCAATTTCAACCAAACTTGGCAGAAATGTTCCTTAGGTGATCCCCTTCAAGAATTGCTAAAAGAATTGAAATCCACTAAAAACTCTGGTTGCCATGGCAACAAAAAAGGGGCAATATGACTGAATCTCAATAACATCTTTGAACGACATCTCCTCCTAAACTACCAGGCCAATTTCAACCAAACTTGGCAGAATTATTCCCTAGGATGTCCTTGTTGAAAATTGCTAAAAGAATTGAAATCCATTAAAAACTCTGGATGCCATGGCAACAGAAAAGGAGAATTTTGACTAAATCTCAATAATTTCTTTGAACAACATCTCCTCCTAAACTACTTGGCCAATTTCAACCAAACTTGGCAGAATATTCCTTAGGAGGTTCCTTTTAAGAATTGCTAAAAGAATTGAAACCCATAAACTCTGATTGCCATGGCAACAGAAAAGGAAAAATTTGACTAAATCTCAATAATTTCTTTGAACAACATCTCCTCCTAAACTACTTGGCCAATTTCAACCAAACTTGGCAGAAATATTCTGTAGGAGGTTCCTTTTAAGAATTGCTAAAAGAATTGAAATCCATGAAAAGCTCTGGTTACCATGGCAACAGGAAAGGAGAAATTGGACCAAATCTCAATGACATCTTTGAATGACTTCTCCTCCTAAACTACCAGGCTAATTTCAACCAAACTTAGCAGAAGTATTCCTTATGAGGTCCCCTTTAAAATTGCTAAAAGAATTGAAATCTTTAAAAAAAAACCTGGTTGCCATGGCAACAGAAAAAGAGAAATTACACGAAATCTGTCAGAAGCAATTTCTCCATAACTACAGAGCAAAATTTGACAAAACTTCATAATTGCATTACTTATGATATTGCTTAGATGTACTTCTTTGTTTTTCAATATGAAGCCATCGTCACAGAAAAAGGGGACTTCTAGTTAAAATTTGCTTATCAGGGGCATAGCATCTATTTTATTACATTACATGTAAAAAATCTGATATGTTATGAAACCCCATCTCAGGTGAGCGACCTAGGGCCAACGGCCCTCTTGTTTTAACAAAAACCTTGTAACTGCAGCTTGTTTTAAGCTGCAGTTTCAAGGTTTTTGTTGAAAAGCAACAATATGCCTGATGTATCACATTAAATACAATCTGACATGGCAACACGAGACATGTACAATCCCTGTAAGTTAGATTTACGTACACTGGTACACAAACGACGGGGCCAATATGCTTCAGACATCGCAACAAGAGACCAATTAGAGGGTATATCCTAGGACAACAGACCTCCCCCTTCAAACTGGAAATCTAAAGGACAACTTGTGGCACATTCACATGAACATAGAGGAGCTGTAAATAGGTATTTCATTATTATATTGATGCTTTTTTTTTAAACAAAAACCTTGTAACTGCAGCTTGTTTTAAGCTGCAGTTACAAGGTTTTTGTTGAAAAGCAACAGTATCCCTGAAGTATTACATTGAATACAATCTGATATTGCTACATGTGACCAATTAGAGGGTATATCCTGGGACAACAGACCTCCCCCTTCAAACTGGAAACCTAAAGGGCAGCTTGTTGCTCATCTACATGAACATAGAGGGGCTGTAAATAGGTAGTTCATTATCATGTTGATGCTTTACAACAAATACCTCGTAACTGCAGCTTGTTTTAAGCTGCAGTTACAGGGTGTTTGTTGAAAAGCGACAATATCTTTGAAGTATCACATTAAATACAATCTGATATCGCAACACGGGACCAATTAGAGGGTATATCCTGGGACAACAGACCTTCCCCTTCAAACTGGAAACCTAAAGGACAACTAGTGGCACATTTACATGAACATAGAGGAGCTGTGAATAGGTAGGTCATTATTATGTTGATACTTTACAACAAAAACCTTGTAACTGCAGCTTGCTTTAGGCTGCTTTTACGAGGTTTTTGTTGAAAAGCTACAATATCTTTGAAGTATCACATTAAATACAATCTGATATTGCTACTCATGACCAATTAGAGGGTATATCATGGGACAACAGACCTCCCCCTTCAAACTGGAAACCTAAAGGACAACTAGTGGCACATTTACATGAACATAGAGGAGCTGTGAATAGGTATGTAATTATTATATTGATGCTTTTTTTTTAAACAAAAATCTCGTAACTGCAGCTTGTTTTAAGCTGCAGTTTCAAGGTTTTTGTTGAAAAGCGATAATATGCTTTACATATCACATTAAATACAATCTGATATTGCCACACGAGACCAATTTGAGGGTATATCCTGCGACAACAGACCTCCCCCTTCAAACTGGAAACCTAAAGGCCAGCTGGTGGCACATCTACATGAACATAGAGGAGCTGTGAATAGGTATGTCATAATTATATCAATGCTTTTCAACAAAAACCTTGTAACTGCAGCTTGTTTTAAGCTGCAGTTACGAGGTTTTTGTTGAAAAGCGATGATATGCCTGACATATCACATTTAAGACAATCTGATATTGCTACATGTGACCAATTAGAGGGTATATCCTGGGACAACAGACCTCCCCCGTCTAACTGGTAACCTAAAGGCCAGCTAGTGGCACATTTACATGAACATAGAGGAGCTGTAAATAGGTATGTCTTTATTATATTGATGCTTTTTTTTCAAACAAAAACCTTGTAACTGCAGCTTGTTTTAAGCTGCAGTTACGAAGTTTTTGTTGAAAAGCGAAAAACAAGCTGAAGTTATGGGGTTTTTGTTGAAAAGCAACAATATCTTTGAAGTGTCACATTAAATACAATCTGATATTGCAACATGTGACCAGTTAGAGGGTATATCCTGGGACAACAGACCTCCCCCTTCAAACTGGAAACCTAAAGGTCAGCTTGTGGCACATTTACATGAACATAGAGGAGCTGTGAATAGGTATGTGTCATTATTATATTGATGCTTTTCAACAAAAACCTGGTAACTGTAGCTTGTTTTAAGCTGCAGTTTTGAGGTTTTTATTGAAAAGCGATAATATGCCTGGTGTATCACATTAAATACAATCTGATTTGTGCTACATGTGACCAATTAGAGGGTATATCCTGGGACAACAGACCTCCCCCTTCAAACTGGAAACCTAAAGGCCAGCTGGTGGCACATCTACATGAACATAGAGGAGCTGTTAATAGGTATGTCATTATTATATTGATGCTTTACAACAAAAACCTTGTAACTGCAGCTTGTTTTAGGCTGCTGTTACGAGGTTTTTGTTGAAAAGCAACAACATGCCTGAAGTATCACATTAAATACAATCTGATATTGCAACACGGGACCAATTAGAGGGTATATCCTGGGATAACAGACCTCCCCCGTCAAATTGGAAACCTAAAGGACAGCTGATGGCACATTCACATGAACATAGAGGAGCTGTTAATAGGTATGTCATTATTATATTGATGCTTTACAACAAAAACCTTGTAACTGCAGCTTGTTTTAGGCTGCTGTTACGAGGTTTTTGTTGAAAAGCAACAACATGCCTGAAGTATCACATTAAATACAATCTGATATTGCAACACGGGACCAATAAGAGGGTATATCCTGGGATAACAGACCTCCTCCTTCAAACTGGAAACCTAAAGGTCAGCTTGTGGTACATCTACATAAACATAGAGGAGCTGTGAATAGGTATGCCATGATTATATCAATGCTTTACAACAAAAATCTCGTAACTGCAGCTTGTTTTAAGCTGCAGTTACAAGGTTTTTGTTGAAAAGCAACAATATACCTGACATATCACATTAAATACAATCTGATATTGCTACAAGAGACCAATTAGAGGGTATATCCTGGGACAACAGACCTCCCCCTTCAAACTGGAAACCTAAAGGTCAGCTTGTGGCACATTTACATGAACATAGAGGAGCTGTGAATAGGTATGTCATTATTATATTGATGCTTTTCAACAAAAACCTTGTAACTGCAACTTGTTTTAAGCTGCAGTTAAAAGGTTTTTGTTGAAAAGCAACAATATCTCTGAAGTATCACATTAAATACAATCTGATATTTGCACCATTAGACCAATTAGAGGGTATATCATGGGATAACAGACCTCCCCCTTCAAACTGGAAACCTAAAGGCCAGCTGGTGGCACATTTACATGAACATAGAGGAGATGTAAATAGGTATGCAATAATTGACCAAACGCCAATCGATAGATCGCTCCGCTCCCAATATCACGTGACGTACCGACTCGGAATCTAGTACAAAACTACACATGGCGGATGTAAACAAACTGAAGAATTACCGGCCGGTATCGGTACATGTCAGCTATTTGTGCTAATATCGAGGACGCTTAAACAACGCCGATAGGGCAGAAAGTTTGCTAAAGAAAGCTACGTTGATGGGGTTAAATTTCGAAGAAAAAATAACAACAACATCGCTATAAAGGCGAGTGTTTGTCGAAGCAAGATACAGAATGCAGATCAACACAAAGTTGGTTGACACACAAAAGAAAGCTGTTCCAGAAGCTTTCTTTGAGTGCAAGGGTTGTTATTTTTGATTTCAAATAAATGAAAATTTTCCCTGAGCCTCGTCCCAACGGACGTTTAGCACGCATACATTTGTTTTGCAAGTGTACACTTGTTCGGCAGTAAAGAAATTCGGACATCAATATCTTCTTCCTACATTATGTAGACTCTACACGTATAAATTGTGTAAGGAATCAGTGAAGCGTAAACGTCCTATCATATTATAAACTAAGCATGTCATTTAATTCTTCCCCAAACAATGACGCCTTTTGACACTCTTAACAAGATTTGTGAAAACATTTAGACAAAAGAAGAAAACCCTTTCCTCAAAAGCAAAACTTTTGGATGTGCCAGTCAGGTGCCAGTATGATAAGTTGCTCATTATCAACAGTTTCTTCATCAGCATATTTTTCCCAATCAAGTTGTATTGTTGGTCATGTTTGGGAAATGGTTAAAAAGTACAGCCCATTCATCTTCACAGCACTATCTTTTGGCCGGGTTGGGGGTGAAGGGGTAGGGTAACTGGTACAAATGTTTTTATTGTCCAAATAGAAAATATCTAGGAAAACAATGAGGCAAAAGAAAATTTTGGTAACCAGCAATTTCTCCATTTGTCTTAATGCATTTTACTTTTATTGATTATTAATATATTGTCATATGCAAAAATTTTCAAATTGAACCAGTCTGAAATTTTAATTTTTGAGAAAGGTTTAATTCACTTGACCCACAAAGTCCTGTCACAGAAAACAACTCATGCACAAAGTCCTACACAACAGTGAGATAAACCAAAGGGGTCAAGGATCAAACCAGAACCTGTTTCAACAATGGTAATTGCAAAACCTGGTACCCTGAGGCTTGAACAGGAAGAGGTTTTGTTGGAAATGAAACTTTTTATTCAATACTGTTGCAACTAATTCAATATACAAAACAAGCAATATTTTTTTGCATTTTTAATACATGTAGGTTTTGACAGTAATAAACAGACAACATAGACACTATGAGGATTTTCTTCTGTTGGCACCATTCTGTTCAGACTGTTCTTTATCTGTACTCCTGGCATCCTTATTATCCCAGTTTTTGTTGAGCCAATTTCTCCTTTCATATGCTGTTTTAGACATCAGGACCAGAAATTCTTGTAGTGATACAGCTGAAAGTACACAAATTATTTTATACAAATTCTTGATGTCATTCATTCTTGTAGGCATTCCATTTTTAGAAGGCTTCATAAAACATTGGGACAAAAGAAAATTATGCTGATAATTAGCATTTATATGTTGGGAAACCATGATATTGTTTACTTATTTTTTTAAGTTAGCCTTTCTGAAACAAGACATGGTTTTGAGATCCCTTATAAAAATCGTTTTCGGGAAACATTGAGAGAAAAGAAAAAAATGCTTATAAGTTTATAACCCACATTTTCTACTTTTGCCTGGACATTGTCTGTGTTTTAAGGTAGAATATCCGTAATGCGAATCAGCTTTTTTCGAGTGTTGTCTTTTCGTGTCCGAACCTATTCGTGCAATATCTTAAACATTTGGCCGTGGAAAGTTTCAACTGCCAAATGCTTTCGAGCGTGCCCGAATAATTCAGACTTTGCGCGAATCACATTATGGGTGGACTACCTTAATGCGTTTTGTTCTCTGCATCAGCTTTTAAATCTGAACAGTCCAAAATCTTTACATCCCTATAATGATTTAGTTATGTTAAGGTAGTCCATCCCAAATGAGATTCATGCAAGGTCATAATTTTTCATGACATCGTTAAATTTTTTTTATGTATCCCAATCTATTTGGGTGCCGTAAAGATCCGGCTGTGTATATTGTTCCACCGCCGAATGTTTATGACACAGTCCGAATAATTTGATGTCGCTAAAATCTCATTTGGATTGACTACCTTAGTACATGGCTTCTTTGAAATTTGTTAATTATTTACATATTAACCAAAAAGCAGTCCATTGCTAAGACACAACATAGCTGTCTGTTATGTCTGAGCAAAAGAATAAAAAGTGTATAGCTTCATATTTTGTTGGGTTTTTTTCCTTGAAAACATGTGAACAAATGATAAAAATTTGTGTGTATACATGTGACTGGGTTTTGTCCTAGTATGTACCTTGCAATTTCTTCAAGCCAAAGCATCTTTTATTTTGTCGATTCTGATCGGGCTGGTTTCTTCGCAGGAGGCCTTTTAGCAAAATTCTCTTGTCAAATCTGCTGGAATTGGATCTGGAACAGGGTAATAATTGTCTATTGGACTGCCCTCTGGGAAATGCTGAAGGTAGAAAGAAAGAAAACCTTTTGTAAAAACTCCTTGTAACGCTTTCCCAAACAGCAACGTTTTAGATAGTTCTGACTTGAAAGCTAAAGCTTAAGTCGGAAAACAAAAAGATGATGTTGATGATTGAAGACGAAATTAAGGTGTGGCAGAGCACAGATAGTAATGAAAAATGATAAAACGCAAGTTATAATAAGGATTTTTTGTCTTGTCACAATGTTTTCCCCTGCTTTTTGTATTATGGACATCAAAATATAATCTTGTTTGGGAAAGGTTTAACTCCGGTGAAGAATATTTGGCTGAGAATAAGTGTCCTGTTTTTCTGATGAATTGAATTTTACGATAAATTTCCTTTTCAAACAATATTTCGAAGATTTGCTATACTAAACGAAACTCAACACTTTTCGGCATTTTGTTATTTGACGAATTGCCATGCAACTTCTGAAAACATAAAGAAAAAAGAATTTGCTGAATAACAGCAATTTCTCTCATTTCCTTAATATTATCATGCATGACATGTAGATTTAATACTTTTGACAATAAATATTTGTTGTCCACAACTGGTTTCAAATAGGAATCAGTTAATCGTGACATCATTTTCATTTTGCTATTTCATCCGTGTAATTCTAAAAATTCGTAACTACATCTTGATCAAACTACATCTTGATCGAGGCTATAGTTACGAGATGTTGCATAGCATCAATGATTCATCAATCGACATAGGTAAGATAAGCAGTTAAATTTTAGCCCATTGTATTGATCAGTCCAAAACTGCCCATTTTGGGAAATGGTTACCATTTCTAGTTTTACAACAAAATATTTAGATGTAAATTAGTAGTTTTCACACATATCTAGACAAATCTACTTGAGGGGACTGACGGGAGCCGAACTTGAACCGACACGGGCCGGGGGGGGGGGGGGGGGGGGGTAAATTAGTCGACGATAATTCACCTTCGTGCAAACAAACAGCAATCTGATTCCCCTGTACAGTTTTCACATTTAGCATGTCATGAGGGCGTCCGTATGTTTAAGTCCATCCGATTCTGATGCATTTTTCGAACTTTTCCCCGAAATCTCGGAATGAAACACCTTGAGTACGATCCGTTTAACGACAGTCTGGTTACAAATGCACCATCGGAATCGCTTCACAATTTTCCCTCGTCGAATTTACAACATAATAAACAATATGTCCACACAAATAACAGTATATTACTTTCTTTGCTTTATAAATGCATAATATTGATATCTGTCAAAAAACGATCGCTGTCCTAGAAGCGTGGTTTGTTTATTTTACGCCGAGGTTGTGACCCGGTCGTGACCTATTTCCTGGTCTTTCATTGGCTAATCGATTTTTCAGACTGGGAGTCAGCGTTTGGTCAATTATATCAATGCTTTTCAACAAAAATCTCGTAACTGCAGCTTGTTTTAGGCTGCAGTTACGAGGTTTTTGTTGAAAAGCGAAAAACAAGCTGCAGTTATGAGGTTTTTGTTGAAAAGCGAAAAACAAGCTGCAGTTATGAGGTTTTTGTTGAAAAGCGACATTATGCCTGAAGTGTCACATTAAATACAATCTGACATTGCACCACAAGATCAATTAGAGGGTATATCCTGGGACAACAGACCTCCCCTTCAAATTGGGAACCTAAAGGGCAGCTGGAGGCACATCTACACGAACATAGAGGAGCTGTAAATAGGTATGTCTTTATTATATTGACGCTCTTCAACAAAAATCTCGTAACTGGAGCTTGTTTTAAGCTGCAGTTACAGGGTTTTTCAATAAAAACCTTGTAACTGCAGCTTGTTTTAGGCCGCGGCCCTAGCGCAGTTGGTAGCGCATCTGACCCTCATTCGAGAGGTCCCGGGTTCGATACCCGGCCGCGGCTGATACCCTTTCTGACAAAATTGTCACCCACCAATGGGTTTGAAATCGTTAACCTAAGTGGGCGAGCAGCTGGAGGCTCGGTAAGGGTGTTGTGGTAGTACTGGTTTGAGAAACAACAGGAATCCATGGGTAGGTGCTCCAGCCGCCGCGATATGACCCTGGTAGTTGAAAAATGGCGTAAAACCCCAATAAACTCAAACTCAAGCAGCTTGTTTTAACCCTTTGCCAAACAGCAAAATTTTAGGGTGGTTCTATTTAAAAGCTCATGCAGATGACAAAATGGATGTTATTCAAGCTTAGATTTGTGTACAATATAGCTCAGAAAATATTAAGACAAAAGGAGAAACTGCTGGTTATCAGCAGTTTCTTCTTTTGTTTCAATGTTTTCCCAAGCCTTTTCTATTAGGGACGTCAAAAGCAGGTCTTGTTTGGGAAAGGGTTAAGCTGCAGTTTCTAAGTTTTTTTTGAAAAGCTACAATATGCCTGACATATCACATTAGATACAATCTGATATTACTACATTTGACCAATTAGAGGGTATATCCTGGGACAACAGACCTCCCCCTTCAAACTGGAAACCTAAAGGTCAGCTGGTGGCACATCTACATGAACATAGAGGAGCTGTAAATAGGTAGGTCATTATTATGTTGATGCTTTACAACAAAAATCTCGTAACTGCAGCTTGGTTTAGGCTGCTGTTACAAGGTTTTTGTTGAAAAGCAACAATATCCCTGAAGTATTACATTAAATACAATCTGATATTGCTACATGTGACCAATTAGAGGGTATATCCTGGGACAACAGACCTCCCCCTTCAAACTGGAAACCTAAAGGTCAGCTTGTTGCACATCTACATGAACATAGAGGAGCTGTGAATAGGTAGGTCATTATTATATTGATGCTTTTCAACAAAAACCTCGTAACTGCAGCTTGTTTTAAGCTGCAGTTACAAGGTTTTGTTAAAAAAAGCAACAATATTCCAGAAGTTCCCATTAAATACAATCGTACATCGCAACTCGAGACAGTTACAATCCCTGTAAGTTAGATTTACGTACGCTGGTACATAAACAAAGGGGCCAATATGCCTCAGACATCACAACAAGAGACCAATTAGAGGGTATATCATGGGACAACAGACCTCCCCCTTCAAACTGGAAACCTAAAGGCCAGCTGGTGGCACATCTACATGAACATAGAGGAGCTGTGAATAGGTATTACATTATTATATTGATGCTTTTCAACAAAAACCTTGTAACTGCAGCTTGTTTTAAGCTGCAGTTATGAGGTTTTGTTGAAAAGCAAAAACAAGCTGCAGTTATGAGGTTTTTGTTGAAAAGCGACAATATCTTTGAAGTGTCACATTAAATACAATCTGATATTGCAACACGGGACCAATTAGAGGGTATATCCTGGGACAACAGACCTCCCCCTTCAAACTGGAAACCTAAAGGCTAGCTTGTGGCACATTTACATGAACATAGAGGAGCTGTGAATAAGTATGTCATTATTATATTGATGCTTTTCAACAAAGCTTTTCAACAAAAACCTTGTAACTGCAGCTTGTTTTAAGCTGCAGTTACGAGTTTTTTGTTGAAAAGCGACATTATGCCTGACGTATCACATTAAATACAATCTGATATCGCAACAAGAGACCAATTAGAGGGTATATCCTGGGACAACAGACCTCCCCTTCAAACTGGAAACCTAAAGGGCAGCTGGTAGCACATTTACATGAACATAGAGGGGCTGTAAATAGGTAGGTCATTATTATATTGATGCTTTTCAACAAAAACCTCTTAACTGCAGCTTGTTTTAGGCTGCAGTTACGAGGTTTTTGTTGAAAAGCAACAATATCCCTGAAGTGTCACATTAAATACAATCTGATATTGCAACATGTGACCAATTAGAGGGTATATCCTGGGATAACAGACCTCCCCCTTCAAACTGGAAACCTAAAGGGCAACTGGTGGCACATTTACATGAACATAGAGGAGCTGTGAATAGGTAGTTCATTATTATATTGATGCTTTTCAACAAAATCCTCGTAACTGCAGCTTGTTTTAAGCTGCAGTTACAAGGTTTTTGTTGAAAAGCAACAATATGCCTTAAGTATTATTTAATTTTATAGAGCAACTCACAAGAGGGTGTAATGACATTCTAATATTGTTATTATATACTATTGTGATAAAAAGGTATGTCATCATTATATGCCTGAAGTATCACATTAAATACAATCTGATATTTGCACCATGAGACCAATTAGAGGGTATATCCTGGGACAACAGACCTCCCCCTTCAAACTGGAAACCTAAAGGCCAGCTAGTGGCACATCTACATGAACATAGAGGAGCTGTAAATAGGTATGTCATTATTATATTGATGCTTTTTCAACAAAATCCTCGTAACTGCAGCTTGTTTTAAGCTGCAGTTACGAGGTTTTTGTTGAAAAGCGACATTATGCCTGACGTATTACATTAAATGCAATCTGATATTTGCTACATGTGACCAATTAGAGGGTATATCCTGGGATAACAGACCTCCCCCTTCAAACTGGAAACCTAAAGGTCAACTTGTGGCACATTTACATGAACATAGAGGAGCTGTGAATAGGTATGTCATTATTATATTGATGCTTTTCAACAAAAACCTTGTAACTGCAGCTTGTTTTAAGCTGCAGTTATGAGGTTTTTGTTTAAAAGCGACAATATCTTTGAAGTGTCACAGTAAATACAACCTGATATTGCACCACGAAACCAATTAGAGGGTATATCCTGGGACAACAGACCTCCCCCTTCAAACTGGAAACCTAAATGACAACTTGTGGCACATCTTCATGTACATAGAGGAGCTGTAAATAGGTACGTCATTATTATATTGATGCTTTTCAACAAAAACCTCATAACTGCAGCTTGTTTTAAGCTGCAGTTACAAGGTTTTTGTTGAAAAGCAACATTATGCCTGACATATCACATTAAATACAATCTGATATTGCAACACTAGACCAATTAGAGGGTATATCCTGGGACAACAGACCTCCCCCTTCAAATTGGAAACCTAAAGGGCAACTTGTGGCACATTTACATGAATATAGAGGAGCTGTGAATAGGTATGTCATTATTATATTGATGCTTTTCAACAAAAACCTTGTAACTGCAACTTGTTTTAAGCTGCAGTTAAAAGGTTTTTGTTGAAAAGTAACAATATGCCTGAAGTGTCACATTAAATACAATCTGATATTGCAACACGGGACCAATTAGAGGGTATATCATGGGACAACAGACCTCCCCCTTCAAATTGGAAACCTAAAGGGCAACTTGTGGCACATTTACATGAATATAGAGGAGCTGTGAATAGGTATGTCATTATTATATTGATGCTTTTCAACAAAAACCTTGTAACTGCAACTTGTTTTAAGCTGCAGTTAAAAGGTTTTTGTTGAAAAGTAACAATATGCCTGAAGTGTCACATTAAATACAATCTGATATTGCAACACGGGACCAATTAGAGGGTATATCCTGGGACAACAGACCTTCTCCTTCAAACTGGAAACCTAAAGGTCAGCTTGTGGCACATCTACATGAACATAGAGGAGCTGTTAATAGGTATGTCATTATTATATTGATGCTTTTCAACAAAAACCTTGTAACTGCAGCTTGTTTTAAGCTGCAGTTACGAGGTTTTTGTTGAAAAGCGATAATATGCCTGGGGTATCACATTAAATACAATCTGACATGGCAACAAGAGACAGGTACAACCCCTGTAAGTTAGATTTACCTACACTGGTACACAAATGACTAGGTCAATATTCCTCGGACATTGCTACACATTTACATGAACATAGAGGGGCTGTAAATAGGTATGACTTTATTGTTTCCCTGAAGTTACTAGTATCTTATTATATCACTGCTTTTGGTGTACATTGGTCTACATAACAATTTATCCTGCAAGATAAAGGCTTTGTATGTTTTCTACCAAGAAAGACCAAAAAATGTAAAATTTCATTAACTTGAAATTGTTGTCTGCACCACCTTTTTACTTTAGACAAGCCTATAACATTTTGACATCTAGTAATTGGCGAAAGATATTTAGATCTTTTGTCACCTTTCAATTTAGACCAGTGTAAAGTATTAATGTAGTATAGAAATAGGTTAGATAAATCTTCATGTTTTCAGGATAACAGTTTGTCATGATCACAGCTTCTTTGCCACATGTTCTAATGATGGTCTTATAAAGTTGTGGGAGTGTGGAAAACTTGAGGGCAAAAATATCTGTAACAGATCAAAACAAACACTCAAACAAGGTAAGTGTAGGTTAAATTGAAGATATTGTGCATTTGTTGTGTCAATTGAGTCCCCACCATGGTTGGTAGGCCTATCACTTGAAATTTTACTCATGCATGTAGGACCATAACACAAGGTTATGGACTAAGAAACATGACCAACAAACATTTAGGCAGAATTGTACTTCTATGGCCCCGCATCGAAAGATTGGGGTCATATTGCTTTACTCATGTCTGTCTGTCGGAAAACTTAACATTGACCATTTTGGGGGCATTGGTGTGTCGCAAACCCATCTTGTTCATTTAGAATTTTTTTGTGACTGTCTAGCTTTTCATTGTCAGATGTATTGTCCTTTGACAGCTCTTTTGTTGAACCCTTATGATTTCAATATGTCTGTCTGTCTGTCTGTTTCAGGTGGTACCGTGAAGCTGGCCACATTCTTTGAAGGTTCACATAGACTAGCTGCAGCGTCGGATAATGGAGAAATACATGTATATGAGTGAGTATGCCAACAGCTTTGTTTAACCCTTTGACCAAATTTGATTAATCCGAGTCTTCTCTGATGTAAATACGCTCTTTGATATTTTGATTTTTCGCTATTTACATCAGAGAGCGTTGCTTTTTGAAAAAAATCAAGAGGTTCGCAACAAATGTTGCGCATCGTTCACCGTCCGATCTTAAACGCTATCGTTAAAACCCCTGATGATATCGATAAATGAACCATTTATTGTTATTGCTGCTGAAAAAAAAACGACCAAAAAGTATTTCTAAAACGCAATGTTTTGCAACAACCCTCACCTGAGCAGCCTTTGTTTACCTTGACCTTCCATTCAAAACAAAAGGTTATACTCATCCAGCAAGCCGATTTGAAATGAAATTTTTGGTCAGGTATGGCAAAAAATGATTTATTGATCTATACCCTACAGTGTTTTACCGAGTGATTCGATATGATACACAAAAACAAAGCTTCAAGTTACTTGTAACGTTACCGAACTTTCCGCTGTTTTCAAAGAGCAACGCTCTCTGATGTAAATAGCGAAAAATCAAAGTATCAAAGAGCGTATTTATATCAGAGAAGACTCAGATTAAAATTTGATGAAACGTCATATATGAACTTACAGGAACATTTCCAAGAAAATACTATTTTCATTTCTCAATTTGAGGTTGTGAAAAAAGGGGCATAAATGTACAAATTGCTTGTTCGCTAATTTCTTTTGATCTATTGATCAGAATTTAATAAAACTTTGTACCTACAAAGTAGATGTTCTAGAACATACACTGTTTATATTCTATGTAAAACAAATGTGTCATGGAAAAAGGGCACTCGATACTTTTTGGTGACAAACACTTATTTGGGGAGCATAACCAGTCTATGAAGGCTCTTGTTATGAAGTGATTTGTTGCAGTAGTATCATTCTGGATTTGGACACTTCAAACCAAGGTCCTTTTTTGATATGACTGTGTCTTTTGAGTTACATATAACAGTATAATCTATTAGTCAATCAATCAAGTTGATCGACCAATCAATCAGTCAATCAATCAATCAATCAACAAATATATCAATGATAAGATGAATTAAGGTTGAGTTTGACAACAATTTAATTCTTACTTTACATTAGCCTAGAGAATGGTAGAGCGACAGAATCCGAGACACGTAATGTAAACATACAGACACAGGGACATGTTGTTGACCTCCTACATTTTGATACAGGTAATCAAATTGTTCCTTACTTTGTCCTAAACTATTCCTGGTTTCCATGTAGCTTTTAGAAGAGCATTTGAAAAACATTAAAGCAAAAGAAAAAATATAAATTTGTCGGTGTACTTGCAAAATCTGGTTTTGCAATAACGCCAATGAATTATCTTTGTCCCCAATATTTTCTCTGCTGCTTTATGATACAATTATTGTACCTACATTTACTTTTACCATTAAAGCATGATGTGATTAAGACACCTATTACATGTAATTTGTCTTCCTGTGAAGGGTCGTATAAAATGTAAAGGACGCCATGGATGTCACTTATGCAGTATTCTACAAGAACAAATGATTATGCTGTATTTATTCAGATAGTATAATTTATGAAAATTTCAGGTAATCAGTTATGATAATTTCAGGTAATCAATCTGTGTTAGCGTATGCCACAGTCAATGGTAACCTGATAGGCTGGGATTTACGGTCGCCAGATCTAGCATGGATGTTGAAAAATGACCCCAAAACTGGTGAGAACATCTACTTATCTTGTTTTAGAGCTGCAAGTTTTCCTGTTCAACTTGACAAGTTAATTTGAAGGAAAACTTTAACCATTACTACGCAAACCATTTATTGATGACCAAATTAAATCCTTTGAAAATCACCGTTTTGTCTTTTATTTTAATGTTTTACTAGCCATTAAATTGCTTACAATTTCCTAATTAATATTCATTTATAATAAAGTACAGAAAAAGAACCGTGTCCACCCTTAGACTTGTCTTAAATGATAGAGTATAAAATTTGTGTGGAAATGAAATCAATCTGTTTGTATAATTAGACTGTCAGTCATGTTTTGATAAAAATTTACATGAATGAAGTAATTTATTATTTGGTGAAATTGTCTGTTTGTCAGGGGTTTTTGTTGCAAATGCGTTAAGAATAAGAGTCATTAAAATTAGGGCATATTTGGAACTCTCCTTTCTGTAATTATAGGTTTAATAACATCGTTTTCGGTCCATCAGTCCCAATGCTGGTTATCCGTGGGTACCAGCAGTGGCAGCCATGTTTGTTGGGATTTACGATTCCAGCTACCCATCACCGCCATCATGCATCCGGCATGTAATTGATTTATAATTGGTTCTGTATTTACAGGTTCGATAACATCGTTTGCTGTACATCAGTCACAATGCTGGTTGTCAGTGGGTACCAGCAGTGGTAGCCATGTTTGTTGGGATTTACGATTCCAGCTACCCATCACCCCCATCATGCATCCAGCATGTAATTGATTTATAATTGGTTCTGTATTTACAGGTTTGATAACATCGTTTGCTGTACATCAGTCACAATGCTGGTTATCAGTGGGTACCAGCAGTGGTAGCCATGTTTGTTGGGATTTACGATTCCAGCTACCCATCACCCCCATCATGCATCCAGCATGTAATTGATTTATAATTGGTTCTGTATTTACAGGTTTGATAACATCGTTTGCAGTACATCAGTCACAATGCTGGTTATCTGTGGGTACCAGCAATGGCAGCCATGTTTGGTGGGAATCACCTCAATCATGCATCCAGCAGATGATTAATTAACCCTTTGCCCAAAAGACAAAGTTTAAGGGGAGCCGAATTTGAAAGCTGGTGCAAAAGAAATGTTACTAAAGGTGAATGTTGTAAATAATATAGCACAGAAAACATTGAGGCAAAAGGAGAAACTGCTGGTTATCAGCAGTTTCTTCTTTTGTCTCAACGTTTTCCCAAGCATTTTCTATTTTTGAGGTCAAAACCAGGTCTTGTTTGGGGAAGGGATAATAATTGGTTCTGTATTTACAGGTTTGATAACATCATTTGCTGTACATCAGTCACAATGTTGGTTATCTGTGGGGACAAGTAGTGGCAGCCATGTATGTTGGGATTTACGATTCCAGCTACCCATCACCTCTATCATGCATCCAGCATGTAATTGATTTATAATTGGTTCTGTATTTACAGGTTTGATAACATTGTTTGCTGTACATCAGTCACAATGTTGGTTATCTGTGGGGACAAGCAGTGGCAGCCACGTATGCTGGGATTTACGATTCCAGCTACCCATCACATCTATAACGCATCCAGCATGTAATTGATTTATAATTGGTTCTGTATTTACAGGTTTGATAACATCGTTTGCTGTACATCAGTCACAATGTTGGTTATCTGTGGGTACCAGTAGTGGCAGCCACGTATGTTGGGATTTACGATTCCAGCTACCCATCACTACATCATGCATCCAGCATGTAATTGATTTATAATTGCTTCTGTATTTACAGGTTTGATAACATCGTTTGCGGTCCATCAGTCACAATGCTGGTTATCTGTGGGTACCAGCAGTGGTAGCCATGTTTGTTGGGATTTACCTCAATCATGCATCCAGCAGAAGATTAATTAACCCTTTCCCAAAAGACAGTTTTAGGGGAGCCGAATTTGAAAGCTGGTGCAAAAGAAATGTTACTAAAGGTGAATGTTGTAAATGATATAGCACAGAAAACATTGAGGCAAAAGGAGAAACTGCTGGTTATCAGCAGTTTCTTCTTTTGTCTCAACGTTTTCCCAAGCATTTTCTATTTTTGAGGTCAAAACCAGGTCTTGTTTGGGGAAGGGTTAATAATTGCTTCTGTATTTACAGATTTGATAACATCGTTTGCGGAACATCAGTCACAATGCTGGTTATCCGTTGGGACGAGCAGCGGCAGCCATGTTTGTTGGGATTTACGATTCCAGCTACCCATCACCGCCATCATGCATCCAGCATGTAATTGATTTATAATTGTTTCTGTATTTACAGGTTTGATAACATCGTTTGCTGTACATCAGTCACAATGTTGGTTATCAGTGGGAACGAGTAGCGGCAGCCATGTTTGTTGGGATTTACGATTCCAGCTACCCATCACATCTATCGTGCATCCAGCAGGTATGGTAGACCTTTTCCAAATAAAAGCATTTTTAACCCTTTCCCAAACAAGACCTAGTTTTGACGTCCTTAAAAGAAAGGGGCTTGGGAAAACATTGAAACAAAAGAAGAAACTGCTGATAACCAGCAGTTTCTCCTTTTGTCTCAATATTTTCTGTGCCATATTTTACACAAATTATATCTTTACTTACATCCATTTTGTCTTTTATGGCAGTTTTTTGTGTGGATCAACCTAAACTTTTGTCATCTAGGAGAGGGTTAAGCTAGTCCACCTCTATTGGGATTTGCACAATTATGGGAAATTTTTGTGCACCATCATTAACAATAATATTATTGTTATCATGTAACCTTTTTGGGTCACATCATTAACATTCAGCTATGTAACATGTCACATCTCTGTTTCTACTTATCGTCAGTGTCAATGCAACACTTTGTATCTCATTTTTAGCTCACCTGAGCACGATAGTGCTCATGGTGAGGTATTGTGATACCGCTGTGTCCGTCGTCCGGCGTGCGTCGTCCGTCGTCCGTCAACCTTTGGCTTGTGTGCATTCTAGAGGCCACATTTTTTGCCCAATCAACCTGAAATTTGCTCAGAATGATTGTCTTGATGAAATCTCGGACAAGTTCAAAATTGGGTCATCTAGGGTCAAAAACTAGGTCACTGGGTCAAATCTTAGAAAAACCTTGTGTGCACTCTAGAGGCCACATTTTTTGCCCAATCAACCTGAAATTTGCTCAGAATAATTGTCTTGATGAAATCTCGGACAAGTTCGAAATTGGGTCATCTGGGGTCAAAAACTAGGTCACAGGGTCAAATCTTAGAAAAACCTTGTGTGCACTCTTGAGGCCACATTTTGTGCCCAATCAACCTGAAATTTGCTCAGAATGATTGTCTTGATAAAATCTTGGACAAATTGGAAATTGGGTCATCTTGGGTCAAAAACTAGGTCACAGGGTCAAATCTTAGAAAAACCTTGTGTGCACTCTAGAGGCCACATTTTGTGCCCAATCAACCTGAAATTTGCTCAGAATGATTGTCTTGATAAAATTTCGAACAACAGTGAAATTGGGTCATCTGGGGTCAAAAACTAGGTCACGGGGTCAAATCTTAGAAAAACCTTATGTGCACTCTAGAGGCCACATTTTTTGCCCAATCGACCTGAAAATTGATCAGAATTATGGTCTTGATAAAATCACGGACAACTTCAAAATTGGGTCATCTGGGGTCAAAAACTAGGTCACGGGGTCAAATCTTAGAAAAACCTTGTGTGCACTCTAGAGGCCGCATTTTTTGCCCAATCAACCTGAAATTTGCTCAGAATGATTGTCTTGATGAAATCTCGAACAAGTTTGAAATTGGGTCATCTGGGGTCAAAAACTAGGTCACAGGGTCAAATCTTAGAAATACCTTGTGTGCACTCTAGAGGCCACATTTTTTGCCCAATTAACCTGAAAATTGATCAGAATGATTGTCTTGATCAATGCTCGGACAAGATCGAAATTGGGTCATCTGGGGTCATAAACTAGGTCATGAGGTAAAATCTTTGTAAAACCTTGTGTGCACTCTAGAGGCCACATTTTTGCCCAATCATTTGGCAATCAACCTGAAAATTGATCAGAATGATTGTCTTGATCAATTCTAGGTCACGAGGTCAAATCTTAGTTAAACCTTGTGTGCACCCTATAGGTATACAAAAAGTTATATTATATCAGGTGAGCGCTTCAGGGCCAATGGCCCTCTTGTTAGGAAAATTTCAAGGGAGGAGAATAAAAATTTATTATTTTTTCTGAAACTTGAAATTCGGACTTACTGTCCACATAATGTGTCATTTATACTGGTAAGTCAAAATATAGCGAAACCTGTGAGAATTGTCTAAACTGGACATACAAGGTTTTACTTTGAAAATTGAAAAATCCTACTTTCGAGGTTTTGCAATTACACTGACGTAATGCTATTGCTCTGAAACTAAGCACATGCTTCTATGACCCTAATATTAGCCTGTAGGCAAAGATTCATTTCTCGGACACATTTAGTTTAGTGGAACTTTTACCTTTTTTTATGCCCCCGTTTCAAGAGATCGGGGGCATATTGTTTTACTCGTGTCCGTCTGTCTGTCCGTCCGTCCATCTGTCTGTCTGTCCGAAAACTTAACCTTTGCCTTTTTAGCTCACCTGAGCACGAAGTGCTCAAGGTGAGCTATTGTGGTCGCTTTTTGTCCGTCGTCCGTCCGTCCGTCCGTTCACAATTTCTTCAAACATCTTCTCCTCCTATATCAATGGGCCAATTTTTACCAAACTTAGCAGGAATGTTCCTTGGGTGACCCTTCTCAAAATTTGTTCGCGGATTTTTAATTCGTCAAAAAATGTGGGCGTGGCAGGGCGGGGCTTATCAGACTAAGAGAAATCATAAGAAAATTCTTTAAAAATCAACCATTGAGCCAATTTGAACCTAACTTGGCAGGAATGTGCCTTGAGTCACTCTTCTTAAAATTTATTCACAAATTTTTAGATTTGTCAAAAAATGTGGCCGTGGCAGGGAGAAAGGGGCTTATCGGCTTAGAGAAAGCATAAGAAAATTCTTTAAAAATCAACCATTGGGCCCAATTGAACCAGACTTTGCAGGAATGTTCCTTGAGTCATTCTTTACAAAATTTGTTCACAAATTTTTACATTTGTCAAAAAATGTGGCCGTGTCAGGGAGAAAGGGGCTTATCGGACTTAGATAAATCAGAAGAAAATTCTTTAAAAATCAACCATTGGGCCCAATTGAAGCAGACTTGTTAGGATTGTGCCTTGAGTCACTATTTTCAAATTTATTCACAATTTTTTACATTTGCCAAAAAATATGACCGTGGCATGGAGAAAGGGGCTTATCATACTTAGAGAAATCATAAGAAAATTCTTTAAAAATCAACCATAGGGCTCAATTGAACCAGACTTTTCAGGAATGTTCCTTAAGTCACTCTTTTCAAAATTTGTTCACAAATTTTTACATTTGTCAAAAAATGTGGCCGTGGCAGGGAGAAAGGAGCTTATCGGACTTAGAGAAATCATAAGAAAATTCTTTAAAAATCAACCATAGGGCCCAATTGAACCAGACTTTTCAGGAATGTTCCTTAAGTCACTCTTTTCAAAATTTGTTCACAAATTTTTACATTTGTCAAAAAATGTGGCCGTGGCAGGGAGGAAGGGGCTAATCAGACTTTGAGAAATCATAGGTATGGCAGGGTAAGGGAAATTCTGTGCATTGAAAATTATACTGTAGTGTGGGTTGTAATGGAGAAACTTAGTTTTTAGCTCACCTGAGCAACATGCTCAAGGTGAGCTTTTGTGATCACCCTGTGTCCGGCGTGCGTCGTGCGTCGTGCGTCGTGCGTCGTTCGTCGTCAACAATTGCTTTAAACATCTTCTCCTCCTCAACCACTTGGCCAATTCTTTCCAAACTTGGCAGAAATGTTCCTTGGGTGACCCTTTTCAAAACTTGTTCGTGAATTTTTGATTCGTCAAAAATTGTGGGCGTGGCAGGGCGGGGCTTATCAGACTTAAAGAAATCATTAGGAAATTCTTCAAAAATCTTCTCCTCCTCAACCACTGGGCCAATTCTTTCCAAACTTGGCAGAAATGTTCCTTGGGTGACCCTTTTCAAAACTTGTTCATGAATTTTTGATTCGTCAAAAATTGTGGGCGTGGCAGGGCGGGGCTTATCAGACTTCGAGAAATCGAAAGATAATTATTCAAAAATCTTCTCCTCCTTAACCACCGGGCTAATTATTACCAAACTTGAAAGGAATGTTCCTTTGGTGACCCTTTTCAAAACTTGTTCGTGAATTTTTGATTCGTCAAAAATTGTGGGCGTGGCAGGGCGGGGCTTATCGGACTTAGAGAAATCATGTGAAAAATCTTTAAAAATCAATTATCTGGCCAATTTTAATCAAGCTTGGCAGAAATGTCCCTTGAGTGACTGTATTCAACACATGCTCATGAATTTTTGATTGGGTGAAAATTGTGGGCGTGGCAGGGCGGGGCTTATCAGACTTCGAGAAATTGTAAGATAATTATTCAAAAATCTTCTTCTCCTCAACCATTGGGCTAATTCTTACCAAACTTTAAAGGAATGTTCCTTGGGTGACCCTTTTCAAAACTGGTTCGTGAATTTTTGATTTGTCAAAAATTGTGGGCATGGCAGGGCGGGGCTTATCAGACTAAAAGATATCTTTAGGTAATTCTTCAAAAATCTTCTCCTCAACCACTTGGCCAATTCTTTCCAAACTTGGCAGAAATGTTTATTGGGTGACCCTTTTCAATACTTGTTCGTGAATTTTTGATTCGTCAAAAATTGTGGGCGTGGCAGGGCGAGGCTTATCGGACTTAGAGAAATCATGTGAAAAATCTTTAAAAATCAATTATCAGGCCAATTTGAACCAAGCTTGGCAGAAGTGTCCCTTGAGTGACTGTTTTCAACACATGCTCATGAATTTTTGATTCGTCAAAAATTGTGGGCATGGCAGGGCGGGGCTTATCAGACTTCGAGAAATCGAAAGATAATTATTCAAAAATCTTCTCCTCCTTAACCACTGGGCTAATTATTACCAAACTTGAAAGGAATGTTCCTTGGGTGACCCTTTTCAAAACTTGTTCGTGAATTTCTGATTTGTCAAAAATTGTGGGCGTGGCAGGGCGGGGCTTATCGGACTAGGAGAAATCATGTGAAAAATCTTTAAAAATCAATTATTCGGCCAATTTGAACAAAACGTAGCAGGAATGTCCCTTGAGAGACTGTATTCAACACATGTTCATGAATTTTTTGATTGGGTGAAAAACATCGGCTTACAGGGTGGGGCTTACCAGACTTCAAGAAATCGTTAGATAATTCTTCCAAAATCTTCTTCTCGTTAACCATCAGGCAATTCGTTACCAAACTTGGCAGAAATGATCATTGGGTGACTCGTTACAATATCTGTTCGAGAATTTTTTATTCGTCAAAAAATGTGGTCTTGGCGGGGCAGGGCTTATTGGACTTAACAAATTCATGAGAAAATTCTTTAAAAAGGTAATTATAGGGCTAAGTTGAACCAAACCTTACAGGAATGTACCTTGAGTGACTCTTCAATATATGGTTGAGAATTTTTGATCAATTGAAAAAATGTGGGCATGGCAGGGTGGGGCTTGTTGATTTTTAAATGAGTTATGTCCTTTTGTTGAAAATTGGTATTTTTTGCAACATTTACATGTGTTGTTTGGTCTGTTGATTTTTTTGTTTGCTCTTTTTCCCAATTGATCAGATCACAGTTCAAATGAAATGTACTTCTCAAAATGCACAAAAACAGTGCTGTTTGGGGGTATGATCACTTTCAGTGATATACTAGTTTACAATAATTTAATATGACATAATACTGACATATATATTTGTTTACAACAAAACCTATATTGTACACAATCAAATACATGAAGAACTCAGGTGAGCGATATCAGTGCCTTTCAGGCACTCTTGTTTTCTTAACTGTTTGGCCTAGAACCTTGAAATTTTGGGTAAGACCTAATTTCATGAATGGCTTTTCAAAAAGCAATATTTTGTTTCAATATTCATGAAACCCTATGTTGTTGGTGATCATTATAATTATCTGCTTGAAAAAATTAATACTTTCTACATAGGGTTTTGATATAAGTAATAAATTTGGAAAGCTTTTACTATTTCTCTTATCTATTTCTGTTATCAATATCTCTGGCTGGCCCCATTTTTAGCTCCACTGGCCGAAGGCCAGCGGGTTATTGTCATGGCGTTGTGTCCGGCGTGCGTGTGTGCGTCCGTCCGTTAACTTTTTCTTTAAACATCTTCTCCTCTTATACCAGTGGGCCAATTTTGACCAAACTTTGCAGGAATGTTCCTTGGGTGACCCTTTTCAAAACTTGTTCGCGAATTTTTGATTCGTCAAAAAATGTGGGCGTGGCAGGGCGGGGCTTATCAGACTTGGAGAAATCATAGGAAAATTCTTTAAAAATCAACCATTGGGCCAATTTGAACCAAACCTGGCAGGAATGTGCCTTGAGTCATTCTTTTCAAAATTTGTTTACAAATTTTTACATTTGTCAAAAAATGTGGCCGTGGCAGGGAGAAAGGGGCTTATCAGACTTAAAGAAATCATAAGAAAATTCTTTAAAAATCAACCATTGGGCCAATTTGAACCAAAGCTGGCAGGAATGTGCCTTGAGTCATTCTTTTCCAAATTTGTTCACAATTTTTTACATTTGTCAAAAAATGTGGCCGTGGCAGGGAGAAAGGGGCTTATCAGACTTAAAGAAATCATAAGAAAATTCTTTAAAAATCAACCATTGGGCCAATTTGAGCCAAACCTGGCAGGAATGTGCCTTGAGTCATTCTCTTCCAAATTTGTTCACAATTTTTTACATTTGTCAAAAAAGGTGGCCGTGGCGGGGAGAAAGGGGTTTATCAGACTTTAAGAAATCATAAGAAAATTCTTTAAAAATCAACCATAGGGCCAATTTGAACCAGACTTTGCAGGAAAGTTCTTTGAGTCTCTCTTTTCAAAATTTATTCACAATTTTTTACATTTGTCAAAAAATGTGGCCGTGGCAGGGAGGAAGGGGCTTATCAGACTTAAAGAAATCATAAGAAAATTCTTAAAAAATCAACCAGTGTGCCCAATGGACCGCTACCGAGATCCAAAAGTTATCCAGAAATTGCCCTTGATTTAATGGAATTTATCTCCCTTGAAAACAACTGGGTAGTTCCGGTCTATTTTTGTAGAGACGCTAAAGAGTAAAATTCATCGCTTCGCACGCAAAATACGATTATTTTCTTTACAAACGCACATTTAGCGGAATCGTCGTATACAGTTTGATTGTTCAGTTACTACTGATTATACCAGAATAAGTTTCGGCTTTGATTTCATCAAATTGATATGTTTAATCCAGGTTAAAAATCGGCCTGTTGAAAGCCATAACAGTCCCTGCCAAGCTCTCCGCAAATTTCCAATATAATGGTCGAGCAAGTTTATATTTTGTTTTGCAAATTGTAGAAATATTGTATTTTCAATATTTTATTTTAGTTGGATTATTTTTTACTTTATTGATGATTCTGCATTGGTGTCATTGAAAACGTGAAAAGTGTTGTAATATTCAACATTAATTTTGGAGTTTGTTTATCCAAGTCACTCTTTACAAGCGGTCAATATGAGAAAAAGTCTCATTACCGTGAAATAAATTCAAAGTCAAAATAACTACACATCTAAAACGCACTTTAATTATTAAATATGAATTAATACAAAACATTTTCGTACATTTTGAGAAAAGGGAATGCATAGTTTTCTCTCAAAAAGCTTTTAAATCTCCACTCCTCCTTTGGCATAGTTTCTGACCATCTAGTATGACAAACTTAAGTTTTATTGTTTGGAAAAGGATTAACAATTAATTGTCTACCGACAGAAGGGAATTGCAATTTCAATCACCATGGACCTTAAGTGTATATCACACCAATCAGTTAGCCAATTTCTTTTAATTGATCTCCGCAAGATAAATCGCAAGTTACTGTATATTAAAGGGACTTATCATAATAGACAAAAGATTGACAGACCCGAATGATAAATTTATAGACACGACAAAATTCAAACTTGCACCCTTAATTACATAATTTTACGATTTATCAAACACCTTTGCTTAACCCTTTCCCAAACAAGACCTGGTTTTGACGTCTCTAAAAGAAAAGGCTTGGGAAAACATTGAGACAAAAGAAGAAACTGCTGATAACCAGCAGTTTCTCCTTTTGCCTCAATATTTTCTTGGCTATAACATAAACATTTTTGTCTTTTATGATCATTTACATTGTCGTCTGCAACAGCTTTCAAATTGGACAATCCTGAAATTTTATCGTTTGGTAATGGGTTGAGTATGTTTAACTGAGTTTGCCAACCCGTGCCAAACAAATAAAAAGAAAAATAAAACCCCGTTGAAAGTTAACCCTTTCCCAAACGACAGCCTTTTAGACTGCTCAAAAATAGCATGTTAAAATGAGATGCTAAACCCATCCTAAACGAAATAAAAAAAACGTTGAAAAGTTAACCCTTTCCCAAACGACCACCTTTTAGGCTACTCAAAAAGTAAAACTGATTCAGGTGACGAAATAAGGCAGAAAATGTGTAAAAAATGTGTAAATTGTATCTAAACTATCAAAGAAGGGATAGAAATTACCCATTATCAACAAGTTTTCCTTTTCTCACGATATTTTCCGAACAAAATTCAAGGTCGTCGAAACCAGGTCTTGTTTGGGAAAGTTTGAATTATTAGGCCTATCATCAGCAATGAATGATATTGGATAATGATTTTGGATATATAACTACATAGCAGCTGATAAGCAGGGTAAACAATTCTAAACTTATTATTTCAAATCTTAAACATACATAATGGGAACGCATTTTAATCATCTTTAGTAGATGATACAATGAGTACCTACAGCAAAGGGTTTGAAGAACAATTCAAGACATTTTGCATTTTGAAAAAGTAATACCCGTTCTTATCTGTAGCCCTTACCGGAAGCGGAACCACCCAATAATTCAAGGAGGATAATTATCAAGGGAGATCACTCCATAACCCGGTACGGATCTATTGAACCAAACTTTGCAGGAATGTGCCTTTAGTGTTCTATTTAAAATTTGTTCACAATTTTTTATATTTGTTCAAAAAATGTGGCCGTGGCAGGGAGAAAGGGGCTTATCAGACTTAGAGAAATCATAAGAAAATTCTTTAAAAATCAACTATAAGGCCAATTTGAACCAGACTTTGCAAGAATGTTCTTTGAGTCTCTCTTTAAAATTTATTCACAAATATCAAGATTTGGCTGCCGCTGTGTAAGGCTTACAAGAAATCATGGGATAATTCTTCCACTTTAACCAGTGGAGCGATTCAGGCCCTCCTGGGCCTCTTGTTATCTTATGTAAACAAATAAGAAGGGATTATAAGCCTAGCTTATCAGATGGTTTGTCCTCATTTACTATATACTTTCAAATCACATACCAAATCTTGCTCATAAATAATCAATTTTAACAGATCAGTATGCTTTGAAAATTAACCCTATGTTGTATATTGCAAAATATTGAAATAATTATTGAAAAAAACTCAACCATTATGCTAATTCATACCCAACTTAAAAGGATCGATTGGAACAAAATCATTACTTAATTGTTTCCAAACAGAAAGTCCTTATAAGTTTCATGCTTTTGAATTTAACAAAATTGCCATTATCACTCTTGTCATCTTGATTCAGGTGAGCGATTTAGGACCATCATGGTCCTCTTGTTCTCCAAAAGTATTTGACATACAAAGCTCAAATTTGGTATGCAACTTCCTTTCAATGATATCTATCTGTTCCATGCAATTTGACCTTCCTCAAGGTCATCTGTTAACCCTTATCAACCCTTTACTCTACGAAAACTTAACCTTTTACTCCGAAAACTTAACCTTTGCCTTTTCTCCAAAAGTATTTGACATACAAAGCTGAAATTTGGTATGCAACTTCCTTTCAATGATATCTATCTGTTCCATGCAATTTGACCTTCCTCAAGGTCATCCCTTAACCCTTAATAACCCTTTACTCCACGAAAACTTAACATTATAGACAAATAACCATTTTCGGGGGCATTTGTGTTTCACAAACACATCTTGTTTATCTTAGATATTCTCGGTTAAGTGCAGACAAAGCCCTCTGAGGCATAATGTATGATCCGCTCACAAAGTTCTTGATTTGTCACTGTTTCAGAGTCACGGGTACGTAAACTGATAGCTCATCCTTTAGAGCAGTCGTGGATTATATCAGCTACACAGTGGAATAACGAAGTTTCCATGTGGGATATAGAGACGGGCATACGCAGAAAGGCTCTCTGGGCTAGCTCTGTACCGACCTTCTCTAAAACACAGGTAAGTACAGTGGTTGCGCAATCAGCTGATTCTCAGGAAAAAAATATAGACCAAACCCATATACTAATTATCGTTTATACTTATCAAAACGAAATACTATCTATGACAGTCAGGATGTTTATAATATTGTGACAAAATGATTTGCATGTGCATCTCTATACTAAGATGTTTTTATAGTCCTGATTAAATTTTGTTTATAAACATCAATTATCTCGCTTACGCTTTACATCAAGTCTTTCTTACCTATGGTCCAGTTCATTCTACTTATATTTTTGTAAATAAACCTCAGTTTATTGTGCATCCATTGTAAAGCAGTTTTGCATAATTCAATTGACCATTTGTCATTATATGTCTAGGTTAGCAGATTCAATGAAAAGTATTGCATCAAACTTTGTTGTATGTGAATTGAAAAGGTATTTTTCCTCTACAATCCCAAATAGTAAGGACTGTAACTGCTTCATTTCTAGATTGAAGTAATTTCATATAATTGTCCTCATTTAGAAGTAGAACTGATATTTGTTTTTAGCTCGACTTTTCGAAGAAAATGAGAGGTTATACTGTCACCCGGGCGTCGGCGTTGGCGTTGCAACAAAGGTTAAAGTTTTTTCAAACATCAATGACTTCCATACTATCAAAGGGATTCAACCCAAACTTGGAATACTTAATATACCCCCCACAACAAAGTTATGGGGGGTATACTGGAATCAGGTTGTCCGTCCGTCTGTCCGTCCGTCCGTGGACATAATCTTGTGTCCTCTTCTCCTCCCACAGTTTTTGACCAATTTTTCTGAAATTTTATCAGGATGTTCCCTATCATATGAAGTTGTGCACCTGCAGTTTTCATCTTGATCCAGTCATTATACCCCCCAAATTCAATTTGGGGGGTATATAGGAGCTTGTCCGTCTGTCTGTCTGTCTGTTGGTCTGTCTGTTGGTTTTTTCTTCAAACATCTTCTCCTCCTCAACCACTGGGCCAATTCTTACCAAACTTGGCAGAAATGTTCATTGGGTGACCCTTTTCAAAACTTGTTCGTGAATTTTTGATTCGTCAAAAATTGTGGGCGTGGCAGGGCGGGGCTTATCGGACTTAGAGAAATCATGTGAAAAATCTTTAAAAATCAATTATCAGGTCAATTTGAACCATATTTGGCAGAATTGACCTTTGAGTGATTGTATTCAATGTGTGTTCATGATTTTTTCATTCGTCAAAAAATGAGGGTGTGGCAGGGCGGGGCTTATCCGACTTCAAGAAATCGTTAAATAATTCTTCAAAAATCTTCTCCTCCTGAACCACTGAGCCAATTCTTACTAAACTTGGCAGGAATGTTCCTTGGGTGACTCTTGTCAAAACTTGTTGGTGAATTTTTGATTCGTCAAAAATTGTGGGCGTGGCAGGGCGGGGCTTATCGGACTTAGAGAAATCATGTGAAAAATCTTTAAAAATCAATTAGCAGGCCAATTTGAACCATACTTGGCAGGATTGACCCTTGAGTGATTGTATTCAATGTATGTTCATGATTTTTTCATTCGTCAAAAAATGAGGGCGTGGCAGGGCGGGGCTTATCCGACTTCAAGAAATCGTTAAATAATTCTTCAAAAATCTTCTCCTCCTGAACCACTGATCCAATTCTTACTGAACTTGGCAGGAATGTTCCTTGGGTGACTCTTGTCAAAACTTGTTGGTGAATTTTTGATTCGTCAAAAATTGTGGGCGTGGCAGGGCGGGGCTTATCAGACTTAGAGAAATCATGTGAACATTTTTTAAAAATCAATTATTCATCCTTTGTGAACTTAAGTTGGCACAAATGTCCCTTTAGTGATTGTATTCATTGCATGTTCATGAATCTTTGATTCGTCAAAAAATGATGGCGTGGCAGGGCGGGGCTTATCCGATTTCGGGAAATCGTCAGATAATTCTTCAAAAATCTTCTCCTCCTAAACCACTGAGCCACTTCTTACCAAACTTGGCAGTAATGTTCCTTGGGTGACTCTTTTCAAAACTTGTATGTGAATTTTTGATTCGTCAAAAATTGTGGGCATGGAAGGGCTGGGCTTATCGGACTTAGAGAAATCATGTGAAAAATCTTAAAAAATCAATTATTAGGCCAATTTGAAACATACTTGGCAGGATTGACCCTTGAGTGATTGTATTCAATGTATGTTCATGATTTTTTCATCTGTCAAAAAATGTGGGCGTGGCAGGGCGAGGCTTATATGACTTCTTCAAAAATCTTCTCCTCCTTAACCATTGGGCCAATTCTTACTAAACTTTGTTGCAGGGCGGGGCTTATCGGACTTGGAGAAATCATGTGAAAAATCATTCAAAATCAATGCTTTGACCATTTTGAACTTAAGTTGGCACTAATGTCCCTTGAGTGATTGTATTCAATGCATGTTCATGAATATTTGATTCGTCAAAAATTGTGGGCGTGGCAGGGCGGGGCTTATCCGATTTTGAGAAATCGTCAGATAATTCTTCAAAAATTTTCTCCTCCTTAACCATTGAGCCAATTCTTACCAAACTTGGCAGGAATGTTCCTTGGGTGACTCTTTTCGAAACTTGTTCGTGAATTTTTTATTCATTTTTTTTTTTTTTTTATCAAAATTGGCAGGAATGTTCATTGGCGGACTTATTTCAAAATTTGTTCATGAATTTTTGATTTGCAAAAAATGTGGTAATGGCAAGGCAGGGCTTATCAGACTTAACGAAATCATGAGAAAAAAGCAATTAAACAGCAAATTTGAACCAAATCGTACAGGAATGTTCCTTGATTGACTGTCTTCAATGCATGGTTGTGAGTTTTTGATTTATTGAAAAATATGGGCATGGCAGGGTGGGACTTGGGGATTGTTAAATGTGTTGTTTGGTCTGTTGATTTTTTGTTCGCTCTATTTCCCAATTGATCAGCTCACAGTTCAAATGAAATCAATTTCTCAAAATGCACAAAAACTGCACTTTTGGGGGGTATGATCACTTTCAGTGATATTCTAGTTAGTTTCAGAGTTATGCCACTTTGAAGTTTTTTAATGGGGGGGGGGGGGGACATAATCTTGTGTCCTCTTCTCCTCCCACAGTTTTGGACAAATTTTTCTGAAATTTTATCAGAATATTTCCTATCATATGAAGTTGTGCACCTGCAATTTTCATCTTGATCCAGTCATTAGTTTCACAATTATGCCACTTTGAAGTTTTTAATGAGGGGGGGGGGGGGGGGGGGGGGGGGGGGGGAGTGGTCAAAATTTACAATTTCGTTTCTGTGTTCTGACTTGAGAACCGTTTGACCTAGGATCATGAAACTTTACACAGTTGTTGCCCATGACCAATGGAGGTGCCCTATCGTTTTGGGGTCACCAAGGTCAAGGGTCAAGGTCACAGTTGGACTTTGTTTAAAATCCGTTTCCATGCTCTAAGTCAAGAACATTTTGACCTATAGCACTTTTTCAGTGACAAGGCCCTAGTGGGGGGTATTCGTCCGCTTTGCGACAGTTCTAGTTCACCATCACACCCTCTACCTTACTACCAGGGCCCATGACCCTGGCTCCACTATATTTGGAGTTATGCCCCCTTTATACTAAGCAACTTAGAAAGTCGAGCGCGCTGTCTTCGGACAGCTCTTGTTATTTTGTGACAAACACTTATTCGGCATAATCCTTCTATGACGGCTCTTGTTGCCATTGGTTTTTGAGCTTACATTTCATTCTCTTTCAATAAAAACCATGTAACTGCAGCTTGTTTTAAGCTGCAGTTACAAGGTTTTCGTTGAAAAGCGACAATTTATGATTTATGAACTTGAAGCTAACAATACTTCTTTATCATGTGATCACTATTTCAGGCGAGTCCCCACGCTATCTACGGTATGCATATTGGTGTAACAGACAGCAGCACATTCCTGATTACCGGTGGCTCGGACATGAGAGTCAGGTTCTGGGACCTGAATTATGCTTCAAACTCCTTTATTATGGCTCATGCAGCCAGTGACCCTCACCAACAAACTTCAGTCAACTATAGGTGAGGATGTCTTCAATATCTTAGCCAAGCATGCGTTCTTTGATTGTCTGTCATATATTTTCAATAAATCAGTGCTACTGTTTTATAGGCCAATTTACAAATTTGCTGTAAACTTATAGATTTTGTTGTCATCATTGTGGAAACTCAATAGGGGCGTAAGTTGACAATATCATGATAACCATTCTACATTTAAACTTAATCTATGTCAAACTTGCTGGAATAGTTTGTTTGATCATTGGGAAGATACTGAAATTCATGACTGATTTGCTTCCATAGAAGTTTCAAATTACGTCATGGGTATCTTTTTCCACATACTATCTCAATTTTATCCTTTTCCATATAATATAATGACACATTTTGACATCTTACAGTGTAAACTGTAAAGGTCTAGGAAAACATTTTCGAAAGGGAAGAAATAACTTGTGATAAGCAATATCATTTACAACAATGCTTTCTGCCCAGAAAGACAAAAATGTAGAGTTCTATTCGTTTGAATTTGTTGTCTGCAACACCTTTGAATTTGGACCAATCTACAAAAGTGTCCTAAGGAAAAGGTTGATACATTTACAACAAAGTTTTCTGCCCAGAAAGACAAAAAAATGTAGAATTTCATTTGCTTAAAATTGTTGTCTGCAACAAATTGAATTTGGACCAATCTACAAAAGCGTCCTTAGGGAAAGGTTAACCCTTTCCCAAACAAGACCTGCTTTTCACATCCCTATTAGAAAAGGCTTGGGAAAACATTGAGACAAAAGAAGAAAATGCTGATAATCAGCATTTTCTCCTTTTGCCTCAATATTTTTTATGCCATATTTTACACAAATCCTACCTTTAAAAACATCCATTTTGTCATTTGTGGCAGTTTTCGAAGTGGGTCAACCTAAAGTTTTGTCGTTTGGCAAAGGGTTAATATATGAAATCTAATTTGGTTAAATTTCAGATCGCGGCTGGTTGAGGGTACAGAAGTGACAGAAGAAACTTACTCCAAGAATCGTGTAAACACCACGGACATTCCTAGTCGTGGACCAGAAACGCCTCCTTCTGGACATACGGACATTATCACAGACGTTAATTTATGTCGATCTTCACAGTGTCTTGTTTTGACCGCATCCAGAAATGGAGTTGTGAAAGTATGGAAATAACTTAACCCTCTCCGAAACAAGACCTGGTTTTGACATCCCTGTTTGAAAAGACTTAGGAAAACATTGAGACAAAAGAAGAAACTGCTGATAACCAGCAGTTTCTCCTTTTGTCTCAATATTTTCCTTTCTATTTTGTTCGCAAGTTCTATCATGAACAAGGTCCATTTGTCAGCCAGAGCAGCTTTAGAAATTGAAAATTTGAAAAATTGTCATTTGGGAAAGGGTTAAGCCTGTCTCACAACTGGTTGTTCATGCCCCTGTGAGCAGTCTGCGTCTAAAACATAGGCCTAATAGCGCATTGCTCACACATGCAAAGCACATGCAAAGTACTTCTCTGGTGGATGCAAACATGACGCAGAATTGACATTGCAAAGAATTGACCAGACAATTCTTCATTATGACCATTCTGTGTCTTTTTAGAATGCCAGGAGCAATCAAGAGCCTCTCTTACAACCCATCTAGCATCCTTATAGATCATGGGTCTTTAGAGATTTTTTTAAAAATCTCCGAAGACACACGATTTGTAAGCATGCACATATTACAGGTTTTAAAGAGAGGCTTTACAAAGACTGTTTCCACAGACACTGTATTCACCAACATTTCTAAATCCATTGTCTAAAGTAAAATTGCATTACAAGCCATCTGATTGGACGAGACTAATGTCTCGGCCAATTGGATGGATTGTTTTGTAATTTTAACCCATTACCACACAATGACTCTTTTTGACTCCCCACAAAATAAAAGCCATGGAAAACATCGTGGAAAATGAAGAAATTGCTTTTAACAAGCAATTTCTTCATTTCCCACAATGTTTTCCATCCAAAATGACCTAGAAATTAGAAATTCCGTTCACTAGAAATTGTTGTCTGCAGGATCTTTCAATTTGGACTGCCCAAAAATTTTGCCGTCTGGTAATGGGTTAAAAGTATACTTGGAATTAGACTGGTTGGTAAATACCACTCCAGATCACAAAATATGAAAGGCTGGTCCAAATTTAATTTAGATGTAGACAACAAAAAATAAATTGCAATGTTTTTTAACATTTGAAACGGAAAAAGAAAACATGCTGCTCAGCAGCATTTCTTTTCTTTTCCTTCAATGTTCTAATGATTTTGTTGTTAGCATTTCCTTTCAATTTTGTTGCTTGGAAAGGTGATAAATACAATAATAATTTAGTGATTTTCTGAATTACTAATCCTATGTGCAATATGTTGATGTAATCATAAAATGTCATGCTTTATTTAAGGTGAAATGTGACTTACTTTTTTTCATGAAATTGCCTTTAACCAATTACCACACAGTGACGCCTTTTGATACCCCACAGGATAAAGGCTTTGGAAAACATTGTAAAAAATGGACAAATTTCTTGTGATAAGCAATTTTGTCATTTCCCACTTTGTTTTCTATACAGAAAGACCAAAAATGTAAAATTTCAGCAAAAGTTGATGTCTGCGACTCAAAATTTCTGTTGGACCTTTAGTCTAACATTATTGGATAAAATTTTGTCAGGCTAAATAATCATTCAATATTGAAGATCAAAATAAGTGTCAGACAAAATAAGTGTCAGAGGGTCTAACTGACGGAAAGGGAAAAAATTGTGAGACTGAGGGAGATTTCATCAGACCATGAGTTGTTGGGATTTCATTGTCATGCCTGTTTGTGTTTATCTCATGGTCGTTTGGAGTAGACCCCCTTCTGCTTTTATAATGAGATAAAATCAAACAACAACAAAGACAAAAACACCAAGATAGTAATGAAATTAATGCAACTCAAAGTTTTCTTTGGTACCCCATTTTAGTAAAATTCCTTGAAAAATGTTAATGTTGGGTCCAACCTTAACCCATTACCATATGGCAAAATTTTAGACTGATCCAAATTGAAAGATGTTTCGGACAACAATTTCGATTGAATGAATTCTACATTGTTTTAATATTTGGGGTAGAAAACATCGTGGGAAATGAAGATATTGCTTGTCACAAGCAATTTCTTCTTTTTCCACAATGTTTTCCAAAGCCTTTACTGTTTGGGAAATTGGGGTGTCAAATGGTGTCAATGTGTGATAATGGGTTAACCCAGAACCACTTTTCCAGAGAGCCAAATTCTGGGCTGGTCCAAATTAAAAGATTTTGCAGGCCACAATTGGAAATGAATAGAATTTTAATTGTTTGTCTTTCTGGGTTGAAAACGAGGGAAAATGACTGCCACAGCATTTTTTTTTTCATTTTCCACAATGTTTTACAAAGCCTTTAATCTTGTGGGGTGTCAAAAAGCGTCATCATAAGGGAATTGGTTAAGAGGACTTTATGGGAATTTCCAAGTGGAATTGTTCATGTCTCAGTCATATTTAAAAAGAAATAAATAGACATTTGAACAAATTTTTCAAGGAATAAATTTATTTTCCTGGTTTCTTTGATTAGTCAATGTTTTGAATTCCCACAGAAATATTGTGATTGATCAATATGTTGAATACCTTTATAGTCTGTGGTGTTTCTCTGTTATATAATTAAAAATTTAATGTTATCAGGGTATTTTGTTGACATCATTTTATTCTCTACAGTTTGTCTGCCCATGTTTAACCCTTTACAGGCCTGTTGGAAGCAATTTCATATTGGCTAAAGCCCCAATGTCTGAATATTAGGGGGTAAATTGGTTTTTAGCTCCACTGGCCTTTCAGGCCAGCGGGCTATTGTCATGGCGGTGTGTCTGTCGTGCGTGTGTGCGTAAACTTTTTCTTTAAAAATCTTCTTCTCAAAAACTACTGGATGGATTTCAACCAAACTTCACAGGAATGATCATTGGGTGACCCTCTCTCAGATTCCTCGAAATAATTCAGATTGAACAAGAAAGTCTGGAGTTATCTGCCCTTTAATATCAAAATGTCAGTTTTGGCTTTTTATCACTCTATCAACAACAAATATTGACCAATCAATAGAAAATTTGGACAGAATGTTGGTGTCTGGTAGATCTTACATGAGTGTATATTTCAGTTTGATCAGAATTTCACTGCCTGAGTTAAGAGCTCATTTATATGGCATAAACTCAGCCAGGTAATGAGTAAAGTGTGAAATAGGTGGAAGGGTTACTGCTTGCAGTATATTTATCTTAAGCGGCCCATACACGATCAATATCATTGACAATATTATTGAGTCATAATATTGACAATATTTTTCTAGCGACCCATACACGATCAATATTATTGACAATATCTATTTAGAGAACAATCAACCATGGTTTACATAACGTCAATAAAAATATTGAAGAAAATATTTCAGCGATCGCAGATATTCGTCAATAGTATTGACAATCCTTCAATATTGCCCATTCACGGTCAATATTATTGTCAATACCAAATATTGACAATAATATTGTCAATAATATTGATCGTGTATGGGCCGCTTCAGAGGTATGAGGGGTGTATTTGGAAGTGCAGAGAGAGTCACCAAAGGGTCATAGTGAAGTGTTAACCCATTAGCAGATGGCAAATTTTTAGGCTGGGTAAATTCAAAGACCTTAACAGTGAATGGAATTTCACCCTTTCCCAATGGCAAAACATTTATTTGAAATTAGGTATATTTAGGAAGATCTACAATTCATAAGTAAATTTAGATCTATTTTGCACAAGGAAGATTTTCATTACCAGTATCATCCTAAACTGGAATTATCTCCCATTTCATTTAACCCTTTCCGAAATAGCAATTATCTGGTTAGAAACATAGGATATTAAGGAGTAATAGAATCAGTTGGCATGACGTCATAGCCTCACTTTCATTTTTTCATCGAGGGTACTTCCTCGGTCTATCGTTACGGGATACCATTTTTGAGGCAGCACATTTCAAAAATCCATTGTTAAAATTCATCAACAAAATTAAAGAATGTGATTTAAACTTTCTAACTACCAACGCATTTTTAATGATCAGGCTTAGTGGTCGAGATATTAATGCTGAAAGTTGGTAATGCTTTAACGAAAAAGACCGAAGCTTTCACCTCCACCGTATGAGTGCAGGTCAGCACTTTATGACTGACGACATTTTTGATTGGCTGAAGGGATTGTGCCGACCGAATCAATTGATAAATAGATTTAGATCTGTTTGGAAGAAGGAAAATATTCATTGCTAATATGGACCTAAGCTGGAATTTCCTTCAACCCTTTCTCAAGTATTAAACATTTAGTTTTACATTCTTCTTGCTCTAAGAACCACAGGTATTGAACATTCTAATCAAGATTTAGATTAAATATTAAATGAAGCTCAGGCCTGTGGAGATACTCAAGACCTTCAGGTCTTTCTAGTTCTCTTATTTTTCAGTGTAAGATACTGAAAATTTAGCATTTTTGGCCAACTTAAGGAGCTTAGCCCCCCCCCCCCCCCCCCAGCCCCCTGTTCCTACAGACCTGCTTTATCAGGCAGCAAAAAATTAAGACTTCAAAGATTCTGCAGGTGACAATAATGAATTTCAAGTGAATGAAATTTTACACTTTCTTTTTTTTTCAGGTAGAAAACTTTGTGTGAAATGAAGTTATTGCTTGTTACAAGGAATATCATTATTTTCTACAATGTTCTCCTAAGCCAATATTATATAGGTCTTCAAAAAGCGTCGTTGACCATTTCCCAAACAAGACCTGGTTGTGGCATTCCAAATAGAAAGGGCTTTGAGACAAAAGAAGAAAGTGCTGATATTATTTTCTCCTTTCACCTCTATATATTCTAGGCTTTCTTTTACACAAATCCAAATTATTTTTTAAATGTCCATTTTTCCGTCTGCATCAGCTTTCAAGTTGGACCACCAAATTTTTATGCTCCCCGAAAAAATTTCGGGGGAGCATATAGTCGCCATGCTGTCCGTCCGTCCGTCCGTCCGTGTGTCCGTCCGTCTGTCCGTCCGTCCGTCCGTCCACAGCCAGATCTCAGCAACCCTTGGCCCAAATTCAATGAAACTTCACATGTGAACTCCCTGGGATAATACCTAGAGACCTTTTTCTCCGTTTCTGAATTTGAGGCTGCGTCATGGAAAAAGGGGCCTTAATGTAAAAATTAGTTTTTCTCTAATTTCTCTTCATCTAATGGGCAGAATGTAATGAAATTTTGTACTTTTGTTGTAAATTGGATGTTCTAGACCATATTCTATAAATAATGTGTGTACACAAATGCTGTCATGGGAAAAGGGGGCTTAATGTATGATAGCTTTTATTTTGTGACAAACACATATTCGGGGAGCATAATCCGTCTCTGACGGCTCTTGTTTAATTTGTTAGTGCTATAAGCGCTGAAGCTACTTATTGCTGCAGTGGCGGATCTAGAGGGAGTTCTATGGGTTCAAACAACCCCCATTTGTAGTCTGTATATTTCATTTTCAAATAAATTCTGAAATTATAGGAATACCCAGCCCCCCCCCCCACACACACACACACACACACATTTGTATATTCGAACCCCCTTCACAGAAATTGTGGATCCACCACTGTGCTGGGGGTACGGTGAACTCGGCCTGAAAAAAACTCGGCCTTATAAAAACTCGGCCTATATACGAACTCGGCCTGTCGAACTCGGCCTCAATATAGGTTATATAGCACTGTTGTATATATTGAAATTACATGATGATATTTGATATAAAATATGATAGGTTTTAATTCATTTTTATATCGTCCGAATTATGTATTATTTAGAATTAATATTATTTAAATTTGTAATTAAATTAATATATTGAACTTATGTCATATTCAACTATGATTTTGATATTCGATTGTAAATGTTTGCATGATTATCATTATTGTAAATAAATTGTCTTTTAGGTATTTTTATTAAAAAAATTGTTATTAGTTTAAATTTGATTGTTTTCTATCTCGATGAATACAAACTGCAAAATGTTTGGTTGGTTCGTTTCTTTGGCTAGTGCAGTCTCCAAAACGGATGTTGTCGTAGAAAGAAATGTTTTACAATTTAGCATTGAATATTCAAATGCAAAATGAGAAAATGATGATAATCATAATTTTCTTGTTTTGCCTAAATTATTTCCGCAAGACTATTTATTAGGGTCCTCAAATACAAGGTATTGTTAGCAAAACGATTAACAAGTTATGGTACTTTAAGAAATTAAGGGTGTGAATCACACGCTACTTTAATTGCTACTTTGATTATTACGCATGGCTACTGTGAATGACGCGTGGCCACCCTTTACCTCAGTGATAAAATAATTGATTGTTTATGTGAATTACTGGTATTACTGATATTTGATTGAAAATTTCTTTGTTGTCGTCTTCATCATCTTTAGGTTTTGTTCATGTCTAAATTTTGATCGTCTAGTGGTGGCTAAAGATTTAATCTTTATGTCTATATAGGTTGGCACCAACAGTAAGGCTGGCAGTGGAACGAGCTTCTATCGAGGAGAAAGAAGAAGAAATACTGCGTAAGACAAACTCGACTTGACGAACTGTGGGACAGGTAAATAGCAGAAGACATGTCCACCAGCCCGTTCCTGAAGCGGTGCGGTGCCATCCACGCAATAACAGAAACTAGAGAACTGCAGGAGTAGTGAACGGGCAAATTTATCATGTCAATGTTTAAAGAATGAAAACATTGCAAGAAAGTTATGAAAATATTTGTCAAATTGATTTGAAAAGTTTTCTGAGCAAACATGACTTAGCTTTGACGTCCCTAATAGAATAGAATAGGCTTGGGAAAATATTGAAACTAAGAATAAAATGTTGATAATGATTAATCAGTGGTTCTCTGGAAACATCGAATAATTGTAAATGAAGTACTGACGGAATTCACATGATCATGCCCGACTTGCCCGACCTGGGTTTTGTGGGGGACAAACAATGGCTTTTTTCAAGTGAGCTTGCCCGTGGGCAAGTGCATATAAAGGGGATCATAATTTGATAAAAACGAAATTTTAATCTTTTTTTTTTTTTTTTTTTTGCTCACGATCCGTCTGAAAAATCCATTTCAATCAAATCACATTTTGATTTTAAAAGGTAAACATGTGTTTGAATTGTGTTCATTCAGTTCTATATGTTAACTGAAAATAGTTTGAGTTTATTGGGGTTTTACGCCGTTTTCAACTACCAGGGTCATATCGCGGCGGCTGGAGCACCTACTCATGGATTCCTGTTGTTTCTCAAACCAGTACTACCACAACACCCTTACCGAGCCTCCAGCTGCTCGCCCACTTAAGTTAACGATTTCAAACCCATTGGTGGGTGACAATTAACTGAAAATAGAGTTAAAATAAAGTTTAAATATCATTTTCCTGTATAGATGGGTTTTTTTTCTGGACAAGTAAACGTTGCCTTCGGACAAGTAGAAATTTGAGTTCAACTTGTCCAAGGACAAAAATTCCATATTTCCACACCCCTGGACTTCGCAACAAAACATTGTGAAATAAAAAAGATGAAAATAGAGAGAAAGAAATCGTAAATGTAACTTATAACATTTCATTTTTTCTCGCTAGTTTTATAACATTAATATTATAATTTAAATGGCATCAGGAAATTGTAGAGTAGACGTAGACCGATACGATCCTGCATCTTTTATGTTTAGTGCTTACACAGATTGTATCTAAATGTTTCAAGATTAAAATATGCTTTGTACATATCAAACATTGATCGATTTTATCCAATTTGTTGCTTATTTTTTGTTCTTTATTTATATAATTACAAATTATCAAACTGTCCATTATTATTGCTTTTATTAAAAACCGGACCTATAATGATACTAAAAATAATATAAAACATGCAGTTGCTGATAACAAACCACAGTATTTGACAGACAATCAAACAGTGAACATTAGCCACGCGTCATTCATGATAGCCACGCATAAAAATCAAAGTAGCAATAAAAGTAGCGTGTGATTCACACCCTTGATTTTTTTAAGTACCATAACTTGTTAATCGTTTTGCTAACAATGCCTTGTATTTGAGAAGCCTTATAAAATAGGCTTGCGGAAATAATTTAGGCAAAACAAGAAAATTATGATTATCATGATTCATCATTTTCTCATTTTGCATTAAAATATTACATGTTTCGATTATATCCATTTTGAAGACTGCAGCAGCCAAAGGAATTAACCAACCCAACATTTTGCCGTTTTTATTCATCGAGATAGAGGATAATGAATTTTAAAACAAATATCAATTTCGACTTTTCTCTCGATGTTTTCTCTGCGATATTCAAATTTTCTGCACTTGAATTCAATCTTTTATGTCATCTACAACTTCTGAAAATTCTAAAATCTCCATGTTTTAATGATAATAATGGATATATTATAAATTCAAGATAATACTTATAATAAGATGGTTTAACAAATAATTTAATATGAAATATTACTTGATATAAAAAAAATCGAAGGCATCACTATAATTTTTATTCACTATAATAAGGCCGGGTTCACCAGGCCGAGTTCGCTAGGCCGAGTTCGACAGGCCGAGTTCGTAATAAGGCCGAGTTCACTGTGAAAATTCCTCAATGTGGGATCAAATAAAGTTTAAGAATGTTATTAAAGCTACTATTTCCCAGATTTGGACCCAAAAATTGTCAAATACAAACGAAATGTACACTTTTTAAGTACAGTTCTCTGTAAAAATCATGCAATCACTGCTACATGGGGGTCAACGGATTTTATTGATATTTGGTAGGTTGGTGTAATATGTCTCCAGTTTTGCAAAAATGTTGAAAAAAATTCAAAAATTCAATTTCGGTAACCATGGCAACGACTTTTATACGATTTTTTTCTTGAAAAATGGCATTTTTTCTATATTTTCAGCTTAAATAACTCCCTTCTGTAGAAATCTAATTAAGAAACAACTCTGAAATATTGTCATTTAACTATTGAACAATTATTTGGAATGATTTTAAGTCGAATTCACACAAGCTTTTCAACATTTATTAAGGAATAAAAAGGGAGGTAATTCAAATTCAGACAAAAAGGGGGCTTTTTGGGTCAATTTTCAATGTTTATTTTCAAAAACAAAGGAAAGGAATAGATACAAGTTATTGGCATATATATAACACCTTCATGTACTTTACCGTCGTAGAATAAAAACAATTTCCAGGAAAAATCGAAATCAGAGATAATTAAGTCCGAAATGAGTAAATTTTCATTTTTTTACAAAAAATGACATTTTCAACCCAAAAAATCGAGTGAAACCCAAGCTAATATTATCAAGTCATTTACAAATATAAGAACCCAAAATGTCAGAGAATATTGCTATGTATGTACTTTTTTGTGCAATTTTTTCATTTTTTTTACATTTTCCGATCATTAAAGGGAGATAATTCAATTTTTGAAAAATCCAGAGTCAATGATTTTTATACATTATTACACCATTTAATCTTCAAAAATTTATTTTTTTGATTGATACACATAAAAATTAGTAAATATAACATCCTTAATTTCAAAGGGTCATATTTCTATTTGATTTTAAGTTTTGGTTACCATGGTAACAGATTTTATAAATTGAAAAAAAGTGGTCAAATAGCCCATAAATTGACACCATTTTGGTCTGTCTTTCTTCCTCTTGCAAGAAATATTTGTTATGAAAATTCAATTTTTATAAAGAAATGGTTGCCAAGGAAACCACAAACAAATCTAATCACCAGTTTTTATGCTGCTTTTGTTATAGAAAATAACTATTTATCGACTGTTTTTCAGTGACAATTGTTCACTTCTATTAAAACCATGATGTCAATTAAAAATGCCTATCATATCTAAAAGTTTATACCATATGTTACAATTTTAATATTAAATACATATAATGTTAGATCTAAAGTTTTGGTTACCATGGTAACAATTTTTATAAAATGAAAAGTGGTAAAATAGTTCATAAATTGACACCAAATTGGACTATATATCTCCATCTCGTAAGATTTTCTTTTCCTCAAAATTTGATCCATGTCAATAAATAATGCTGTAAAAATCTAAAAGCCCATTTTCAGACTTGACCAATACAAAAGGTGCTAATTTCACAAAAATACAGGCTATAAAGAATGGGATTTTGTAAATAATGCATTGAAACTTTTTAGACAAATGAGAAATTGTTCTATAAATCAACATATATCTTCTTTTTTCTCATTTATCTCAGGCGTTTTGTATTAGAGATGCCAAAACAAGGTCTAGTTTGGGAAATGCATAGGGCAAGCTAACTTAATCTCAAGAGATACAAATAAGAGAAATTGATCTGATTAAATGATTACGAGAAACTATTAAAGCAACGACTCATTTTTTCGCAATTTGATACCAAATTCATGAAGCGATGTCGAAAGTAGGTCAAAACAGTAGGCGTATTCGACTGAACCGTTTGTTAACTAATTGTTTTTCGTTACTTAACTATTTTCATTCGACTGACAGAATGACGTCATAAAATTAAGTAATTTCTTAACGAAAAAAATTCCGCGTTAAGTATGTCACGTGACAAAACAAGTAGACAAATCTACTAAAAATGTAGGTTAAATGCATTTCAATATGTACCTATTGCAATTTTATGGGCAAATCTGATTAAATATTGATAGAATTAAAAGGATATTTAATGATATAAAAAAGAAAGATGGTTTTTCATTTACGGACATACACGATGAGGTTTCATCGGGTGTTTCCGTTACCGAACAGTAACGGGAAATGCCGACGATGCACATATTTCAAAATGGCGGCATTCTCGTTAACTAATTCCGTATTTTGTATTCGACTGAACGAAAATCGTTGACTAATGGTGATGGTCTGCGCAGGTGGGCGGAGCTAAGCGTTACTTAACGAAAATGTTGCAGTCGAATACGCCTAGTAGGACATGCGACTTTCTTAAATGACGTCACAACATACATGATGACGTCATATTGAAATTTAAGTATGAATCTCGTTTGAATCATGGTCCGCGCTGTATGCGCATGCGCAACAATTTGAAAATAATTCTAACCCCATCAGTGATGGGGTTGAATTTAGGCTTGGATTCTCCCTAAATTCAGCTATCTGTCTTGTAATTTCGGCTCATTCTCTGTCTGAATCGCATATTATTAACCATCCCGAGGTGGTCAACACAAAAGTTTTGCATATTTTTTCAAAAAATTTCATTTTTTGCAATTAGACCATCTGTTACCGTCGCCCTTTAAAATGTAGATGCAACAATATTACGCTAAGCCATAGATTCGTTCTTGTGTGAAATTTTTGAAATATCACGTATATGTGATTTTTGCAGCACCGGGTCAATATGTTGTAGAGTACTTTTCGGTTTGGATTTAGTATATTCCCAATCGGCGTACTCTATTGTTTCCCTAGTCAACTATTTATCCGAAATATTGCGAGAGGCATGACGATCGATAATTAGTGATGTTAATTTTTAACTTCCTTTTATCTTACCGATCGACATTTAATGCTGTTATTCTCGTGTTTGCTCGTTAGTGAAACTGAGAAATTTGTGTTGGAGCAATCGGAGACGATGACTGTCATAAGCGCAGAGTAGAGGGCCAAGTGATTATGATAATCGGATGATGGCGGACCATTTCTAGCTAATTTTGTGATTGTCATCTTTCCATTTTGTTTCCAATGGTAAGACCATTTTCATATTTAGTCCATATTACAGGCATTATATGGCATCATGTAAATGTCCATGTAATTTAGCCTGCAGACGATCATTTCTTACAAATCTACAGACGACATTTTTCAGAGTGGTTCAAAATGGAAGCTTTAGCAGACGACAAAATAAAATGTCACTGTCTTGTGGAATAGTCAGATCTATTTATTACAAGGACAAAATCAATCTTATTGTCTTGTAGATCTAGATCTACGCAGTACTTTAAACCCATTAGCCTACCAAACAACAAAAGTCTAGATCGGTTCACAACTGCAGACTACAAAATGATGATAATAAAAATATAAATTGTTTCCAATGTAGCCAGGAAAATATTTAAGCAAAATAAGAGAATACTGATTTTCAGAATGTTTTTTTTTTTCTTTTGGCTCAATGTTTTCCCAGGCCTGGTTCATATAGATCATAATTCTATAAAAGCCAAGGTCGTCAATAGAATCAGTCGGCATGACGTCATAGCCTCACTTTCATTTTTTCATGGAGGGTACTACATCGGTCTTTATCGTTACGGGACACCATTTTTGAGGCAGAATATTTCAAAAATCCATCGTTAAAATTCAAAAACAAAGCTCTTTTTTTAAAGAATGTGATTTAAACTTTCTAACTACCAATGCATTTTTAATAATCGGGCGTAGTCCTCCAAATATTAATGCTGAAAATTGGTAATGCTTTAAGGAAAAAGACCGAAGCTTTCACCTCCACCGAATGAGTGCAGGTGCGCGCTGTATGACTGACGACGTTTTTGATTGGCTGAAGGGATTGTGCCGACCGAATCAATGGGGTTTCATATTAGATCTATTTATCTACATTCAGCTTCTAAATGCCCTTTTCAAGGAGAGGCAGTAACCCCCCCCCCCCCCCCTTGTTGGTCAAAAATGCCAAAATTTCTTTACTTTACACTGAAAATTCAGTGAAAATCCAATTTAGCCCCACCCCAATATTCAGACACTAGCCCAGCTTTAGCCACCCCAATATCAAATTGCTACCTACTGGCATGAAAAGGAGAAGAACACTGCCAAAAAATCAGAATTTTCTCCTTTTGCCTGAATATTTTCTGTGCTATATTCTACAAAAATTCTTTCTCTAGTAAGATCGAAATCCAATTTGTCCCAGTTGCCACTCTTCACTTAGAGCACCCTGAATTTTTGCTGTTTTGGAAAGGGTTAACCCATTACCCCCATTACCACACAGTTAGGCCTTTTAGCGCCTCACAGGATAAAGGCTCTGGAAAACATCTTGGGAAATGAAGAAATTGCTTGTGACAAGCAATTTTTCAATTTCTAACAAGTATTTCTATACAGATTACAGAAAGACCAAAAAATGTATTTCAGTCACATGAAATTGTCGTCTGCAACACCTTTGAATTTAGACCAGTCTAAAATCTTGCTATTTTGTAATGGGTTAAATTGCCATCAGTCCCTCATATCTGTTGCCCAAACATCACTTCATTTTGATCATGTTTTCATTTTGCTCTATCATGCGGCATGCAGTCAGTATTTGGGATCCAGCTTACACAGGTATTCATTCATGAGACCCAGAGTGGAGGGAGGTTGGTCCTTTTCCCAATCTGATTGAAATCCTGTTTTAACCCATTGGCGGATCTAGGATTTCTGTGAGGGGGGGGGGGGGTCAAATTTACAGATAAGGGGGGTTCTTTTTCCTATTTTTACACAATTTTGACTGAATTTTTGTATGAAAATAAATTATTAGGCCACAGAGAGGGGTTTGTTTGAACCTTGGAACTCCCTCTGGATCCGCCACTGTAACCCATTGCCAAACAACAAAATTCTAGGCCGATCCAAACTCAAAGATGTTGCAGACAACAGTTGTAAGTGAATGAAATTTTACACTTTTTGGTGATTTTAGCTAGAGATATTGTGGGAAAAGAAAAAAAATTCTTGGACTTTATCTTATGGGGTGTCAAATGGCGTCGCTGTGCCGTATTGGGTTAACTCATTCCTGCACGGTGACACTTTTTGATGCCCCAAAAGGAGAAAGCTTTGGAAAACATTGTGGAAAATAAAAAAATTGCTTCTATCAAGCAATTTTTTCATTTTCGACAATTTATCTCAAAAGACTATGTACAATTCCATCCACTTAAAATTTTCCTCTGTAACATCTTTGAGTTTGCAACACCCCTTAATTTTGTTGTTTGGAACACTGTTAAATTTTGTTGTTCGGTAAAGGGTTAAACTTTTGTCATGATTATTATGAAAGGGCAAGAGACATATTACCCTCTCCATTCTGTTCCTCTATAGGTAATTGTTGATGTAAATGCAAAACCTGGTATGTCAATTTTTGTGATTTTCAAAGTACATGACATTGTACAATCTTGTATGTCCAGTTAAAAGCAATTCTAGCAGGTTTTGAGATATTTTTGTTGATCAGTACTAATGAAACATTATTTCAATTATTTGTGAACAATATGTCCAACTTTCAAGTAAAACCTTTGTGTTTGTGAAAATTTATTACTCTTTTTTTTTTTCCTCCCCCTTTAAAATTTTCCAAAAACAAGATACGAGGTTTTGCATTAACAACGACGAACTATTGTTTAGTGCGCACCTGTGATCCCTCCATATTACATTGTATTCATTATTTTTATTTATCATTTAACCAGTAAGTTTTACAGATAGCTAATTACGAAACCACTCTTTTCATGCTGATTCTGGATTATTAAGAACAGGGGGGCTAGAAGGGGCTAAGCCCCCCCCCCCCCCCCCCCCAAGTTGGCACAAAATGCCAAATTTTCCTAATTTTACTCTGAAAATTTTTGGAAAATCTAATTTATTTGCATTAGATCTGCAATGTTTTTGTCAGAAAAAAAATGAGAAATCTTAAAACTGCATCTTCTTGATAAAAGGAAATTTATAAGTTTTCACAAATCAGGCACAGGCAAATAGAAAATTTGATCTTTTTTTCTTTTCTGCCTAGAATAATAATTCATGATCAGCATGAGAAGGCTTTATTATACCCCCCACCTACGAAGTAGAGGGGGGTATATTGGTTTCACCATGTCTGTCTGTCTGTCCGTCCGTCCGTCCGTCCGTAGACTTTTTCGTTTCCGTGCTCTAAGTCATGAACCGGTTGACCTAGGATCATGAAACTTTACACAGTAGTTGCCCATGACCCAAGGAGGTGCCCTATTGTTTTGGGGTCATGAAGGTCAAAGGTCAAGGTCACAATCGGACTTTGTTCAAAATCCGTTTCCGTGCTCTAAGTCATGAACCGGTTGACCTAGGATCATGAAACTTTACACAGTTGTTGCCCATGACCCAAGGAGGTGCCCTATTGTTTTTGGGTCACAAAGGTCAAAGGTCAAGGTCACAATCGGACTTTGTTCAAAATCCGTTTCCGTGCTCTAAGTCATGAACCGGTTGACCTAGGATCATGAAACTTTACACAGTTGTTGCCCATGACCCAAGGAGGTGCCCTATTGTTTTTGGGTCACAAAGGTCAAAGGTCAAGGTCACAATCGGACTTTGTTCAAAATCCGTTTCCGTGCTCTAAGTCATGAACCGGTTGACCTAGGATCATGAAACTTTACACAGATGTTGCCCATGACCCAAGGAGGTGCCCTATTGTTTTTGGGTCACAAAGGTCAAAGGTCAAGGTCACAATCGGACTTTGTTCAAAATCTGTTTCCGTGCTCTAAGTCATGAACCGGTTGACCTAGGATCATGAAACTTTACACAGTTTTTGCCCATGACCCAAGAAGGTGCCCTATTGTTTTTGGGTCATGAAGGTCAAAGGTCAAGGTCACAATCGGACTTTGTTCAAAATCCGTTTCCGTGCTCTAAGTCATGAACCGGTTGACCTAGGATCATGAAACTTTACACAGTTGTTGCCCATGACCCAAGGAGGTGCCCTATTGTTTTTGGGTCATGAAGGTCCAAGGTCAAGGTCACAATTGGACTTTGTTTAACATCCGTTTCCGTGCTCAAACTAAAGAACCTTTTGACCTATAGCACTTTTTTCAGTGACAAGGCGCTAGTGGGGGGTATTTGTCCGCTTTGCGACAGTTCTAGTTCATAATGGTGATAGCTTTAGCGTTCAAAACTCCCATAATCTACCCTGCCTTTGTCTATTTCTTGGAACCACATGTTGTTTTGTTGATGTTATTTGATCCCTTCGTTATTTATATGCTGACGGAAGTCACTTCATATATTTCTGTCATAAAATTCAAGCCAAATAGGCGGGGGGCCAGTGGGGCCTACCATGCACCCCCCCCCCCTAGACTTTTTGCCATGGGTGCCAAATTGTTCCTTAGGTCCTACTTGTTGAAAATCAGAGGTGCCCCCAAGAAAAAACTCATTCCCGCTATATGAAACAGCACCGTTTCCATGGCAACCCTTATGCGCTTTTGAGACAATGACAGTAGTTGAAAAAACATCAATATCTCTGCTTACAGATATAGTAGATCAGTAATTTTGGTATCAAAATGAAGGTTAGACATTGTTCTTGAATTTGGTATGTGCATATGCAAATTAGCTAATTTGCATATGCATGATTTTTAAGATTTAATTAAAAAAAATGATGAAATTTTCGTCGTTTTTTATGCTCCCCGAAAAAATTTCGGGGGAGCATATAGTCGCCATGCTGTCCGTCCGTCCGTCCGTCCGTCCGGCTGTCCGTCCGTGTGTCCGTCCGTCCGTCCGTCCGTCCACAGCCATATCTCAGCAACCCTTGGACCAAATTCAATGAAACTTCACATGTGAACTCCCTGGGTCAATACCTAGGGACCTTTTTCTCCGTTTGTAAATTTAAGGCTGCGTCATGGAAAAAGGGGCCTTAGTGTAAAAATTAGTTTTTCTCTTATTTCTCTTCATCTAATGGGCAGAATTTAATGAAATTTTGTGCTCATGTAATAAATAGGATGTTCTAGACCATATTCTATAAATAATGTGTGTACAAAAAAGCTGTCATGGGAAAAGGGGGCTTAATGTATGATAGTTTTTATTTTATGACAAACACTTATTCGGGGAGCATAATCCGTCTGTGACGGCTCTTGTTTAAAATATGATACAAAAATAAGCTATTACTCACTTAGCATGTTGGTTTTATTAATAATTTTGGTATCAAATTGAAGCCTAGACATCCCTCCTTAATCTACATTAGTCAGATAAGATATTTTTTGCATGCATGATTTTTAGTGAATTTTTGAAATTTTGACAAAAAATTTGCATATTTATGAATATTTGATATATATAGTTCTTCCAAGCCTTATAGAAGGACTTACTCTTTGTATTTGTTAAACTTCATTTACAAAATAGAATTAGGCATTTTAATGTCATTTTACTGAATCAGAGTGCATTAAATCATATTCTAGGGTGCGGTTTCCATGGCAACATATCTTGAAAAAGGGGTTTAGAGGGTATTATAGGAGAAAGAGTTTTTGTTCACTAAGTCCAGGATGTAGACTGACAATTAATGTTTTACATTGATGTTTAGACACACATCTTTACTTTTTAGATTAGTTATGCAAATTAGCTAATTTGCATATGCATAATAATGAAGAATTAATTAGAATAATCAATTTAATTAGCATCATTTTTCTCGAGTGTAGCTGGAAAATCAGATGTAGCTCTCATAGTTCTGAACATATATTTACACTTTTGGTATCAAAATAAAGCCTGGACAATTCTCTTTATTTTCCAAAGCAGTTGTGCAAATTAGCTAATTTGCATATGTATAAATTTGAAGGTTTAATCAGTATTTTTCATGAACTTTTCGCCATTGTTATAAAGAATTTAACAAAAGATTAAGCTATGGCTAATTCAGTTGATGGTGTACGGTTACAATTTAGGTTTCAAAAGGAAGCCCATACATTCATTCTTAATTTCAGTCATGCAAATTAGCTTATTTGCTTATGCACATTTTTTTAAAAAAAATATTTATAAATATTTCACCAATTAGGGAATATCTAATGCATACAGCGTTTTCAAACTGTATGGAAAGATTATATCATATTTATGTAAAATATCATGACAACAAAATAATAAAGCATTTTGAGGCTTTTTTAGCTCACCTGAGCACGAAGTGCTCGAGGGGAGCTATTGTGGTCACTCACCGTCCGTCGTCCGTCTGTCCGTCCATCCGTCTGTCCGTCTGTCCGTCCGTCAACAATTTCTTCAAACATCTTCTTCTCCAAAACTAACAGGCCAATTTTGACCAAACTTGGCAGGAATGTTCCTTGAGTGACCCTTCTCAAAACTTGTTCGCGGATTTTTGATTCGTCAAAAAATGTGGGCGTGGCAGGGCGGGGCTTATCGCACTTAGAGAAATCCTAAGAAAATTCTTTAAAAATCAACCATTGTTCCAATTTGAACCAAACTTGGCAGAATTGTTCCTTGAGTGACCCTCCTCAAAACTTGTTCTCAGATTTTTGATTCGTCAAAAAATGTGGCCATGGCAGGGAGAAAGGGGCTTATCAGACTTAGAAAAATCATAAGAAAATTCTTTAAAAATCAACCATTGGGCCAATTTGAACCAAACTTGGCAGAATTGTTCCTTGAGTGACCCTTCTTAAAATTTGTTTGCAGATTTTTGATTCGTCTATAAACATGGCCGTGGCAGGGAGAAAGGGGCTTATCAGACTTAGAGAAATCATAAGAAAATTCTTTAAAAATTAACCATTGGGCCTATTGGAAGCAGACTTTGCAGGAATGTTCTTTGAGTCTCTCTTTTCAAAATTGATTTTACATTTGTCAAAAAATGTGGCCGTGGCAGGGAGAAAGGGGCTTATCAGACTTAAAGAAATCATAAGAAAATTCTTTAAAAATCAACCAATGGGCCAATTTGAACTAAACTTGACAGAATTGTTCCTTGAGTGACCCTCTTCAACTTTTGTTAATAAATTTATAGTTTCGTCAAAAAATGTGGGTGTGGCAGGGCGGGTCTTATCTAACCAAGAGAAATTGTTAAAAAATTCTTCAAAAATCTTCTTCTCCTTAACCATAGTGCCAATTAAAACCAAATTTGGCAGGAATGTTCCTTGGGTGACCCTTCTTAAGATTTGTTTGCGGATTTTTCATTCATCCAAAATTTTGGGCGTGGCAGGTCAGCATTTGCCGGACTTGGAGAAATCATAAGAAAATTCTTTAAAAATCAACCATTGGCCCAATTTGAACCACACTTGGCAGAAATGTTCCTTGGGTGACTCTTTTCAAAATTTTTTCTCAAATTTTTTATTCGTCAGAAAAAATTGGGCGTGGCTTATCGGACGTACAGAAATCCTAAGAAAATTCTTTAAAAATCAACCATTGGCCCAATTTGAAGCAAACTTTACAGAAATGTTCCTTGAGTGACCCTTTTCAAAATATGTTAGCAAATTTTTTATTGGGCAAAAAAGTGAGCATGGCAGGGCGTGGCTTATCAGACTTAGAGAAATCATAAGAAAATACTTTAAAAATCAAGCATAGGGTCAATTTGAAACAAATTTGGCAACGATGTTCCTTGAGTGACCCTTTTCAAAATTTGTTTGCAAATTTTTGATTCGTCAAAAAAAGTGGGTGTGTCTTACACTTCTTTCAGGTGAGCGATATAGGGCCATTCTGGCCCTCTTGTTTTTTACAGAATTAGTTTGAATTACAATACTGAGGGCTTAGTGCAAAACTATTGAAACTATGTTTTGTAAAAAAAAATACAGGAGAGGGGAAAAATAGTGAGTTTCTTAAAATTAAACATTCAAAACAGTTTGGAATTCTAAATAACATTTTATTTATACAGAATTGAAACCAAATATTTGAACACATTAATTGTATTCCTTTCTTAGGCTTCAGAAAATTAAAAAAAGGAAAATAATCAAAATTCCATTTACAATAGTTTTGCATTAGGCCTGGATATGCAAGAAGGTGTTGTTTCCATGTAAATATGTTTTCTTTTTAATCTAAAAGCAGTTAGGGGTAGCAAGAGAAAAAGCATTAACTCACCAAGTTCTTGGTGTAGACTTACAATTTGGGTATCAAAATAAAGTCTGTCCATCTTCTATTTAGCATGTATGCATATAAGCTAACTTCTGATATAAACAGTGAATTTAAGATTCAAATTGTTGAATGACTTGATTATATTGAATATATGATGCAGCCCTAAAGTCAAGTGTTAATAGTTTGTATATTAATCTTTTTATATATATCTTTTTATGTATACCTTTCTAGCTGCCTGTCTGTATTATTTGTTGTGAAAAAATAAGATTGTTTAATTTATTTTGCTTAAATTTTGTACATGCATGTAGGGACATCCCACAAACACTCACCATTTAGCAACAAAATAAATGGTATGAATGTCAAGGTCATAAATCAAGGTCCGAACAATTGCTCAAGGACCCTGCATTGATACAACAGTGTTGCATCCTGTAAAATGGAAATTGTGCATTTTTTTTCTTTATTGGAGGAAAGAATAATGGGACAATAAAAGAATATCTTTAATTTACTTAATAAAACCTAAAGTCTTTCTTCTGTGTTTGATAGGGTTTCTCGTTAGAAGAATATTGAATGTGTTCTTCTCGTGCAAATCTCCAACTTGATTACCCGATATTGCTTTCCCGTATGATGCCTACAATCGTTTATGGCTCAGATCCATGAAGTGCAGATGTCAAAGTGATACATTACAATATCATGAACCTCATAACCCTGGCTTTCTCTCAAATGTTTGTCAGACTTCAACTTCTTGCCTCTCTTAATATGAATTTGTATGTGTCTTATGAAATGTATCCTCTGTCTAAGACTAAAAACATATTCAGTCTCAGTTACAACCGTCATAATGCTGTCTTCTCTTTCATTTTTGCTACAATATTTCAACTATTCATAACTTCTTGTTTAGGTTTGGAATACAGCCCATACAAGTAGGACTTTGAGTGAGTCCTTTCAGATCAGTAGTCATCTTTTATAGGTACTGTGATTCAAATGACTCTACTTTTTGACTAAGCAATTGTTACACTCAGTCTTCACCATCTACTAACCTATCAATGGTCTCAGAAAATCTGTTTCTTTACATTGTCAGACACTGTTATCTCTTTAGAACCTTTTATCCTCATCCCTTCTTTCATTTAAGATAAGGAATCTCCATTCATCTTAGCTGCATCATAGTCCTACTCAGACCATTACTTGGCCCATTGATCCCCTTCTCTCTAAAAATATGAAACTCTATGATTACTCTATGATCTCTAATATCTTTTGTAAGATTTAGTTTGAAGGTCGAGACGAAAAAATAAGTTAAAGGGGCCAATTCTCCTGCCTCATACAGCCGATTGTCTTCTCCTTTCACACAGGATGACTTCTCCAACTGTATACATAATCCATTGTTCCTTAAAAAAAGTCATACTCTTGACATGTTATAAAATTCCAGTCCTGTCTCTGCACATAAACTCACTCATTTCTAAGTTTCCTATTTAACATACAGGTGTAGAAGCATTGACCACTTCAATGAGCTGCCTTTTTATGGCTGTTTTCTCACTACCTTTTTCCATTTACTTTGCATAGCCGTGATAGCTCAGTCGCTAACGACCGAGTCTATCAATTCAGGGGTCGTGAGTTAGAATCCCTGCTTGGCCAATACACATTCTGACATTTGTCTCTCACCAATGGGTGGTAATCATCTTTGTGAGAAAGCAGTTTGAGGTTCCAATTCTATATTGTGGTAGTACTGGTGGAAAGAAATACCTGAAATCCATGCTAAGGTGTTCCAGCTTCTATAATATGACCATAGCAGTTCAAGTGGTGTTAAACCGCAATCAATCAATACATCAATCCAATTGTTCTTTTCATATGGGTGGTATATTCCTTTCTATAAGACCCCTCTCTGACAGTTGCTTCCAAGTTCTCCCTCATCTGCGCGTACCTGTAACATGCATGTTGTATTCTGTTTTATTACCCAATTGGATCTCTAAGCATATCCGTACCATCTGATACTCCTTTCCCTCAAGAGGGGGTTTTAAGTCCTCGAGACCATGCTGTTAGCGTAGCTCGCTTGAGCTGGTATTGGAGATATCCTGTGGTCGTATGTTGCTGATCTGAATAATCATTGTGGTATCATTTCGCTTCAGGCGTTTTAGGTTAGGCTTGGAAATGTCTCGCTTTTGTTAATCATGACACTTTTGGCGTAGTTTGAGTATATTTTGTCTCCTGTTTGGTAAGAGAGGCAAAAAATTGTTATTATTCTCCCCAAAGCCCTTCTCCTTAAAGACCATCTTTTATCATAAAGAATGCTCTTATCAGTGCTTTTGTACTCAATACATACTTTTTAGCCTACCTGTATCTGTTCTACCTATCTTTTTGAACCTTTGAGGGTCACAAGGACTGGTCACTTGTTATTGAAAGAAAAACAATGTGATAAGATGTACATGGAATTTCGGTTCAGGTCTATTAGAATTTCGGTTCAGGTCTATCATGTTACTTAAGGATCATGTTTGTATGGAGAGTATATATTGAGATTACTTCCTTGTGACAAGAAAATATTATATTTTCCCATTTTTTGTTTACTGAGGCGAGAGAAGTCACCCCCTCATATCTTTCTCCTCTCCTCCAGTTGCCTTCTATCACTAAATAGTTGGCTTGCACTTTAAGTTTCGTCGTTAACCCAATGTTCATGTCTAGTTGCATACTGGATAGTGATAGTTCAATGCCATCCATGCTCTCCTCTTTTGGGTAAATCAAAGGCAAACCCGCATTAATCAGAATTCTTATTTTTTTCAAACACTTTCTTCTTAAAAATAAATCATACTGCCAGACAGAAAGTCATACAAACATAAAAAGGTTACAAACTATTAATTCCAGAATATTTGATATCAAAATATAGCATGATGAAGTCCTTCAACAAAGTAGAATTTGCTATATCTCATAAGTATTAACAAATAGAAGATAATTTCATTGTATATCATCATTTGCGAGATAGCTTATGCAAGTTAGCTAATCTGCATAAGTGATCAAAACAATAAAGATGGATGTTTAAGCTTTATTTTGATACCCATAAAGTGAATCTGCACCCAGAACTTGGAGAGCTTTAGCTATTTCTCCTGCCCCCTAAACTGTTTTAAGGAAGATAATAATATGTTTCTATCCTTCTTGCATACTGTAATTCAAACTGATTTTGTAAAACAGCCTTAAAATGAAAAAATATGTGGTGAACATGAAGTGTTACATAAAAATATGTTTTAGTCCATCCATACAGCTTGAAATCACTGTATGTATGAAAATACATGTACTCCCAAATTTGAGATATTTCTTTACTGAAATTATTCAAAAAGATATTAAAAATTGTGCATATTCAAATAAGCTAATTTGCATCACTGAAAACCATGATGAATGTCTAGGCTTCATTTTGATATCCAAATTGTAACTGCATGTACACAACCAACTTAATTAGCTAAAGCTTATTTCTCTGTTTTATTCTTGATAGAAATTGCAAAAAAAATCATGAAAAATACTCATTAAATCTTTAAAATCATACATATGCAAATGAGCTAATTTGCATAACTGCATTGGAAATTAAAGAGAAAAGTCCATGCTTTATTTTGATACCAGAAGTGTTGATATATATTCAGAACTATGAGAGCTACATCTGATTTTCTAGCTACACTCGCGAAAAATGATGCTAATTAAATTGAGTATTCTAATTAATTCTTCATTATTATGCATATGCAAATTAGCTAATTTGCATAACTATTCTTAAAAGTAAAGATGGGTGTCTAAACATCAATCTAAAATATTAATTGTCAGTCTACATCCTGGACTTAGTGAACAAAAGCTCTTTCTCCTATAATACCCTCTAAACCCCTTTTTCAAGATATGTTGCCATGGAAACCGCACCCTAGAATATGATTTAATGCACTCTGATTCAGTAAAATGACATTAAAATGCCTAATTCTATCTTGTAAATGAAGTTTTACAAATACAAAGTGAGTAAGTCCTTCTATAAGGCTTGGAAGAACTACATATATCAAATATTCATAAATATGCAAATTTTTTGTCAAAATTTCAAAAATTCACTAAAAATCATGCATGCAAAAAATGTCTTATCTGACTAATGTAGATTAAGGGGGAATGTCTAGGCTTCAATTTGATACCAATATTATTAATGTAACCAACATACTAAGTGAGTAATAGCTTATTTTTGTATCATATTTAAAAAAAAACGACGAAAATTTCATCAATTTTTTTAATTAAATCTTAAAAATCATGCATATGCAAATTAGCTAATTTGCATATGCACATACCAAATTCAAGAACAATATCTAAGCTTCATTTTGATACCAAAATGACTGATCTACTATATCTGTAAGCAGAGATATTGATGTTTTTTTTAGCTACTGTCATTGTCTCAAAAGCGCAGCAGGGTTGCCATGGAAACGGTGCTGTTTCATATAGCGGGAATGAGTTTTTTCTTGGGGGCACCTCTGATTTTCAACAAGTAGGACCTAAGGAACAATTTGGCACCCATGGCAAAAAGTCTAGGGGGGGTGCATGGTAGGCCCCACTGGCCCCCCGCCTAAAAGTATTGCGCTGTTTACGAGAAATATATATTTTTGTATTAAAATCAAACAAACTGGTGTATACAGAAATTCAGATGTTTATGGAATTTGTCATTTCTGTCTCAACTTTAGAGGCATGTTTTTCGCTTATCAGCAACAACTTAGAAAAACTGACATCATTTATATGCATTAGAAAAATTAGTCTTGACATCAAGACATACTTTAACCCTCTCCCAAACAAGACCTGGTTTTGACGTCCCTAATAGAAATTGCTTGGGAAAACATTGAGACAAAAGAAGAAACTGCTGATAACCAGCAGTTTCTCCTTTTGCCTCAATATTTTCTGCGCTGTACTATACACAAATATAAACTTTGATGGCATCTATTTTGTCATTCGTAAAAGCTTTCTAAAAGTATCGCCCTAAAATTTGTCTTTTGGGAAAGTGGTAAAAAAGGAAATAGGAATGTGATGTCTCCCAAGATGTTTCTACGAGGGAATTCAAAACCATGTCTTGTTTGTGAAAGGGTAAAAATGTTATTTTTTATGGTAACACTACCCACCTTTGTGATTTAGATCATATGACTGTGACTCCAATAGGGAATGATTTTATCCGGTTAACCGTGATATAATTTCGGACAAACAATAGTATTTTGTGGGTGTTGTTATAAAATCTCGCAACTACGGCTTGATTCAAGCCATAGTTATGAGATTTTATAACAACACCGACGGTTTATAAAACTATAACGGTAAAACCAGTCTATTTTTAGCACAAAATTTTCTGCCATTGAAGTACAGAGTACCTCGTCGTACAATGAAGTAGAAATGATATTATTATCGTTTTTCAACGAAAATCTCGTAACTGCATCTTGTTTTAAGCTGCAGTTACAAGATTTTTGTTGAAAAGCAATGTTATATTACATACGGCTTCATTTACATGTAATACTTCCGTATCATTTTAGAAAAGAAGACAAAATCTACTCTTTGATGTCTTAACCTTTCCCAAAACAAGACCAGGTTTTTAATTCCCTGAACGGAAGATGGTCGGAACACATTGGAGGAAAAGAAGAAAACTCTGATTATCAGCATTTTCTTCTTGCCCTTCTATATTTTCTGTGCTATAGTTTGTACACTAATAATTTTATCAACATCTATTTTGTTTATGCTGCCACTCTAGAACCATCCTAAAATTTGCCGTTTGGGAAAGGCTTAACCCTATCCCAAACAAGACCGGGTTTTGACGTCCCTAATGGAAAAGGTTAGGGAAAACATTGAGACAGTTTCTCCTTTTGTCTCAATATTTTCTATGCCATATTTTACACAAATTATATCTTTAATACCTTCCACCTTTTCATTTGTGGCAGTTTTTGAATTTGACCACCCTGAAATTTCGCTGTTTGGGAAAGGGTTAAGTGATGTTTATTACGCTAAATTTCTGTTATTGGCAATATTTCTTTAATTACATGTACTTGGCTTGATCTTGAAAGAATTCATTAACTTTATGACCCTACTAAGTGTATTGGTTATGCCTAGTATTGATTCATGAAAGATGAAATTATACTTTGAAAATGTTTCTCAAAATTTCTCAATGACTTGAAAGAAATTTTAAAATTGTAACCTTTCACTTCTCTATATCATAATTTTGTTAATTGAGACAAAAATTAATCCATTGTTTTTCTGAAATAATCCATTCCCATACAATCACGCCTTTTGATGCCTCATGAGATAAAGGCTTGAAAAATCATTGAGGGAAATGATGAGATTGCTTGTGACAAGCAATTTCATCATTTGATTTCTCACCATGTTTTCTACTGCAAAAGAAGAAAAAATGTTGATTTTCGCTTGCTTGAATTTGTTGTCAGCCTTAAATTTTGCAGTCTGGTAATTGTTTATCCTTTTCACAAACAAGACCTGTTTTTGACGTCCATAATAGAAAGGGCTTGGGAAAACATTGAAACAAAAGAAGAAACTGCTAATAACCAGCAGTTTCCCATTTTGTCTCAATATTTTATGTGCCATATTTTACACAATTCCGATCTTTAATAACATCCATTTTGTCATTTGTGGCAGTTTTTTAGGGGACTGCCCTAAAATTAAATAACATTGTGATGTCAGCAACAGTAGAGAGGTGGGTAAAGGCAGTCTAATTTTGTTATTTCAAATCCAAACTCTGTGTTTTGGGTACTCATTGAAATTGTCTAGATGAGATTATTCCAATTAGTACCCACAGCATAGGGTTTGAAAAACAAAGAATGAAATTTTGTAATTTGAAAGGCCATTACCCCCTTTTATCTGTATAGTTAGTAAAATTTCGCCTAATGATGATTATGTTATGAGACTCGGAATGATCAATACTTGCCAGCAATCCCACGCTGTCAAGCAGAGTTGATAGTTTCCGTAAGCATTGTGACTGTATTCTGCGTGTGTTCCTGGTGTCAATACGATGGACAGTTTCTAAGAATATTTAGAAAACCATTGAGGCATGTGATTACCTAAAGGCCAGGTTCAGGGGAAAATATAGTAACTATTATATAATTGACCAAATGCCGACTGTCAATCAAAAACATCGATTAGCCAATGGACGATCAGAAAAATGTCATGCCCCAATTGTTCTTCGTTGCACATGTTGTTGTATTGATTTATCGACTGACAATCAAAACAATCGACATGCCAATGTCAAAGAATTTTGTGCTAACAATAGACTGGGTTTACCGTCATGTTTTGATAAACCGTCGATGTTGTTATAAAATCTCGCAACTACAGCTTAAATCAAGCCGTAGTTACGAGATTTTACAACAACACCTACCAAATTCTATTTTGTTTGTCCGAATTTATGTCACAATTAACTGGATAAAATCGTTCCCTATTAACGATCACATCCCCATTGTTTGTCTTAAATTCTATGGTGGGCGGAGCGATCTGTCGATTGGCATTTGGTCAATTATCTCTGTGATTTTTCTGCAGATGTCGGAGCAGAAATACACTCGTACACGGTTTGAGGAAGATGAAATGTCGGGGGCTGGTTCTCCTCAACCCATGGAATACAACACAACCGTCGTGCTGAAACGGGGACCAAAGTTCATGAGGTATGACATATCAAATGTCAAATGTTTGATTAGAAAAGTAGCAATTATTGTGCCTCTATATAACAAATTAAATCAAAAGCAATTCTTTTAGATTTATAACCATATATATTCACTACATAAGTTTAGCCCATTCCCAAACAATACCTGCTTTTTGTGTCCTTATATATATATATATATATATAAGAAAACAGTTGTGAAAATATTGAGGCATGCCGCAAATGAAGAAAATTCTGATAAAAGCTGATAACATGGTCCCGCTTTGGATCTGCGCATGTACTTTATATGGTAGGTTTGAAAGAAAAAAAGATGATATTCCAGAATCTATATTTGCTGAAATATCACAGCATGAAGTTTTGACATTTTCAAATGTCAAACTATCCTCTTGTTAGTTTTGTTTTTGTGACAGTAGATTTATCACAAAATATTTTCAAATGTTATCTCTGAATGCAAATGGGATTTCCTAGAATTATGTACTTTAACCCTTTCCCTAACAAGACTTTGTGTTGACAGCTGTAATAGAAAATTGAGAAAAAAGAAGGAATTGCTGAGATAATCCACAATTTCTCTGTTTGCCTCAATATTTTCTCTGTATAATTATGGACAAATCATATCTTTATCAGCACCCATTTTGTTGTCTGCTGCAGCTTCAAAAGTAGAAAACCCTAATATCATGTTGTTTATGAAAGGGTTAATGAAAAGCGATTTTTGTCAATGAGGAAAAAAAGACAATATTTTCTGTCCCATTTCAGGGGTCGAAGCTGGTTAGAGTGTATACTACTTGGTCTACTCGGAATTTTCACTCTGATCATCATCATTTTGGCTGCTGTACTATCTAGTAGGGACCATCAAATCACGACCTTGAAACAAACAGGGTCAAAGGTCATAACTGTTGACAAGGTCAAGGTCAATAGCAAGCCAAGTGTGACCTACGCCCCTGACAAAGAGAAAGACAAGTGTCCAAGTTTATGTGTGACGCCAGCATGTGTGACGGTGTCGAGTACTTTGATTAACTCGATGGATACGACAGCCGATCCATGCACTGATTTTTACCAGTATGCATGCGGAGGGTGGATAGATAAACACATTATACCTTCGGGTCATTCACGATGGAGCTCGTTTGGTGAACTCTGGCAGGACAATCAAGAAGTCATGAGAAAAGTCATAGGTAGGTAGTTGTTAACCCTTTCCCAAACAAGACCTGGTTTTGACATCCCTAATAGAAAAGGCTTGGGAAAACATTGTAACAAAAGAAGAAATTGCTGATAACCAGCAGTTTCTCATTTTGTCTCAATATTTTCTATGCCATATTTTACACAAACCATATCTTTATCAACATCCATTTTGTCATTTGTGGCAGTTTTTGAAGTGGATCACCCTAAAATATTGCCATTTGGGAAAGGGTTAAAGTGAGTTATTACCGATTTCATTTGACAGGACACAGCATTGTGTAAGACATATTCATAGTTTGCTTATTACATAACATTGTACATCAATAAGACTTACCGTAAATTATAATTCACAGATAAAAAAGGATTGCAAAATATGACTGAACTAGTTTTAGGAAAAAGCTCAAGTCTGTATGATATTAAAAGCTAAAGTTGCGCCAAGTCAAATAAAATCAGTAATACTCATTACATGGAAAAAGGATTTCTTTTACAGAGATAATGTCTTAGAAATTTTCACCTTGAATCAGTCTAAAATTTTGTCTTATAGGAAATTATCATTTCATGAGGCGTATCAATTTTGTATTCATTCTTTTTTGAGGCTTACATAATTGTTTTGTGTTAGTATTTACAGTGTTTTTGTTTTCAGAGAAGCCTCTGAATGAAAGTGACAGTGATGCAGAAAAGAAGGCCAAACTTTACTATCTATCTTGTCTAGATAAAAATAAAACCATCGCTAAGCTTGGTGGCAAGGCTCAGTCAGTGGGGTTTTATGAACATTACAAAAAGCATTTTAAAAAGCTATCACCCCCTCTTATCTGCATCTTTGCAAGCCAAGGATTACGCCTCCACTTTGTTCCATCATAAGGGACAAAATGTAGGTAGATTCCTTGGCTTGCGAGAATGTCTTATCTTATTTTATGAACAATAAATGAGATTATAGCATTTTAAAAAGCCATTACTCCTTCGTATCTGTAGCTCTGGTATTTTTGTTTACAGAGAAGCCTTTAAATGAAAGTGACAGTGACGCAGAAAAAAAGGCCAAACTATACTATCTATCTTGTCTTGATAAAAATAAAACTATCGCCAAGCTCGGCGGCAAGCTACTCCAAGGTCTCATATGAGACCTTTTGACACCTCATAAGAGAAAGGGTTTGGAAAAAATTGTGGGAAATGAAAAAATTGCTTGTGACAAGCAATTTCTTCATTTTCCACAGTCTTTTCTAATTTGAGAGTCCTAAAATTTTGAAATTTTGTCAAGTTCAAAATGTAATCTGCATCTTCTTTGAAAAAAAAAATGATTTGGACCAATCCTAGTTATTGCTGTTTGGGAAAGGATTAAAGGCTGCAGCATTGTTAACGTCAGTGTATTTTTGTTTACAGAGAAGCCTTTGAATGAGAGTGACAGCGATGCAGAGAAGAAAGCCAAACTTTACTATCTATCTTGTCTTGATAAAAATAAAACCATCGCCAAGCTTGGAGGGATGCCTCAGTGGGGTTTTATGAACAATAAATGAAAAATTTATTTATAGCATTTTGAAAAGCCATCACCCCTCCCCCTCGTATCTGTAGCTCTGGTATTTTTGTTTACAGAGAAGCCTTTAAACGAGAGTGACAGCGATGCAGAAAAAAAGGCCAAACTTTATTATCTTTCTTGTCTTGATAAAAACAAAACCATTGCCAAGCTCGGCGGCAAGCCGCTCCAGGGTCTCATACGAGAGAAAGGCGGCTGGGGTATCTCTAACAAGACCGGCTTTTGGGACGTCAAGAAATTCGACTTTCAGACGACGATTGAAAAGACCCAGGTGTTCGGAATTCTGTTCTCATTTTATGTGAGCGCTGATGAGAAAAATTCTTCTCAGAACATACTAGAGGTATGTAGTTTGTGTGTACAATCTATTTCAATATGCATTGTAACAGACTTGTCCAAATTGAACGAAGATGCAGATAACATTTTAAAGTTGATGAAATTTTTAATTCTACACCAGTCCTGTCTTGGACGAAAGTTTTGTACACAATTAAGTATTTATTTGTCACAAGTTTTCTTGAACTTTTTCTTTAGGGCTGTCAAAGAGCGTTAACATGGGTTAATGCTCAAGGTCCGAATATATTCATAGTTTACCGGTTTCCATATTGTGTCAAAGCTGACGATTACAAAGCCTTTGGGTCTCCTTATAATTATGCTATGTTAACCTTGGGACAATTAGGAAGTAAAACTTTGAATTGGCCATGAAACATTTGAGCGAATAGTCCAATCAGATAAGTGCTCTTTTAACCATTTCCCAAAGCATCTATTCTAAAGCTGATGTAGACAAGAAAATGATTGTTATAGGGTTAAATCACGCTTTTAAGGTCGTTAACATTCGCAGAGGCCTAAGAAATATGTTAATGCCTGAATGTGCAGCACGAGGGACGTTTCCATATTTTTTTGCGAATGTTAACGACTGAAAAATACATGAATTGACGCTATTATTGCATAAAAAGCATAAAATTCTAATGATTACTTACCCCAAACCCCTTGATATGTGTGAAAAATGAACTGATGTGAGATAAAAAATGTCCGCCGTTGTTGTTTTGTTCTGATGAATCTTCCAAGAATTTTTTGTTGTGCGTGAATACGATGTTTCGTCATAATTTGGCGACAAGGGCAAACATTGCTTATTTAACGTAAGACATTGAGGATTTTTCGTGAAAAGAGACAATTATTTATTTTGAAGGGTCAAATCAAGGATATTTCAGTGCAAAGCGGGTCCGATATCGCACATGAATCCCAGAATAACGACCGGTTTTCAGGATATCAGCCCGGTTTCTTCTAGTTTTTCAATGCTGAAAACACACATTTTATGCAATAATATGTTTTACTGAAGGTGAAATTTGGGAATAATATAGCACAGAAAACCTTAAGCTTTGTAGGTTTTAACATCTTGTTTTCTGTTTACAGTTCGATCTTGGTGGACTGGGCCTAGAGAGAGATTTTTATCTGAACAAGACTATAGATGAAGATAAGGTATGTAAAATTAACCCTTTACCAAACAAGACCTTGTTTTGACGTCCCTAAAAGATATGGCTTGAGAAAACATCGAGACAAAAGAAGAAACTGCTGATAACCAGCAGTTTCTTCTTTTGTCTCAATATTTTCTGTACCATATATTTCACAAATCCTATCCTTAAAAAACAGTCATTTTGTTTTTTGTGGCGGTTTTTGAAGTGGATCTCCCTAACATTTTGTCATTTCAGAAAGGGTTAGACCTAGTAATAGGGGCAAACCTTGTGCTAAAAATAGACTGGTGCTACCAGTTGTATCTGATAAACTGTGATGTTGTTATAAAATCTCATAACTGCTGCTTGAATCAAGCCGTAGTTACAAGATATTATATCAAATTCCATGAAATACTATTGTTTGTCCAAAATTATGTCATGGTTTACTGGATAATATCATAGACTATTGGGAAAGACTTTTCTCAATGGGACAAGGTTTCTTCCTTCTAGTGAATCAGTGTTAAATGTTTAGGGTAATATTGCTATAATTTTAAATATTCCATTGAAACTAAAAAAAGTAAATGATTTTTACCAGCATTTTCTAATCTTACCTCTGTTTCTTCCCTTTGTATGTCCTGTTTAGTTTATTCGAAATTAAAAGCTTCAGTTTAGAATTTGTATAGAAAGCTGTTAACACAGCTAAAATATGGACAGCATATCAACTGCAAAATTGATGGGACTTAGATCCTCTCATTGGCTGAAAAAATGTGATATTTCAATGTGACCAATGTGCATGTAGACAGAAATATTAATCAAACAGAACATTAAACATTAACATGTTGAGTTTTAATTGATGAATTGCCCCCTTGTATGTTACAGGTACTCAGTGCCTATCTTGATTACATGACCAAAGTTGGAGTTCTGTTAGGAGGAGAAGAAAACGATACTCGGGCACAAATGAGAGATGTGATCGAGTTTGAGGCGGACCTAGCGGAGGTAAACGGAAATATTTATTGAAACAAATATTTTCTATCACTAAAATTATGAATCTTGATTGCTCAGTCAGTAGTATTGAAGTTGCAATAGAAATTAGAAATGGTTAAATTAATACTCAGATGAGCTATTGTGGTAACCTTTTTGTCTTGATGTCTATCTGTCTTTATGTCTGGCCACAATTTGGCAATAACACTCAAGCATCCACAATAACTGTCAGCAAAATTAAGAAATTTTATCCAAACAAATAAGATCATTATGCTCTCGGATAAAGATTGCGAGCCTGATCAGAGGAAAAAGAGCTGATTTATGTGCCCTTCAATTTGATACAATTGATGTTCATATGTTTTCACTGTAGCAAAAAAATAGTTATTAATCAAGATAATATTTGGAGAAAATGCTGAAGACCTTGGGATCTTGCATTGGTTAATTTTTTTAGTGAGATTGGAATTACACATTAAAATTAAGATTTTACAAAACTGTTGAATTTGTCTTTGCTTAATTTTAAGTTAGCATCCTCGAATATTGAATAATCAAGACAAAATGTGTCTTAAATCTTGTAAAAGTTTAATTTTTGAATGACACTTTGAATCCAGTTGGTCAACTACCCTTTAATTTGACAATTTGGCGATTGACGTTTACACAATTATATATCTTCTTTATTCTCCAAACTTTAGCATGCACATTTCCCAAATTTCATAGCCATAATTAGTTGTCAGCAAAATCTTCAATTTGAATCCATCCAGTCATGGAATAATTACAGTGTCTAATCATGTGGCTCAGAATTTCAGAAAATCGTCAATATTTTTGTCAATACTTGACCTATTTGAATTTGGTTTGAAGCAGAGAAGATGGAAAAATGCCAGGAAAAAAGCTGGATGTGGTGGATTTTAGAAAAATCAACTGCTAGAATAATTATTTAAGATCAACCAAATTTCTGGTTGATCTTCAATAACTTTTTTATCAGTTGAATTTTTTAAAAATCCACAATGTCCATCTAATGCATGACATCTGTTCACCTTCTTTGCTTCAAACCAAATTCAGATGGGTCCCGTATTAACAAAACTAATGAAGATTTTCTGAAATTGTTGTATCACATGATTATCCACCTTGATAATGTCTGTATTGTTTGTTATAGATAACCATTCCAAATGACCAAAGAAGAAATGATGCACAGAAGTATAACAAAATGACCATAAATGAACTACAGAACCTTGCACCTTTTGTAAGTTTGGATATTGTCAATTGTCTTCACCCTTTCCCAAACGGCAAAATTTTAGGGTGATCCACTTCAAAAACTGCCTAAAATGACAAAATGGATGTCATCAAAGATAGGATTTGTGTAAAATATGGCACAGAAAATATTGAGACAAAAGGAGAAACTGCTGATTATCAGCAGTTTCTTCTTTTGTTTCAATGTTTTCCCAAGCCTTTTCTATAAGGGACGTCAAAACCAGGTCTTGTTTGGGAAAGGGTTTAAAAAAAATTGTAACTACAGCTTTTACCCTTTCTCAGAATAGAATTGATTTTGATGTCTGTAATAGAAAAGGCTTTGGAAAACATTTAGGCAAAAGAAGAAAATGCTGATAACCAGCATTTTCTCCTTTTGCCTCAATATTTTTCTATTTATGTCATGCAATAATCGTATCACAAAATTATCTCGAAATGACCATAACTGTACTACAAAATCTTACACCATTTGTAAATTAACCCTTTCCCAAACAACTATTTTTTGGGATGGTCCTATTCAAAAGCTGCTTGCTACAGATGACAATATTGATGTTGTTAATGTTAAAGATATAATTTATGTAGAATATAGCTCAGAAAATGTTGAGACAAAAGGAGAAACTGCTGGTTATCAGCAGTTTCTTCTTTTGTCTCAATGTTTTCCTATGTCAATTCTATTAGGGACGTCAAAACCAGGCCTTGTTTTGGAAAGGGCTAAGATATGTGTTATTATCCAGGTTCTGGCTCAATTTTTTATGCCCCTGTATTGAAAAGTTGAGGGCATATTGTTTACCGCTGTCCATCTGTATGTCAATCCATCCGTCTTTTAGTCTGAAACTTAATATGAAAACTTAATCCATTTCAAAACAAGACCTGGTTTTGACGTCCCTAATAGAAAAGGCTTGGGAAAATATTGAAACAGAAGAAGAAACTGCTGATAACCAGCAGTTTCTCCTTTTGTCTCAATATTTTCTGTGCCATATTTTACACAAATCCTATTTTTTGTAACATCCATTTTATCATTTGTGACAGTTTTTGAAGTGGATCACCCTAAAATTTTGTCGTTTGGGAAATGGTTAATCCATTCCCACACAGTGACACTTTTTGACACCCCCACAAGAAAAAGCTTAGGATAACATATTGGAAAATGAAGAAATTGCTTGTAACAAGCAATTTTTTCATTTTTCACTATGCTTTCTAACCCAAAATAAAAAGATTTTAAGTAATTTATTAACTTGATATTGTCATCTGCAACACCTATCAAATTAATATGTTCCAAAATCTTGCTGTCTGGTAATGGGTTAACATGGGCCTTTTTGGAGGCATTGGTGTTTCACAAACACATCTTGTTAGTTGATGGGATTAAAAAAATGAGGGAAAATTTGTGTTTGGATCTGTTAAGTTAAAAAAAATTATACAGAGGAGAAATCATTTATGGAAGAGGTGAAAGTGTTGGTATTCAAAAACTTTACAAATTGTTTTCAATATTTTCTAACCTGCAATGTATATGATTATTTTCAATTTTCACCTAGGGATTAGGAATTATCAGTCTAGGGAGCAAGCACTCTTCTCCAACAATACTCCCCAATACATTACAGAGGTTACTATGACATATTAAATATGTCAAAAGTCTGTATAGAGCGTGCACGCATAAAATATATGCGTTGACGCATAAATTTTATGCGTCAATATGCGCGTTGACACATAAAATTTACGTGAGCTGATGAAAATACATGTGTCGATGCATAAATTTTACACGAGTAGGAGTAAAAAATGTGAAACAGAGGCTGTCCAATGGGAGAGGCGGTTAGAAACCTTTCCCTTTATACCATGAAATTGATGGATGAAACAAAGGATCTGATTGGTTTATAGATAAAATATGCATTGACGCGTATATTTACGCGAGCAGTTGAAAATTTATGCATCGATGCATAAATTTTCAACTGCTCGCGTACATATTATGTGACGACGCATAATATTTACGCGTTAACGCGTATATTTCATGTGTGCACGCTCTAAATAGACTTTTGACCCATTTGGTATGTCATAGGTTGCCTGGCTCCCAAGAGAGCAATATCGCATACTTGTTCTCGATATTATAGTCTAAGATTGTGTTGTTTCAGAATTCAGGATTATGCTGTTTTTCAGATGAATTGGTTACAGTTTGTGAATTCCATGTTATCGCTTGGCAACCTGACAGTGAACGCCTCTGAGAAAGTTGTAGTGTATTTTCCCAAATACTTTCAAAATTTGACATCACTTGTGCAGAATACCCTCACTAAAAATAATGGAAAAAGGTAAAGAAATTTGTTTTAATTTTCAACCTTTTAAACATAAAGAAATTAGACTGTTTCAATTTGAAAATGAACTTCTGTTTACATTCTTTCACATATTTAGTTGAAATGTTTACAGAATGTTGCTAGAGAAATGATCTTACACTAATTTATATTTAGCAATAGGTTATGTAAGTCTTCTTTGGGAAGGCAGGGTGGAGCCTAGTAAATAGTTAATTGTATTTAAGATCCAGGTAAAACAGATTTATTGATTATCGGTACATGTATTTATTGCAGTACATTCTTTCAATTTTGAAATATTTTCACGCTCATGATGCATGCTTTTCTCTTACATTGACCAATATATCAAGAAGTAAACTTATTGGCTTAGCCACACCCTGTAAGGTGAAAATTTTAGAATATTATCTCTTATTGATAGCTGTCATGATGCTTTCAGCCAAAACAATTTGGGAACAGCATTGATTTGTTTTTACAGAATTATGAATAACTACATGATATGGCATGTGGTTAAGGCCATGACTCCTTACCTCTCGGACGATTTTACAAATGCTAGGAATATACTTACAGAAGCCCTATCAGGTATGTTAACCCTGTCCCAAATCTTAAACAAATCCAAATTAACCCATTCCCAAACATTGACGCTTTTTGACGCCCTTAAAGATAAAGGGTTTGGAAAACATTGTGGAAAACGAAGAAATTGCTTGTGACAAGCAATTTCTTCATTTCCCACAATGTTTTCTACCAAAAAAGACCGAATATTTTTAAATTTCCTTAACTTAAAGTTGTCATCTGCAACATCTTTGAATTTGGACCACCCTAAAATTTTGTTGTTTGGTAAAGGGTTAAAAGGAATTGCATTTGACAAAATTTAACCTTAATCGTGTAGAAATCTCAATTTTGTTGCATAGAAAGCTGATTATTAGCTTCTGTCTTCCAAAGATTCTTTATTCCAACAAGATTTCTAAATCCATATCTAGTGGCGTCATCAAAAGGTGACACTATTTGGGAATTTGAGTCAGAGTCTGTTAACCCTTTCCCAAACAAGACCTGCTTTTGACGTCTAATAGAAAAGGCTTGGGAAAACATTGAAACAAAAGAAGAAACTGCTGATGACCAGCAGTTTCTCCTTTTGTCTCAATATTTTCTACGCCATATTTTAAACAAATTCTATCTTTTGAAAATAACGTCTACTTTGTCATTTGTAGCAGTTTTTGAAGTGGATCACCCTAAAATCTTGCCGTTTTGGAGAAGGTTAATTTTACCCATTCTCACATAATGATGCTTGTGAGGCTCCAGCAAGATGGAGGAAAACATTGTGAAAAATTAAGAAATTGCTTACAACAAGCATTTTCATCATCTGTCACAATATCCGCTATCAAGGAAGAGCAAAATTGTTTAATTTAACTGATAAAAATTTTACTATAACTATGAAATGGAAGCAGAATTCATAATTTTGATTCATTACTTTTGAATTCTTGAAGAAAACATCTTTTTTGAAACATGGAATATGATTATACATGCAAATCAAAACATACCGTAATTATTCTAATAAACGCCCGGGCGTTTATTAGAAAAGTGCTTGATAGAAAAGTTGGGGGTGGGCGTTTATTAGAGGTATTCTGATTTTGATGGTCAAAACATGCGAATCAAATGTCAATTCATGGACTTGAAGTTGATCAAGTAAACATTTGCAAAATTTTGTTACAAGGACAGTAAAATTCGATTTTTGGATGAAATTCCTTCGTAGTAAACAGATTGGGGGACAGGAAATCGTCTGTTTCATTGCTTCTGGAAGTGATCTTTGTTTATGACTTACATGATTTTAATCCGAAATTGGGGGATGGGCGTTTATTAGAATCACCCTTTCCCTCTTAAATTGTGCTTTTAATATGCCTATTTTCAGCTGAGATTTGGGGGATGGGCGTTTATTAGAATATGGGCGTTTATTAGAATAATTACGGTACATATCCCGATGAAGAAAATATTAGGAGGCTTATCTTTTCAATTTTACATAGGCACTGTTGGTGGTGAGGAATTATGGAGACATTGTATATCAGATACGGACAAGGTTTTAGGATTCGCTCTGGGATCTATGTTTGTGAGAGAAGTGTTCAAGGGGGATAATAAACAAAAGGTAGGATATTGTTGGTGTTATTGTAAAACCTTGGAACTCCAGCTTTAGTTAAGCTGGAGTTACAAGATTTTGCAATAACACCAATTATTTATGTAAAGTGTATATGTGTATGTTTATAATTGTATGTGTGTTTCTGGTAGCATGTTTGTATATTAGATACTGACAAAGTGCTGGGCTTCGCTCTGGGTTCTATGTTTGTGAGGGAAGTGTTCAAGGAGATAATAAACAAAAGGTATGCTGTGTGTAAGGTGTAAATGTGTAAAGTAATTGTGTGCAATGTATGTATTTGTGTGTTGAAATGCATGTATGTGTCTCTGAAGGGGTGTTTGAGACATTGTATCTGATAAAAAGTGCTGGGCTTCACTCTAGGTTCTATGTTTGTGAGAAAAGTATTCAAGGGAGATAATAAATAAAGGGTATGCTGTCTGTAGGGTGTATATGTGTGCATAGTTGTGTGAACATATTAATTTGTGTGTTTATTAGCTCACCTGAGCACAAAGTGCTCAAGGTGAGCTAGTGTGGTCACTCACCGTCCGTCGTCCGTCTGTCTGTCTGTCTGCCTGTCCGTCCGTCAACAATTTCTTCAAACATCTTCTTCTCCAAAACCATCAGGCCAATTTTGACCAAACTTGGCAGGAATGTTCCTTGAGTGACCCTTCTCAAAACTTGTTAGCGGATTTTTGATTCGTCAAAAAATGTGGGCGTGGCAGGGCGGGGCTTATCGGACTTAGAGAAATCCTAAGAAAATTCTTTAAAAATCAACCAATGGGCCAATTTCAACTAAACTTGGCAGAATTGTTCCTTGAGTGACCCTTCTCAAAACTTGTTCGCAGATTTTTGATTCGTCAAAAAACGTGGGCGTGGCAGGGGCGGGGCTTATCAGACTTAGAGAAAACCTAAGAAAATTCTTTAAAAATCAACCAAAGGGCAAAGTTGCACCAAACTTGGCAGAATTGTTCATTGAGTGACCCTTTTCAACATTTGCTCATAAATTTTTAGTTTTGTCAAAAAATATGGGTGTGGCAGGGCAGGGCTTATCTGACCAAGAGAAATTGTTAAAAAAATTCTTCAAAAATCTTCTTCTCCTAAACCATTGGGCCAATTAGAATCAAATTTGGCAGGAATGTTCCTTGGGTGACCCTCCTTAAAACTTGTTCGCGGATTTTTTATTCGTTTAAAAATGTGGGCGTGGGAGGGCAGCACTTATCGGACTTGGAGAAATCATAAGAAAATTCTTTAAAAATCAACCATTGGCACAATTTGAACCAAACTTGGCAGAAATGTTCCTTTGGTGACTCTTTCAAAAAAAAAAAAAATGCGAATTTTTGTTTCGTCAGAAAAAATGGGCGTGGCAGGGCGTGACTTATTAGACTTAGAAAAATTATAAGAAAATTCTTTAAAAATCAAACATTGGCCCAATTTGAACCAAACTTGGCAGAAATGTTCCTTGGGTGACTCGTTTGAAAATTTGTTCGCAATTTTTTTATTCGTCAGAAAAAGTGGGTGTGCCGTATCGGACTTACAGAAACCATTAGATCTAGAAAATTCTTTAAAAATCAAGCATTTAGGCCAATTCGAAACAAATTTGGAAACAATGTTCCTTGAGTGACCCTTTTTAAAATTTGTTTGCAAATTTTTGATTCGTCAAAAAAGTGGGCGTGTCTTAAACTTCTTTCAGGTGAGCGATATAGGGCCATTCTGGCCCTCTTGTATGTATTTGTGTTTCGGGAGACATGGTGGAGACATTGTATATCAAATACTGACATAGACTGCTGGGCATAATTATGTGTGTGCATATTTGTGTATTATTTGTAACTGTGTGTTTATTATACATCCTGCCAAGAACTTTCATTTTGGACCATGACCTCTTGACCTTGACATTGGAGTTGACCTGTTTTCGTGACAAGCTCCCGCTCATAGCTTTGATAAATGATAATTTTGTGATTTAAGTTACTCAAATTATGTAGAACATTTCAACTCGGATGTAATTTATACATAATTGGTAGTCTTGAATTAGTAAGTTTTATATGTTAATTTAACCCTTTCCCAAACAAGACCTGGTTTTGACGTCCCTAATTGAAAAGGTTTGGGGAAAACATTGAGGCAAAAGAAGAAAGTGCTGATAACCAGCACTTTCTCCTTTTGCCTCAATATTTTCTTAGCTATATTGTACCCCAATCCAACATTGAAATCTTTCATTTTTTCGTCTGAAGCAGCTTTTGAAATGGATCTCCCTAAAATTTTGTCGTTTGGAAAAGTGTTAATTTAAATTTACATTTATTTAGGCTGAATCAATGATAGAGGAGGTTAAGATGGCATTCAAGAACAATCTGCCACATCTCAAATGGATGGATGATGAAACAAGAGCAGCAGCAGTTGATAAAGTAAGTTTGACAAAAATAATAACTGACTCTAACATGACTGTGGCTCAGTCTTGGTTCCGGTGAGCGATTAAGGACCATCATGGTCCTCTTGTTTGAATTAATCAATATTTAAGGCTGAGTCAATGATAGAGGAGGTTAAGATTGCATTTAAGAACAATCTGCCACATTTGAAATCGATGGATGATGAAACGAGAGCCGCAGCAGTTGATAAAGTAAGTGGGGTAAAAAAAAATTGTCGCTTTTCAACAAAAACCTTGTAACTGCAGCTTAAAACAAGCTGCAGTTACAAGGTTTTTGTTGAAAAGCAGCAATATGGCAATGTTAATCCTTTCCCAAATTACAACAATTTAAAGTGTTCTAACATAGAAGATGAAATAGGTAAACAATGTGCCACATCTAAAATGGATGGATGATGAAATAAGGGCAGCTGCAGTTGATAAAGTAGGTTGGACAATCTAACGTGACTGTGGCTCAGTCTTGATTCCGGTGAGCGATTAAGGACCATCATGGTCCTCTTGTTTAAATTAATCAATATTTTAGGCTGAGTCTATTATAGAAGAGGTTAAGATGGCGTTCAAGAACAATCTGCCACATTTGAAATGGATGGATGATGAAACAAGAGCAGCAGCAGTTGATAAAGTAAGTTGGCAGGGGTGAGAATTTTCAGCTTTTTGGCCTCATCTTCATGTCGACTCTCAGGATCTTCAGACCTTTGATATTTTGTGGCAAATTTAGTCGGATCTGTCTAGATAAGTATGATGATTTTTGAAAGGGGTTGTCTCTAAGGGTAAAATTTGATAAAGGCCAGAAAACATTGAGGCAAAAGAAGAAAATGCTGATTATCAGCATTTTCTTCTGTTGCCTCAATGTTTTCTCAAACCATTTCTTTTATGGGCATTAAAAGTAGGTACTAGTATTTTCTTGGTAAAAGGATAAGTTAACAATCAGTGCCACATCTAAAATGGATGGATGATGAAACGAGAGCAGCGGCAGTGGATAAAGTAAGATGGGCAAAAATTATATATTGTCACTTTTCAACAAACACCTCATAACTGCAGCTTAACCCTTTCCCAAACAAGACCCGGTTTTGACGTCCCTAATAGAAATAGTTTGGGAAAATATTGAAACAAAAGAAGAAACTGCTTATAACCAGCAGTTTCTCCTTTTGTCTCAATATTTTCTGTGCCATTCTTCACACAAATCCTATCTTTAGTAACATCCATTTTTGTCATTTATGGCAGTTTTAGAAGTGGAAATCCCCAAATTTTTGCCGTTTGGGAAAGGGTTAAAACAAGCTGCAGTTACAAGATTTTTTTGTTGAAAAGCAGCAATATGGCAATTATAACCCTTTCCCAAGTTATTGTTCCAATCAAGAAGACAAAATAAGTAAACAATCTGCGACATCTAGAATGGATGGATGATGAAACGAGAGCAGCTGCAGTTGATAAAGTAAGGCAAAAATTATAAAAGATGATTATGATAAAATTGTGTTTTATATTTCCACAAACAATTCCTGATTTTCTGGGTTTTAATTATATGCTACCAGTTAGTGTATTTAAATTAGCTTTTTTTGTCATTTGCAGGTTGTTTTAAGGTTTAAAGTGCCTAATTAAAAACACCACTTTCTAGCCATACGAAATGTATCAAATTACACACACTTGTAAATACACTTCACATAAGTTGATTCACCGTGCCAGATTTCAAGATTATGCTTCGAGAAAAAAATAATTTACAAATATCATTTTACTCTATATTCATATGCAAGGGAGGTAATTTTGAACATTTTTGTCAAATATTTCCATAAATATGCATTAATTCAAAATTCTAAACCGTACAAAATGCTTATGTTTGTATTTGGAATGGAAATGTAACACAGTTTAGGAATTACTGGCACTTTTCAAATTTTGCCGCTGCCTTTTTGGTGCTAATTAGGCCCTTCTTACCTTAAATAAGAACAATCTAAAATTGCTTATTAACCCTTTCCCAAACAGCAAAATTTTAGGGTAATCCACTTCATAAACTGACACAAATTTCAAAATGGATGTTATTAATGATAGGATTTGTGTAAAATATGGCACAGAAAATATTGAGACAAAAGGAGAAACTGCTGGTTATCAGCAGTTTCTTCTTTTGTTTCAATGTTTTCCCAAGCCTTTGCTATTAGGGACGTCAAAACCAGGTCTTGTTTGGGAAAGGGTTAAACCCATTACCATACGACGAAATTTTAAGCTTGTCCAAATTGAAAGAAGTTGCAGATGACAACTTCAATGTGTTGAAATTTCAAAATATTACAACTTATGGGGTAGAAAACATTGTGGGAAATGAAGAAATTACTTGTTACAAGCAATTTCTTCATTTTCCACGATGTTTTCCTAAGCCGTTATCTTGTTGGGTGCCAAAAGGCGTCACTGTGTGGTAATGGGTTAAAGCAAGAATTAATTAATTAATTAATTATGACAAGGATTACGTCAGTGTAAATGCAAAACCTGGTATGTCGATTTTTGCAACTTTTAAGAGCAATTCTCTGTAACCACCAGAAAATTCATAGAGGGGCCCGGCACGCATAGTCATAGATTTTGTTCAAACTTTCGGGATATGTTAATAATGGCACAAAAACAAATTACTGCACTTTATTTTATGCAAAATATGCTCGGTTGCCGTGGTAACCACAAAAGAAGATTTGGGGCTCAAAAACATAAAAATTTAGGCAAAAAATGGCACTTTTTCAAGTATGACCACAGGTCCTCGCGACCTAGTGTCTTAATATTGAATGCCTAATATGCTACAGACAAACATCCTTAAACATTATGTACCTTTGCATCTCAGTTGAATGAATCGTCACCTAACCATGACAGACTTAAAGTGGGTGGGGTAAGACATTTTCCAATTTTATCAAAAAACTGATTTTTAGTCATATTTTGAGAACTTGAGAAAAAACTCGCAGGTAAAATCAAAAGTTATGATAAAGTTTCCTTGAAAGACCATAGACAGTAGAAGCAATTAAAAGAAAAATCTTAGTGGGCAATTCATAAACAAAACTTTCAGCGGCTCTCAGAAGAAGCCACTAAAGCAAGATGCCCAGAAATGACGTTTTCTCAGTACTTGGCTTAGAATATGCAAAAATCAAATTTATTTTGTCTTAGTAGTGTTTCTGAGTATATACCTGATTAGAAATTATGTATTAAGTCTAGAAATCTTTTTAACAACAAATTTTGTATCTCTGATAATAAAAAGATGGAGTAAAATTTACCCCACCCACTCAAATTAACAGGAAAATTGATACATGTTCATGCTGAAGCATCTTGTAAAAATAATGGAATATGACAAAGTGTGGTCAAATGATAATATTAAGAAATGTACAGGATTTATGTTACAGATTTGCAAAGCTGGCCATTAGTACAACAATGGTTGCCATGGAAACATGTAGAACAAAATCACATGTTATCATATTAAATAGTAATTTCATTCAGTGTGCTTTGCTTGTAACTAAGTTTTTTCTATCATAGATCCTTTGTTCCAATGCATGTTATTTTAAATGACTAAAATGATATGAAAATTGTCATTTAAGTTTACTCTACTGTCTAAAATTCTTTGCGAAAGGGAAAATTACCCTACCCACTTCCGGGACATAGGTAAATGTGCAATTAGACCTCAAAATGGTGTGTATAGTGTGTCTCAGCGTTTTGATTTGTTTTTAAAGATGCATTAAGCATTCTTTATCTAATTTAAATAAAAAAATTTGTATCAGTGAAACATACGTCACCATGGAAATTTACTCAAAAAACACTCCTTAGCAACAGACAAACTCCATAGCAACAGATGGCCTTTTCATGAAATTATGCATAAAACATCTGCTGTATGGTTTCTTGTGTAATAAAACTAATATTTGAGCAATCATTGGCATTTAGTTTTTTTAAACTCATATATAACTCAAAAATTTATTACAGATTTGAAGTCTTTTCTTATGTTCGAAAAGGCAGCCACTACCCCACCCACTTCGTTAAGCTTGAGCATCTGTTCATACCCATAATTGTCCTTAAAAGCAGAAAATACCAAATACTATTGATGTGTTACTTGAATTATGTCCTGTGTGTGAGTCATTTAATGAAAAACCAGAAAATTTTAACGAAGGTGACTGTTGCCACGGTTTCATACAATAGAAGTACACCATACTAACACTCCCATTGCTTGAAATGCCATTTGAATTAATTAAAGCTCGACTTAGGTTAAAATAGAAATGTGTTTTAATGTCAGCTTACTACCATTTCATGTAACAATACCAAGCTTCAATTAATAAAAGCAATGCAGTTCCTCTATTTGAATTATATATAAACCTGGATGTGAAAAAATGTCCCTTATGGCATTTGAGAACAGTAAGGATCCAGATCAGCCTATGAGTATGCAGTCTGATCAAAATCCATTCTATTCTCTCATAGCTCGTTCAACATTTGCAGCAACTGTAAGTCAACAGCTTGTGTCAATATTAGACTTCATCTTTTGAAATAATATATTTTCTTGTTATTTATTATTAGATAATTGAACATAGCAGTTACACATTTCTCTCTTCACATGTTCGCTAAAGCACAGGTATTCTTCTTGGTATGCACCAAAGACATGTCTTATACACTTTAACTACTTTTAACCTGGTCCCCAGCAATATTGATTTGATTTAATGTGCATTTTTTGCAGCTGTTTTTGCATTCGAAAGTTATGAATTCACTTTTTAAAGTGTTCATTTTCAGTTTATTTTGTTTCATCCACTCATCAATTGTAACGACACAACTTTCTAATTCTTCTATGGCTACTCTATCTCTGTCCCCAGATAGTTTGCATGATTTTGTTGCAATACGGTTGTCTGCTAACAAAACTGATATAGACTTGGGGACGACATCAAGTAAAGTTCCAGCGTACGTGAGGTATAACCATGGCCCTAAACAGCTTCCCTAGGGAATACTACAGTTTACATTGCGTGCAGTTGAATGGTTGATTCTACACTAACACTACAGTTTTTTCTTTTAGACTTCAAACCATTATCTGGCCATCCATATTTCTGGAAATGGGCTGTGTTGTCTGTGAGAAATTGATGTTTGGTCAATTCAGCCGGATCTGAAACATTTATTATATAAGATGTGAAGACTGTATACCGGTACAACTTTCAGACAAAAAAGATAGATGAATGACAGACATTTTTTAACTAAGATGAGAGAAAAAAAGACATTTAGTCATATTATTTATGTTACACATTAAACTCCTCTAAACTAACCTTTATACTCTTTAGTCTTATTTATCCAATCCCCAAACAATACCTAGTTTTGATGTGTCTGATCAAAAAAGCATGTGAAAACATTGAGACAAAAGAATAAAATGCTGATGATTAACATATTCTCCTATTGGATGAATATTTTCAGTGCTATACTTTACACAAACCCTTTTCTACTTAAAAGCAAATTTTGTCATTTACAGCAGTTGTCCAATTGGATCACCCAAAAATTGTTGTTTGGGAAAGGGTAACAAATCCATATAAGATGAAAATTTAAAATGATTTTTTTCAAGCGCATAGAATATTGAGGTAAAATAAAAAAAATGTGGTTTATCAGAATTTTCTTTTTTTCTCAATGTTTTCTTAAGCCTTTTCTATATTAGGGACGCCAAACCATAGATGTCTTGTTTGAGAAAGGCTTACAAGCAGGGGGAAGTATGGAATAGATTCAGAAAGTTTGAGCTAACACTTTCCCAAACAACAAAATTGTAGGTTGGTTCTGTTTGAAAACTGCTTAAGATGATACATTGTAAATGGATGTCCCCAAAGAAGCAATTTGTGTATAATATAACACAGAAGATATTTAGGAAAAAGGAGAAAATGCTGATCATCTCTACATTTTCTTCTTTTTGCCTCAATGTTTTCTCAAGCCTTTTCTTATAGGGATGTCTTGTCTGGGTAAGGGTTATTAGTGCACTGCAATATGTTGCAAGTGGATGCATATAAACTTATCATTATTTATTTGTGAAAGAAAGTACAATCCTGAAATTCAAACCAGTTTGTTTACCTGTAGTATTTTTCCCAACTTATCATTTAAGATGCAGTCAATATTCCCTCTCAACCGTCTGGAATTAAAAAGGAAAACTTTATGTTCAACCATGTACTACTGCATCTAGTTTTCACTGTGATTGAAAAAAAAAATTATCCATTCACAAATGACAAAATTCTAGATAGATCTTACTTGAAGGGTACTGCAGATGACAAAATAGGTATTGACAGCATTAAATTTGTGGACTATATAATACTATTAGCACAGAAAATATTGAGACAAAATGAGGAAATGCTGGTTATCTGCAGTATTCTTCTTTAGTATCAATGGTTTCTTAAGCAGTCAGAACTTTACATTTGAATTTATGTTTTCTCCAGATTTATTTCTGTTAGGAATGTTAAAATCAGAGTATTTGGGAAAGGAATAATCTTGATGTTCATCAATTCAGATACTTAATCATGCAGGCTTGGGCTTTTGTGAATATAAGCCTAAGGAAAAATGAAGGAAAATTTGCATAAAATTCAAATATACAATTATATTATTTTAAAACTATAATTTTTCACAGCAAATTAAACTTTGCGGTGCAAAATCCTGCAGAAATTATGATGAAATCTGGGTGCAAAAATTAAATATATGGACATTTTAACTCTTGTGCTGTTGAAGACTATTTTTTTTATCATTTATAGTATTTTGTCTTTGTTGTACAAAGTTTGGGCAACATTTATCAGACTATTTCCACTTACCAGACATTTCAAGATATCACAGGGTTTTCGACATTCTAGCAACATTTGGCATCAGAACCTATGTATTATTTTGATGATTATATGATGATGATTGTTGACAATGATGACATCTTGACATCTTCCCAAACGGTCCCTTTTGGCTTGACAGGTCATATTTTTCTGCATCTCAACTGAAATTTACCAGTGTATAAATTCATTATTAGTGACTGGGAAAGATTTATTTTCAACAGGTCAATGTACCTTTCTTTTAGAAAATCAAATGTGACATGTGACAATTAAGAGTAAGACAATAATGACAGCTTCCTTAAATGGTCCCTTTAAGCTTGACAGACATTTTTCTGCACTGAAATTTACCAGTGTTTAAATTCAATTTATGGAACTAATTTAATGATTGATGTGTCCAGTAAAATGTTTCATATATTTCAAAATGATAATCCCATTGTTAAAATATTATTTTCTACTGGGCTGTGATTTTTTTTTGAAACAGCTGAATTTGTCTATATTTATGTAATATTATAAATATCATTATGTAACAAAAAGAAATCATCCACCTTAGCAATATAATGTTGAAGTTATTTCCCCTCTCAATCGTTCTAAAAATAAACATTGGAAAAATATCATGTGACAAATGGTATCACATGATAAGATAGATTTTCTCATACTGATGACATCATAACAATTTTGATGATGTCATGGTTTGATGATGTCATGGTTATTGGAAATGGAGTGAAAATAGAACAAAAACAATTTAGGAATCTGATTGTAGATAAAGATTTGAAGTACAAGTTGGCAGAAATGTTAAACATATCCTTACCTACTATTCTATGTATGCTTTTGTTTTTATGTAAGTAAAACATGATGAAATGAAAGCCCAAATGGAGAAAAAAAAATGTTTGCTTACAATTTGAGATAAACAAATCTACAAAACTGTAAAACAAGTAAGAAAATGCTATGGAAATTGATTTAAATGGTTAACAAGACATGGACTCGAATTTCTTATGTGAAAATATTAGGCAAACAGTAGCAGATTTATGGGTTAAACAGTTAACTTAGGACATTTTACAGATGGGCCGAGTTTTGTCTGAAACAAGTAAGAGAACACTGGCTACAGCAAGTTTTTCAATGAAAGAAAATTTACACAAACCTTTATTTGGTTGAATCATATCGATGTTCTTGTTTTCTGGGTCCTACAGCATTCAATATGGAGTAAAATCAATATTTTCACCTTGACAAACTGGTGCAGATGCATGGTGGCGGCCATGACAGTTGTTGTTGTTCACTGCTATGGTTTGGTATAAAACAATGAAAAGGATGGGATTTTCAAGAGAGGGGAAGCAAAATTGCTCACTTTGGTGGATTTCAATGAACCATCACACGGATGTTTCTGGATTGCCCATCGAGATTTCTTCCTTTTTAGAAACAGCAATGTCCCTAATTTGAAATACAGTATATTACATTTCTTAAATTTGCCTGCGTTTTTTACTAACGAAGCATTAGCAGGACCCCTATAACCAACTTTTATGGCACTAACTTACACTTTTAAATATTTATATAATTCTTTTGATAGACCATATAACAAAATCAACACATGCAGAAAAAAGGCACTTCAATATTCTAAATATACATTACAAACAATAGGGATTTACTGCTAAAGAAACTTTAACATCAGTCATTCTTTTGAGTTGGTATGCGTTATCAAAGAATTGTCAATTTTTATACGCCGCCGGAGGCGGACGTATATTGGCGTCATCTTCTCCGTCTGTCCGTCCGTCCATCCGTCCGTCCGTCCATCCGTCCATCCGTCCGTACGTACGTCCACTTTTCTTGTCAACGCAACTCCTCCTAAGTTTCTGGCTGGATCTTATTGAAACTTGGTCAATGTTATCACCTCAATTGGTAGATGTGCATGAAGGAAGGATTTTATGGTTCGTCGATTTTTGCCTGAGTTACGCCCCTTAAAAACTTAGTCTCTGGGGCTTATTGAAATTGCAGCCTTGTCAACGCAACTCCTCCTAAGTTTCTGGCTGGATCTTCTTGAAACTTGGTCAATGTTATCACCTCAATTGGTAGATGTGCATGAAGGAAGGATTTTATGGTTCGTTGATTTTTGCCTGAGTTATGCCCCTTAAAAACTTAGTCTCTGGGGCTTATTGAAATTGCAGCCTTGTCAACGCAACTCCTCCTAAGTTTCTGGCTGGATCTTCTTGAAACTTGGTCAATGTTATCACCTCAATTGGTAGATGTGCATGAAGGAAGGATTTTATGGTTCGTCGATTTTTGCCTGAGTTACGCCCCTTAAAAACTTAGTCTCTGGAGCTCATTGAAATTGCAGGCTTGTCAACGCAACTCCTCCTAAGTTTCTGGCTGGATCTTCTTGAAACTTGGTCAATGTTATCACCTCAATTGGTAGATGTGCATGAAGGAAGGATTTTATGGTTCGTCGATTTTTGCCTGAGTTACGCCCCTTAAAAACTTAGTCTCTGGGGCTTATTGAAATTGCAGGCTTGTCAACACAACTCCTCCTAAGTTTCTGACTGGATCTTAATGAAACTTGGTCAATGTTATCACCTCAATTGGTAGATGTGCATGAAGGAAGGATTTTATGGTTCGTCGATTTTTGCCTGAGTTATGCCCCTTAAAAACTTAGTCTCTGGGGCTTATTGAAATTGCAGGCTTGTCAACACAACTCCTCCTAAGTTTCTGGCTGGATCTTAATGAAACTTGGTGGATGTTATCACCTCAATTGGTAGATGTGCATGAAGGAAGGATTTCATGGTTCATTGATTTTTGCCAGAATTATGCCCCCTTCAATCTTAGTCTCTGGGGCTTAATGATATTTCAGCCTCGTGATAGAAATTCCTTCCAGGTTTTTCACTGGATATTTATAAAAACCTTTTTGTGAACACAATTTTTTAAAGGTTTTTCAGTGAATATTTATAAATCCTTGTCAATGTCATTTTTTTGTCTCAAGTTTTATAAGTGGCGGCGTATATTGTGACGATGGCACTCTTGTTGGAACTTTGAGCGAAGTTTCCATGGAAACGAAGAAAAATTTCCGAAAACGAAGTGCACTTTCATTGAATGGTTTTTGACCCTCTATTCAAAAAATAAGGTTTGGATGAAATCTATGACTATGCGTGGCCACGATTTTCTGGTGGTTACAGAGAATCGCTCTTAAAGTACAAACTTATGTGTCCAGTTAAGAGAGCCTGACACGAACCATCAAGCTTTTTTGGAAACTCAAAAATTTTCGATATTCATTTTTTACTTTAAACGGACCACAGCAATGAAACTAGACATATTATGCCATTCATTTTTATTTTTTTCCCTTTTTTCTATTTTTTGGGGATTTTTTTGTTGTTGCCATGGATACTGAGGAAATGAAATGATTTTTCACGATTTTGAAGTAGATTTTATTTACATTTACAAATATACAATATACCTCAATACATTATATCATAATTCAATAACATATCAAATTTCACAAAAGAATGTTTTTAAAACTTTAAACCTTATATTTATGTTGCTATGGTTACCAAAAGTTGACCTACTTTTCAATAATTCACAATTTTGAAAAAATGCCCTCATATAAAATCGTTTTTAGCTCACCTGAGCACGATAGTGCTCATGGTGAGGTATTGTGATACCGCTGTGTCCGGCGTCCGTCGTCCGGCGTCCGGTGTCCGTCGTCCGTCGTCCGTCGTCCGTCGTCCGTCGTCCGTCAAACTTTGCCTTGTGTGCACTCTAGAGGCCACATTTTTTGCCCAATCAACCTGAAATTTGCTCAGAATGATTGTCTTGATAAAATCTCGGACGAGTTCGAAATTGGGTCATCTGGGGTCAAAAACTAGGTCACGGGGTCAAATCTTAGAAAAACCTTGTGTGCACTCTAGAGGCCACATTTTTTGCCCAATCAACCTGAAATTTGCTCAGAATGATTGCCTTGATAAAATCTCGGACAAGTTCGAAATTGGGTCATCTGGGGTCAAAAACTAGGTCACGGGGTCAAATCTTAGACAAACCTTGTGTGCACTCTAGAGGCCACATTTTTTGCCCAATCAACCTTAAAATTGATCAGAATGATTGTCTTGATGAAATCTCGGACAAGTTTGAAATTGGGTCATCTGGGGTCAATAACTAGGTCACAGGGTCAAATCTTAAAAAAACCTTGTGTGCACTTTAGAGGCCACATTTTTTGCCCAATCAACCTGAAAATTAATCAGAATGATTGTCTTGATGAAATCTCAGACAAGTTTGAAATTGGGTCATCTGGGGTCAAAAACTAGGTCATGGGGTCAAATGTTAGAAAAACCTTGTGTGCACTCTAGAGGCCACATTTTTTGCCCAATCAACCTGAAATTTGCTCAGAATGATTGTCTTGATGAAATCTCGGACAAGTTTGAAATTGGGTCATCTGGGGTCAAAAACTAGGTCACAGGGTCAAATGTTAGAAAATCCTTGTGTGCACTTTAGAGGCCACATTTTTTGCCCAATCAACCTGAAAATTGATCAGAATGATTGTCTTGATGAAATCTCGGACAAGTTTGAAATTGGGTCATCTGGGGTCAATAACTAGGTCACAGGGTCAAATCTTAGAAAAACCTTGTGTGCACTTTAGAGGCCACATTTTTTGCCCAATCAACCTGAAAATTGATCAGAATGATGGTCTTGATGGAATCTCGGACAAGTTCAACATTGGGTCATCTTGGGTCAAAAACTAGGTCACGGGGTCAAATGTTAGAAGAACCTTGTGTGCATTCTAGAGGCCACATTTTTTGCCCAATTAACCTGAAATTTGCTCAGAATGATTGTCTTGATAAAATCTTGGACAAGTTTGAAATTGGGTCATCTGGGGTCAAAAACTAGGTCACAGGGTCAAATGTTAGAAAAACCTTGTGTGCACTCTAGAGGCCACATTTTTTGCCCAATCAACCTGAAATTTACTCAAAATAATTGTCTTGATAAAATCTTGGACAAGTTTGAAATTGGGTCATCTGGGGTCAAAAACTAGGTCACGGGGTCAAATGTTAGAAAAACCTTGTGTGCACCCTAGAGGCCACATTTTTTGCCCAATCAACCTGAAATTTGCTCAGAATGATTGTCTTGATGAAATCTCGGACAAGTTTGAAATTGGGTCATCTGGGGTCAAAAACTAGGTCACAGGGTCAAATGTTAGAAAAACCTTGTGTGCATTCTAGAGGCCACATTTTTTGCCCAATTAACCTGAAAATTGATCAGAATGATTGTCTTGATCAATTCTAGGTGACGAGGTCAAATCTTAGTTAAACCTTGTGTGCACCCTAGAGGTCACATTTTTGTTCAATCAACCTGAAAATTGGTATACAAAAATTTATCATATCAGGTGAGCGCTTCAGGGCCAATGGCCCTCTTGTTTAAAAATCTGCAACCAGATACACATAAACCACGCAGTGTCTATGATTGAGGAAGATTTCCTTTACAAGAATCATTAATAAAATTTTGAGGCACTCTGAAGGGAAATGTGTAAAAAAAGCCCAAAAATCACAAATTTTGGAAAAAATGAGAAATACCATGAATAGATTTAACTGTAAACATATGCACAGTTTTGATCATTTTACCTCAAAAACAGCATAAAAACAATTTATTAGGTTGAGAAACATGTTATAAGTACTTGGACATTTCCATAGCAACCGGTTTTATTCCCTAGCAACCGTTCTTTTTCCTTAGCAACAACATGAAAAACGGAATTTTAAGTAAAAAAATGTTTCATTCTGACATATAAAATAGGTAATCTTGAAAATAAAATGACAAGATTGATAATCTATAATGTATGAAATTTCACCACTGAAACATTTCAAAGGTTTACAACATGCAGGTATGTTGCTATGGAGACCATAAACAACACATATTCAGACTTTCTCGAATTTGAGAAAAAAACACTTGTATTATGACGATTATTTTTCAAAACTGCAACTAGATGAACATGAAATACTTAGTGTTTTATATTGAGGATAAGTATATTTACAAAAATCATCAATATAAATTTGAAGCATTTTGGGGAAAAAAGTGGAAAAATTGCATGAAATATCGCAATTTTGGGGAAAATCATAAATATCAATACTGGAGTTAAACTCAATCATATGCACAACTGTGAACTAATGTACTTCAAAAACAACAATTAAACAAATAATTATGTTGAGAAACAAGTTATAACTACTTTTGCATTACCATAGCAACCATTTTTATTCCTTAGCAACCGTTTCTTTCCCTAAGCAACATCATGAAAAACGGAATTTTTACGCGATAAAATATTTCATTCTGACATATAAAATAGGTAATCTTGAAAATAAAATAAAAAATCATAGGGTTAAGAAACATGTTAAACCCAAAGTTGGCACTCTTTCCAATAAATCTTAAATTTAAAAAACAACCTGATTTAGAACTCTTTTTATACCCCCCACCTACGAAGTAGAGGGGGGTATATTGGTTTCACCATGTATGTCTGTCTGTCTGTCCATCCGTCCGTCCGTCCGGCCGTAGACTTTTTCGTTTCTGTGCTCTAACTCATGAACCGGTTGACCTAGGATCATGAAACTTTACACAGTTGTTGCCCATGACCCAAGGAGGTGACTTATTGTTTTTGGGTCACGAAGGTCAAAGGTCAAGGTCACAATTGGACTTTGTTTAAAATCCGTTTCTGTGCTCTAAGTCATGAACCGGTTGACCTAGGATCATGAAACTTTACACAGTTGTTGCCCATGACCCAAGGAGGTGCCTTATTGTTTTTGGGTCACGAAGGTCAAAGGTCAAGGTCACAATTGGACTTTGTTTAAAATCCGTTTCTGTGCTCTAAGTCATGAACCGGTTGACCTAGGATCATGAAACTTTACACAGTTGTTGCCCATGACCCAAGGAGGTGCCCTATTGTTTTTGGGTCACGAAGGTCAAGGGTCAAGGTCACAATCGGACTGCGTTTAAAATCTGTTTCCGTGCTCCAACTAAAGAACGTTTTGTTTAAAATCTGTTTCCGTGCTCCAACTAAAGAACCTTTTGACCTATAGCACTTTTTTCAGTGACAAAGCGCTAGTGGGGGGTATTTGTCCGCTTTGCGACAGTTCTAGTTTCATATCTGCATTAAGGTATACATTAAATGTTTACAAAGGAACAGTCCCATTACAAGAATCACAAATATAACTGTAAACATTTTTTTGCTAAAAAAATTGAAAAGAATGAAATTAACAATGATGAGCTCATGATAACCTTTAACTAGTAGTATTGATATTTATCATTTTCCCAAAAAATTAGAATCTTTCATGACATTCTTTTCAAATTTGGAAAGAGTGCCAACTTTGGGTTACCACAGCAACCATTAATTTCAATTTTTTCAATATTTTTTTTTTTTTTTAATTTTGGTAGAAAGACAACCAATCCAAAGTTGACATTTCAATTTTCATGCTCAGAAATGAAGCTAATTTTTAATCAAAATTCGTATTTCAAAGCTGTTGCTTAGGGAAAGAAACGGTTGCTAAGTAATGAAAATGGTTGCTATGGTAATTCCTAAGTACTTTTAACATGTTTCATAACCCTATAATGATTTATTTTTATTTTCAAGATTACCTATTTTATATGTCAGAATGAAATATTTTGTCGCGTAAAAATTCCGTTTTTCATTACGTTGCTTAGGGACAGAAACGGTTGCTAAGGAATAAAAATGGTTGCTATGGTAATGCAAAAGTAGTTATAACTTGTTTCTCAACAATTATTTTTTTAATTGTTGTTTTTGAAATACATTACCTCACAGTTGCGCATATGATTGAGTTTGATTCCAGTATTGATACTTATGATTTTCCCAAAAATCGCGATATTTCATGCAATTTTTCCACTTTTTTCCCAAAAATGCTTCAAATTTATATTGATGAATTTTGTAAATATACTTATCCCCAATATAAAACACTAAGTGTTTCATGTTCATCTAGTTGCAGTTTTGAAAAATAAACGTTATAATACCAGTGTTTTTCTCAAATTCGAGAAAGTCTGCATATGTGTTGTTTGTGGTCTCCATAGCAACATACCTGCATGATGTAAACTTTTGCAATGTTTCAATGGTGAAATTTCATACATCATAGATTACTTATCCTGTCATTTAATTTTCAAGATTACCTATTTTATATGTCAGAATGAAATATTTTGTCACGTAAACATTCCATTTTTCATGATGTTGCTTAGGGAAAGAAATGGTTGCTAAGGAATAAAAATGGTTGCTATGGTAATGCAAAAGTAGTTATAACTTGTTTCTCAACATAATTATTTGTTTAATTGTTGTTTTTGAAGTACATTAGTTCACAGTTGTGCATATGATTGAGTTTAACTCCAGTATTGATACTTATGATTTTCCCCAAAATCGCGATATTTCATGCATTTTTTCCACTTTTTTCCCCAAAATGCTTCAAATTTATATTGATGATTTTTATGCCCCCGATAGGAAGGCATCATAAATTTGACTTGTCCGTCCGTCCGTCCGTCCGTCTGTCCGTCCGTCTGTCCGTCCGTCTGTCCGTCCGTCCGTCATTCTGTCCAAAAACTTTAACATTGGCCATAACTTCCTTATTACTTAATATATTCGCTTCATACTTTACCACAACATTCCTTGGTACATTACCTTTCTGTAGGCACATACTTTGGTGACCTTGACCCCTGGATGACCTTGACCTTGAACATAGATTGGCCATAATTTAAAATCAAAGCGGTGTCGGGGGCATTGTCATCTTACAGTGACAGCTCTTGTTGTAAATATACTTATCCTCAATATAAAACACTAAGTATTTCATGTTCATCTAGTTGCAGTTTTGAAAAATAATCGTCATAATACAAGTGTTTTTTTCTCAAATTCGAGGAAGTCTGAATATGTGTTGAGGAAGTCTGAATATGTGTTGTTTATGGTCTCCATAGCAACATACCTGCATGTTGTAAACCTTTGAAATGTTTCAGTGGTGAAATTTCATACATTATAGATTATCAATCTTGTCTTTTTATTTTCAAGATTAACTATTTTATATGTCAGAATGAAACATTTTTTTACTTAAAATTCCGTTTTTCATGTTGTTGCTAAGGAAAAGAAACGGTTGCTAGGGAATAAAAACGGTTGCTATGGAAATGTCCTGCAACATACCTGCATGTTGTAAACCTTTGAAATGTTTCAGTGGTGAAATTTCATACA